>BCIF01000007.1:0-376838 GCA_001599895.1 Priceomyces haplophilus | reverse complement strand
GTTGTTGCTGTTGTTGCTGTTGTTGCTGTTGTTGCTGTTGTTGCTGTTGTTGCTGTTGTTGCTGTTGTTGCTGTTGTTGCTGTTGTTGCTGTTGTAGGACACCATCAGTCCTAGCATTTGCTACTGCATTATCTGGCCTATTCTTATCCAGAATGTATTGTCTCCTATTGATTTCAAAATTAGGATCATCTAAATATTCCTCTAATGATGAAGTTAATGCTGTCGGTGCGTACTTGATTGTCGGGACATGTAACTTCGTAGAATGTTCAAGATGCTTAGCCACTCTCAAGTAATCTATTACGTACTTCGTTTGATCAACGAACTTTTTGTAAATTTTCAATGCTCTTTCTGCATCAAGTTTAGCCATTTCGAAGTAGTGTTCTAATAAGTTGATAACACCTTCGTTCAATTCTTGGAATAAAGCTAAGAGGTCATTAACTAGTAGACGGAAAGAAGTTAAGAGCACATCATTATTTATTTCGTTTTCCATGAAGCTATTTTTCAAAAGGGCATCAATTTGTTTCTGTACACTTTCAATTTCTCTCAATAATCCCTTGCTTACCGGCAAACTACGCAAACGTCCTCCATCTTGAGTTGTAGAGTTATTGGACCTTTCATCTCTGACGTAATCTACCTTAGTAACACCATATTGTTTTACTCTTGTATTCAAGTATTTGGCATACTTTGAAACGATTCTGACGTCAAGGTTGTTAGAGTGGCTTTTCAAAATGTTGGATGACCGCAAGTCTAACATATCTGGAGCATGATTTGCTAAGTATCGTAAGGTAACGTGCTTATCACCTTCTCTAATCATAATATGAATTACAATTAACAGCTTGTAAACAACAGTCCAAGCACTATCCTGAAGCCGGTCTTTGAGTGTTCTCATTATGGTGCCAAAATTCTCTGATTCTATCGTGTGGTCAACCAGCGTAGCCATAAGTATCGGCTCAATATACTTCGGTTTCGGCGGAGCTAGTTTGACCTTAGTTGCCCCCTTGACAATTTTCTCATAGGTCGTCATACTGGAATTGTTTCCTTAACTGTGACGTCTGATTGCCTTCAAATATGAAATCAAGCGTTAATGGCTGATTTCAGAACAAATTGGACTTCAGTGTATACAAAGTGGATCTAAAACTACGCTCAGTATACTAAATTATCACGTACACGACCTTTCAATTTTAATTACATCACTACTACCAAAGACTTAAGCTAAATATGTACAAAAGTAAACTTGTAAACCAACATGGAATGCTATTTGAAAGCGTTGGAATAACTTTGGGCCTTCACCAGACATGAATCTTCGCTAGCCCTATTCAGTCTTCTGAAATATAGAGGTTTCTCATACTATCTGATGGCCAAGTGATAATGTCGCAGATACAGCAAAGAAGCCAGCGGGCGCTGTCATTTCACTTTATCTTCATACCTCCTCTCTTCTCTAAAAAGTCTTTGGCCTCATTCACCTTGGTAGCCAAGAAAGGAGAACCACCTTTATCTGGATGGTTTGCTAGCATTAGTCTTCTGTGTTGCTCCTTCAACCGTGCTTTGGACAAAGTTGTTTCCTTTAAGTTAAGTATTTGTAAAGCTTCTCTTGCTGTCATTTTTTGACCAAATGGGCCTTTGATGAATGCTTTACCATTAAGACCGGGCTGCTTAGATTTGACAAATCCGGCGGCAAAGTAAGCCGTACTAAAAACCCCTATTCCAGTCAACCATGGGTGTTCCGACATCCATGTACCCGCTTTGTCAAAATACCACTCTGGAGATCCTTCTGGTGCTTCCTTCTTTTTAAGGTGGCCACTGTAGAATTGTTGGGATGTAGTTCCTATTTGCTGCTGTTCTTGATTCGTGTCACCTGCTATAGGCAAGGTGGGCACTTCCATATTCAAAAGCGCCATTAATGGGTAACGTGTGTGTTATGCGGAGTATTTACAAGTTATCAACTGTTTGATTACCCAAACTAAGTTGTATGCTCCGTTCAATTTGATAACTTGGTGAAAAAAAAAGAAAGTGAGCCGCACCAAAAGTGGCGCATAATTTTTTTTTAATCTTTTCTTTAAGCTGAGACCTCATCACCTATCTTTTCTGGTGACTTTGAGAAGTGAAGGTTTAAGGAGCTCATTAGAAGATAAATCCACGAAACGATTACTGAAACATATAGTAATAGTCATAAGTAGAAGCAAATTTTTGTTCGATCGAGTACTAGAGGCATTTTGAGGGATATCTTCACTAAATTTTTTCAGAACCGAAGGTTCATCGTTTTAAATTCAATATTAAGCATTAGAAGAAGCACACTCCAGAAAAAATGAGAGTATACACATGTCACTTTTGCTCTTCACCAGTTTACCCTTTGCATGGAATCATGTTTGTTAGGAACGATGCTAAAGAATTCAGATTCTGTCGTTCAAAATGTCATAAGGCGTTCAAACAAAGGAGAAACCCACGTAAATTGAGATGGACTAAAGCATTTAGAAAGGCAGCTGGGAAAGAGTTGGTGGTGGATTCCACATTGACGTTTGCAGCAAGAAGAAATGTTCCTGTGAGATACAACAGAGATTTGGTTGCCACTACATTAAAAGCCATGTCTAGAGTTGAGGAAATCAGACAGAGAAGAGAGAGAGCATTCTACAAAAATAGAATGAGAGGAAACAATGATAGAAAGCTTGCAGCAGATAAGAAGTTGGTCGAAGAAAATCCTGAACTTTTAAGAATGAGGGAAGTTGAGTTGAGAAGAAAGACCGAGAAGAAGGCTGCTAAAGCAAATGCAATGGATGTTGAGGAAGAGGAAGATTTGGATGTAAGCGAGGTTGACGAAATGGAGACTGAATCCGAACCAGAAGAAGAGAAGCAAAAGGTCTTGTTGACGAACAAAAAGAAAAGTAAAACGAGAAGAGTTTAAAATCAATTACAGTGCTGTAAGGTTAGGTAAATACTTAAAATAAAAATCTATTACTATGACTTCACATGTTAATTATGTGATGTGAGACCATTTTTAATTTCTAAGTTTCGTTATACTTGGCCAGTAAGGCTTTTGTTCATATGTGTGATTTGCAGTATCTAGCGAAACATCTTCGTATTGCACTTCACTTTGGTGAGAGTCTCTGTCTTGTTGCTGTAGTCTTTTTTGAGAGTCCATCATCACAGCAATAGTATAATTATGAATATCAGAGTGTATTTTTTGTTTCTGTATTTTCTTCTCCAAACGATCTGTATTATGATCATCATCTGTTTCACTTCTTCTCCTCTTCCAATTGGATTGGAGAATGATGCGGCGATTACCGCAGTCACTTGGTGACGTTTGTGAACTCATTCAAGAGAACCAAGGGTAATTAAAAAAAAAAAACGATATCAAACAGTGGAGTTTAAGCAGAGTCAGTACCAATCCAGCTCATACAACAATGCAAGAGATTCCACCGATAAAACCTTTGATAATCTTTTATATTTTTGTAAATCTCAAAATTGTTTTTTTGGGGTTCTTCGGTTAAGATATAAATTTAATCTTCACAAAATTTATTTACTGCTTGAAAACCGATTTATATAAGTATGAGCAAAAAGGGAATAACGAAGCCCAAGAAAACTAAAGGGAAGCATATAAAACACAATCCACCTAGTAAAATACAACTGACTATTGAAAATGAAACTATTATCTTGATAAAATCTTCCACACCTTTCATTTCGGCTATCAAGAGAATAAAGAAGATAATCAGCAAATTTGAAACAACTCATGTATCTACCAAAAAATACAACAACGGTGATTACAAGAGTATAAAATATATAACAATCAAAGGGATGGGAAGGGCTATAGAGAAGACGCTTTCTTTGGGGCTCAAGTTCAGAGAAGATTATGGGTATAAATTGGACTTCCGAACAGGCAGCATCGAAGTACTTGACGAATTCATATTAGAAGGAAACGAAAGCGAAGAACCAAATAGCGATAACGAAGATCAATATTGTGACTCCACTTACAGAAAAAGAGTGGTCAGTTACGTTGAAATAAGAATTCTTTTGAAAAGAGATGTGTAAAACTATACTATCAATGCTGTGGTGTCAAAAACCGGACTAACCTTGTTCAAGGAGTTTCATCTCAGTACGCTGTTTAATGTATAGCAAATCTTTGACATATTTTTCTGTCTTGCCAGGCTTCTTCATACTAATATAGTGATCAAGCGGATTGGGTTTCAAAACTTCACTATCTCCAGCATCTCCAGCATCTACAATTAATAGATTTTCCCCGGACGTGACTAGCTCTAAACACTTTTCATAATCTTTCTTAAAATATGCCTTTTCGCATGCATTCAATAATCTAGCCCTGTCACTTTTCTTGCGCATATCTAAGGTCTTTAAATCCTTCTCATCATAAAGCCAGTTTTCGGTATTTACAGTGGGTCCCTCCTCATGAAAGCGATGCTTCTGAGCCAAATATTCCTCTTCAGATTGAGGCTTCCTAATTTTTGTCTTACGCTCTGGTGCAATTTGTAAAGCCTCTGATGTTGTATCTACTTCAGGCTGTGGATGCTCATCTCTGAACTCCCCTTCTTGTGCAGTATGCATAATCGGAAGATAAATATGGAAAACCCTTCACAATCAGGAGTGAAGCTATATGTGGAGCGTAGATGACAGACCTTTCTTTGGCTTCTTGGCTTCTTGGCTTCCTGGAGTACAGGCTTCTAGACTTCTAGTTCAAGGTGACTCTAAAACGTTAATTTAATTTTTTAAACTACGCACTAAAAATTGGCTGAATTTTTAATTGGAATGACACACGGTAGATCATTAGAGTTCTGGGGGTTGCTATAGCCTCCCGTAATTCTGTGTCTAACTATTCTGTATTGGCAAGATTGAAAATTCTGTTAAGCTTTGGCAGTAAGAAAGTTTGGCTGCTAAAATTAATTATGAATGTCTGAAACATGAATCTGTTTGTCAAAGAGGATCAAACGAGATACAGTATGTACAAAAGAACATTATGCAGAAGGCTCAAAAAATATATCCTCAAAATTTTGCCTATAACACCGTACTCAGTGTTGTTAACAAAAGCAATTAAGGTTGCTGGAATAATCCTTATGCGAATTAAGGCTCTAGACACAACCTTTTACCAATATTCTCTCATGGATATCGCTCAAAAGCGCAAAGAACAAAGGTGACCATGTTGTCGTGCGGATGTGCCTTATCGCCTTCAAAAATAGGAGTTATGGGTTTCCGAGTATATTGAGACTGTGATGATACATTTGCAAATGAAAAGGGTGATGAAAGTATGCATACATGAAAGTGAATGTATACGCTTGTATTCTTTTCGTGAAGTGTCGTTATCTCTTATTAATCTTTTATGTGAAAAGTGCAACCTTTATCTATCACGTGATGTTTATAAAGACGCAAGCAAGTTACTTTCATTTGATTCCCGATGTAGAGTATCATAAGAGTGCTTATGAGCAAACAGGGCATAATGATGATAGAGAGCAAGGAACAGGCTCAGGAGCTCATTGAAAAATACGATAATTTTTTACTAGATTGCGATGGAGTGATATGGTTAGACGAGAAGCTCATTCCCGGGGTTCGAGAGACTCTTAGCTACTTAGATTCAATAAAAAAACATTACGCTTTCGTCACGAATAACTCTTCGAAATCCCGAAAGAGTTACTTGGAGAAGTTTGAAAGACTAGGAATTGATGGCGTGGAATCAGATAAAGTATATCCTACATGCTATGCAGCTGCAACGTACTTGCTTGAAGAGTTGAAAATTCCCTTAGGTTCCAAAGTTTGGGTACTCGGGGATAGTGGCATTGAAGAAGAACTTTCAAAGGTAGGGTATGTTCCTGTTGGCGGGACCGATACTAGGCTTAACTCGGTGTTCGATCCTTCTCATGTGTTACTTAAAGTAGACCCAGAAGTGAAAGCAGTTGTTGTGGGTTCGACGAAAGACTTCAATTACATGAGAATTTCGCTGACATTGTCGTATTTGCTCTACAACAACAAATCACTTCCTTTTGTTGGCTGCAATATTGATAGAACATATCCTGGTCCAGGTGGCTTGATATTGCCGGCAGGGGGAAGTGTCGTCAATTACATGGAGTATACCGCTGACAGAAAGGCGGTAAATGTAGGAAAACCTAGCAGAGTATTATTAGAAACCATCTTACATCACCTAAATTTTGACCGCGAAAGGACTTTGATGGTTGGGGATACATTGTACACTGACATCAAATTTGGTAACGATGGCAACTTGGGTGGTGGCAAGGGTTCTTTGTTGGTGCTCACCGGAGGGTCGACTGTGAACGATATTGAAAAAATACGCCAAAACGCCATCGAACAATCAGAAGGTAAAAGTTTCCTTCCTCTGTATTGTATATCTTCGTTCGGGCAGCTTTCAACTCTTTTGACTTGAATTTTGTAGTATATGAATTTGGCTCCGAAATATAGATAGATCAAATGTGCGGTTATACAAGATGTCACGAGTCGTAAATGTTTCTCGCGTTATCTGTAGGAATTGATTTCAAGGGCAAAATTATATAAATGAATCACCAATGTATTAGTCTAAGCAAGATGCTTAATTTTACTGGCCAAAGTAAAAAACGTGTGGTCAATCTAGGAGACCGAAGACAAGGAGCCAGTACGAAAAATTATTTGGAAAGGGCTCGCTTGGATAGACGTCAAAGAGAGGAGCAAAGACAGATCGAAAAGGCGACCTTGACATTACAAAAGTACATAAGACGGAAAAATGATTTACGCGATGCAGCTCTGGATTTGGAGCAAGAGTGGGTCGAAGGGTTCGGAAGCTGGCTGACAGTCGAAGAATGGAACAAGTGGATACGAAAATTCATTTTTTTGAGTAAATGGTTTTTCATAGGGCGCTCAAGGAACGAGTGGAATAGACCTTTGAAAGTTCTTTACAGGAGTTTCACGGAACTCAATGGTTTTGAGATATCTCTTGACAACTTAGAGGAGGTTATTTCTTGCTTGAGTTACATTACATTCTTATACAACAAGTATAATGACTCCGAGCCCACCTTTGAAATTTTGCTCAAAACAGTTTTTGCGGCTCTTCACAAGCTCGACCCTGAAACAAAAGCCAGATACCATGATATTGTTTGCAACCTCAGGTATTCAATTAGCTTTCAGCATACACCTACGACCATAATGGATATAATACGATTGATTTTTCAAATCAATGTGAAAGATTCACCCGTAGAATTTGCTAAATTTTTATGCATCCCAAATATTTTTGAAACTAACGCCATGTATCTCAGCATACTTAGAGATACTTTGCCTAAAGTTTCAATTAACTTGAAAGGAAATGACTTGATCAACTTATTAGTGAACTTTTTAAACATTCATGGTGATTCCGAATTTAATACCAGTGACTACGAGATTATCAATAATATTCTTTCTAACGTCACTTTTTCAGTGTACCTGAATGAAGGTTCCGAGAACAGAGACAATGACACCAATAAAAAAGGCGAAGTTTGCGTGTCGAAAGAATATGCAGAGAAATTAGAGATATTATATTCATCAAAGTTCATCAAACAGGTTAGCAACAACTTTGCGACTAAACAGTATACCTTTGAATATGAACAATCACTTCATATATTTGTTAATCTTATGTCCCTTCTTCCAGAATCAAGAAATAAACTTTGCATGCTAATCACGATAACCCCCAACTCATATAGATGTTTCTTTCGTCACCTTATGCAATTTCCAATTGCAAGTGCTTTCATTAGTATAAGTGATGAGGGAAAAGATTACTTGGACTCTGCGAAGTTAATCTCGTTGTATGATACTTTGCACAAGGACTCCACTGTTCAATTTTGGAAAACGCTTTACACTTTTGAAGAATTATACTCGTATTGGCTAGTGGTTTCTAATGACTTAGAGAGCTTTAGTGATGACAAGCTCAATAATAAAGAGGTCTTCCGTTTGTTGTTGTTCTTGAAAAGTTTATGTTTAACTTTGATTTTTAATCACGAAAATCCACATCTTTTTTATGACTATACGAAGTTGAAAGATACGTCAGTTTTACTATTGAATCAATTATACGTAAAGAATGTGAGATTAGGGTTTCTTCTGAATAACTTCTGGCAATTGATTAATTTGGAATTTAATATCGATAGTTTAGTTCAGGTCATTGCAGAAGACGAAGAGAGAAGACTCACGTACGAAGAGTATTCACTGGACTCTGATATGGAGGCTGACAGCCGAAGAAAAAAGAACTCGAGGTTCAACGTCATTAACAACAATAAACTAGAGGTATTGAAGAAATTGCCATTTTTTATTCCGTTCAAATCCAGAGTTAAGGTATTTCAAACGTTGATAGAGCTTGATAGAGAAAGAATATCCCCGAATCCGTTTGCATTAGTGCCACCCAAATTGAAAGCTGATATAAGGAGAGAGCATCTTTTGCAGGATGCCTTTGAGAGCCTTCATAACGCCAATCAAAGTTTCAAGAACCAGCTACAAGTGGTATTTTACAACGAGTATGGTGGACAGGAAGCTGGCATTGATGGTGGCGGAATAACTAAAGAATTTTTAACTTGTTTTGTGGCAGAGATTATAAAATCTGATTTATTCAAAGAAACTCTGGATCATCAGCTTTATCCAAACAACGATATATTCATGAAAATCAACAAGAAAATCGATATTAATGAGCAACACCAAAAACTTCTATACTTGAAGTTCTTGGGAAACGTTGTTGGCAAATGCTTCTACGAAAACGTATTGATTGATGTTTCATTTGCCCCTTTCTTCTTGAACAAATTATGTAACGATAATACGAAAAGTTCTATAAACGACTTGAATTCACTAGACCACGAACTTTTCAAAAACTTGATGAAATTAACAATCATGAAAACAGAAGAAATAGATGAGTTAGACTTGAATTTTACCATTGATGAAATACTAAATGGTCAGAGTTTAACCTTTGATTTGATACCGAATGGTAAAAATGTTAAAGTGAACAGTACGAACAGATTGAACTATATTCATCAAATCTCAAACTTCAAGCTTAACCATTCGTTACAAGTTCAAACTAAATACTTCATGGAAGGATTGTTCGATATCATTTCACCAAGTTGGTTAAGCATGTTCGATTCGCACGAGTTGCAGATGCTAATATCTGGAGGTGAAAGTGACATCAACATCAATGACTGGAAGGCCAATGTCGAGTATGGTGGTTATTTTGATGATGATTGTACGGTTGTTTTATTCTGGGAAGTTGTTTCCGAAATGGAACCTGAAGATAGATGCAAGCTAATAAAGTTTGTTACTTCAGTTAGTAGAGCTCCTTTACTTGGTTTTGGATCTTTGAATCCCAAGTTTGGAATCAGAAACTCGGGAAGAGATATTGAAAGGTTACCCACTGCATCTACTTGTGTCAACCTTTTGAAGATTCCCGATTACCAAGACAAGAAATTGATCAGAGAGAAATTACTATATGCAATCAATACAGATGCAGGATTTGACTTATCTTGAACAAAACTAGAGATTTAGCATTATTTTATATATACAATAAGATTAACTGTTGTTCAACTACTTGTAAAAAAAAACTTGCTACTGCGAGAACAGTGAGTTCTTCGCGCTGAAGTTGAATATTGATAGGCGCTTCTCCGGATTGCCAAGTGCCTGAATATGATTTCAAAAATTGTATTTAGGGCCTTGAGACAATCTGAAGTGTATATTTATCGGCCATTTACAGTCTCGAGAAGACATGGTATCATCAATCCACTACTTCCGCTCGACGTCTTGGAAGAGGTTCAAAATGAGGATTTGGAAGAGAAGAATGAAAAGCTAAAAAGGGAGAAAAAGAAATTGATAAAAAAGAATAAGGACATGAGAAAAGTGAACAATATAGATAACGAAAAGGAAAGTGAAAAAGTTCGAAAAAGTGATTCAGGAGAAGATGAGAATTCAACAAAGCGTGGCCGTCTGAAAATTGCAGAAGAATTAAAGATTAAAAATTCAGAGCTGCCTCAGAAGAAAGGAAAAGCAAACGACAAATTGTCAGAAAAAGCTTTGAGTGCAACTCAAAATGTTTTGGTTGTACATAATGAAAAAACTGTAGCTCATGAGAGAAATTCGAAGGAAGATGTCGTTCAACAACAACAAAATAGAGAAGGCGATTTTCTGAAGAAGCTGGTCAATGAAGTGGATTCAACATCAACCATGGGCTCTAGTGGAGATGGAGGTGGAAATGGTAATGGGCCCCCTAGGAATAACAATGATAATGACGATAATTTCACTGGTGAAAATGCTGTCGAGGACTCTGATAAAAAATTAAAGAGAAAAGAAGAGGAGAATAATGAGGAAATAGAAGAAGAAATTGAGGAAGACGGAGGAGAAGAAAAAGAATCTAAGTTTAAGGAATACGCTAGGAAATTTGCTAGATTTCTCTTCAAATGTATGGAGACGATTGGTATAACCTTTAGCTCTGTGGCAATGCTAGGATTTGCCGGTTTGTTATATCATAAACTTTACAACCTACATGTACTTGATAAAATAGATGCTGCATTCGAGAAAGGCGACCCTGCGTTCCAATTATTGATGCACAAACGTAACGCTAAACATATCGATGAGAGTTGTGATGGATCAGATATGTCTCAATACTGGGTTGAAAGGCCACAACAGGCGCTTGTCGACGACATTGTGGAGGGCCTGATTCTTGGCAGATATTTCTTGGTCATAGGCGAAAAAGGAACAGGAAAAACATCATTACTATTGGAGTCAATGAAGAAGACTGATGGGTATAATGTAGCCATGTTTGATGCTCATGCGGATCCCGAAATTTTTAGAATAAGATTGGGTAAAGCTTTGAACTACACTTACTCAGAGGACTACATCGGATCATTATTTAGTATTCGTGGGCCCAGAGATACAACTGCTCTTTTAGATATAGAGAGAGCTTTTGGAAAGTTGGAAGAGTTAGCCATAAAAAGAGTTCCAAAAACAGGACGACCACTTGTCTTAATAATAAATAATACACATTTGATCAAAGAGAACGATGAAGGCGACAAACTTATTGAATTACTACAACAAAAGGCTGAGAACTTAAGTGGATCTGGTCTAGTCAGCATGATATTCAATAGTGATGATTACTGGGTCTATGAAAAGCTAAAAAAGCTTGGAACCAGGCTTGAACTTATAAACGTTAGAGACTTTAGCAGAAATGAGACATTGAAAGCTTTGAGATATATAAGAGAAAGACATTTTCCTAGTCATCAGTTTCCAGATTTGGTTTTGAATGAAAAAGCATGTCATAGAATATATGACTTAATAGGAGGAAGACCACAACACATATCACAGGTTGCTAGGCACCGCGACATTATTCGTGCTTGCAACGAGATCATCGATAGAGAAAAGACCTGGTTTATGAATCAATGTGGATTGTTAGGATCCGACATGGACGATGATGTCATGGAAAGTGGCAAATTTTCTGTAAGTGCAATGCTTCTTATGAGGGAGTTTGTGATGATGGATAGGGAACGTATGAATCTGTTGCAGTCGAAAAGCCAACCCTTTGATACGGAAATGCTAGATCATCAATTGCCAGAGCTACCTTTATGGCGTAGTAGGCAAATCATGACAAGAAATGACTACATTCAACTTTATGATAATTTGAACATATTCACAATTGACTCAGAATCCAGAGTGAGGGCTGATTCTGTTCCCATGATGAGAGCATTCCATGAAATTTCATCCCAACCTCACTTTGCGGAATTGCTAGAAGACACTATCCAGCGTGTCGCAGATATAGAATCCTTGGGCAGGACCAGAGAACTTGTTGCCAAGGATTTGACCTTTGGAAGCAAGTATAAGATCTCACGCAGGGAGAACGAATATGAGGTGTCTATAAATATGTCCGACCGCCAGAAAAACGCTGATGCCGCGTATGTCGGGGAAGAGGATGGCGAAGAGCAGCCCGATCCATACAAGATGGATCATGTTAGTCGGTTGGATACAAGGAAATGGTGGAAAAGACGCATGCAGCGCTTTGACCAATCGTACCTACCCCCCCGGCACATCGACGAAAATGACATTGATATTAGTAGAACTCCTAAATAAACACATCGGATCATATCGGTAGTGTGTAAAGTATACAGATGATCTCTTATCGTAAATTCCTTAGACGACCCCGTATCACCTCCAGACGGTGCCAATTATCGGTAAAATTGGAACCTGCACACATGTGGAGGTAAGATTCAGATTAAGTTTCGCAATAACTACCCGAGGCGGGAGAATCAGGCCGATCTTACTTCAGCCCCAAACCCAACACCTGAACCCGCTGAACTAGGTTTCTTTCCCACCGGGGCTAACCCGACCTGCTGTAGAACTTTCTCCTGGAAAACCTTGTGTGGAGGGGACTGGTGCAACAAAGCACGTAGTCGGCCGAGCACTGTTCGACGTGGATTTCCAATGACTCGACCTGCAGTGACGAAAACGAACAATACTTCCCGTCGTAAATGTGGCAGCACGATATGTACGTTTGGGGCCTATCGTTTATGGTGTCCGAATGTGATCAGGATTACGTGCCCGCTGGGCTCATTCGTGAGTCCTGGGACCACAACCGCCTTGAATGGGTCGGCGTATATTACACAATTTGCCCACACCGTAGTGGTACTTTGCAAATAAGCGCGCTGCAACCCCTCCTGCTTACAATGCCAGTTCCATGCATCAACAAGCAAACTCCAAATCCCCAAGATGACTATAATGGCAACAAGTTTAAGCTCCAGCAGAGGCTCTTAACAATCGCAATGTGCCAAGCGATTTTGTCGCCGGAAAACGGTTGCAGTGCGTGAAATGTGGTTCTGTCGTAGGAGCGCGAGCACGCCGGATGCGCTTCGTTCTCCCTCTGCACGGGGAGGGACCGGGCCCGCGGCGTGGCGACACACGCAGCGGCGCGTGTTTGCGGGCGTCTCTAGGGACGCTTTTTGTCGGGGAGGGGGGACGGGCGGGAAACTCTAAGCGTCTGATGCACGCGGGTCCGTTTCGATGCGTACCCGTCTCCCAGCGCCCGGCAGCCAGTCACGTCCTGCCGCAATACGTCCTGCCGCGATACGTCGAGCAGACCTCGCGCTGCTGCAGCAACGCAGTGCATGCACACTGCGACCTTGGTGTCGTTTCCCAACGTCTGAGCGCCCCCAGCTGGAAACCTCTCATAATCTCGATCCATTACGGGAAATAATATCAACCCAAGGTCGTATTTTACGCTCGTCCGCACTGCAGCTCTGCAGCAGTGAAATTGGGAAGGCTCGCGTCTGCACATGGCGCTCCTGAGACGAAAGTCTGCATCGACCCCTGCATATTGGCGCAAGGCAGCACCCCGTGTCCCCACTGGCCGCCCTGCGGATCCAGCGCCACCCTCGCTGGCGCGCCGGCGCTCCTGGCGGCGCCTCGCGGGCCGCGCCCCCTGCGACCCGAGCCGCGTCCCCCGCCCGCCGCCGCCCGCGCCCTCGCCAGACGCTGTTCCTTCCCCCCATTGTCCTGGTGGAACGGTCGTTCCACAGCCGGGCTAGTAGTACATTCCCATGCCCCACCGCTGTACATCTCCAGGAGCGTTTCTCCGCGCTCGTAATGCCTGTATGCATTTCTCGGGTAGACAGGCTGGCGACAGGTGGCTGCTGGCATTGTTGGCGGGCGACTTTCTCGGAGGGGCAGGGGAGCAGAAACGGTTTGCGTCCGGTTTGCGTGCTGTCGCTTTGTTCCCTCCGTACTTCGTCTTTTAGGGCTAAATTCGACATTTTACGATGGCCGTCGTTACACAAAAGGCGCCCAAACGATTAGAGCAGGCCAAACCAACGACGTCCTCTTTTCTTCCACTTTATCGGCGACGATGTTATAGCATGGACGGTAGCGCCCCAGCACACTAACTACGAAACCACTGTTCCTCTGACCGGAAGAGAGCAGCCAGCACCCCCAGAACAGCGATCGCACCACACTGCTGCCGCCAGCGCTACACCCGCCAGCCTGGGACCACCGATACCGAGAGAAGCGAGCCGGCACCACAGCGGCCAACGGACCCCAGAGCACCCCTGGCGTTCGCCCCAAGAGCCTCCTGCCACCACCGTCGCGCGGGACCCGCCAGCGGCGCCAGCACAGGACCAGGACATGGACATCTTCAACTCTGCGTTGAAGAACCCAGAGCCGCCCGTCAAAAGGGAGTCGGAGGAGCCCGTCGGTGCGCTCAGCGAGCCGGAGACCAAGCCCAGCCGGCCCCAGCGCGAGGCCAGCACGCTGCGCAAGCGCAACTCGAGACGGCGGCACAAGAACTCGCACCTTGGCTGTGGTACGTGCAAGAAGAGAAGGATCAAGTGCGACGAGACGCTCCCCAGCTGCTTGAACTGCTTGAAGGGAAAGCTCCACTGCGCGTACTTGAACCTCGACGGGCCCGCGCGGAACGCCTTGCGCATGGCCCAGTACAACCAGAACGTGCGGCAGGACGAGCTCCAGCGGCTGCTGGAGCCCGACAAGTTGAAGAGACTAGCAGCGGGCGCGGCCGGCCCCGACGAGGCGTACGGCGTGGCCGGGCCCGCTGGCGCCGGCGTGCCCCTCCAGATGCCGCCGGGCGAGATGGACGGCGCCATGGCACGCTCCGTGAACGCGGCGGGGCCTCTCGAGCCGGTGTTCCACACGGTGGCACAAGCTGGCGGGATACCGGTCACGCTACAGAACACGCAGACAGCGTTCGCTGTGCCCTACCCGCTCGTGCAGGCGCCCATGCAGATTCCGGCGCACCACCAGGCACACATCATCCCCGGCTCGTTTGCGCCGCTCGTGCAGATTCTGCCCATTGCCACCATCTCCGCGTACTCGGTGCCGGGCGGGCACCAGGGCATGCCCATGATGTACACCTCGGCGCCGGCGCAGATGCAGCATCCGCAGCACTCGCAGCACTCGCAGCACCTACAGCACGCACAGCATGCACAGCACGCACAGCACGCACAGCATTCACAGCACCTACAGCATCCTCAGCATGCGCCTATTGCACCACATTCGCAGGTGCTACAGGGCCTGATTCCCGCCGGACACAAGATGAACATGCCGGCCTTCCAGCGCACGCCGCTTCCCGAGATGAAGCTAGAAGCGTCGATGGGCCGGCTCAACCACAACATGCTACACCCCGGGTTTCTCAGAGCAGACAACGCGCCGAGGGCCAGTCCGACGGCGTCGCCGTCGTCGGTGTCGACCGCGTTCGAAAGCGCGACGCCGAGCCCCAACTTGGAGTTGCTTCCCGGCGAAGCAGCGAAGGGGAGCTGCGAGCAGGACACGTCGAAGCACCACGACAGCTCGCCGCGCCTCCACCCTGCTGCGTCGTCGCCGCCGGACAAGTTCTCCCAGAAGAGCTACGGCAACATCCTCGGCCACGACCAGATCGCGGCCTCCAGCGACAAGGTGCCCAAGATCTCCAAGCTCCTCTCGTGAGATCAAGGAGAGATCATAGAGAGATCAAAGAGAGACGAGGCTGCAGAACCCGCGTCCTGCACACGGCCCGCCGGCATGCAGGTCTGCCGCGCTCGTCCCCCCGCCGTTATCTTGGCAGCGGGGCACGACCTGCAGTCCGCCAGGTTGCGCTTTTGCACCGCGCCGAAGCATGGTCCCCCATAAGCCCCATATATGCCCCCTATACTCAATACATACGTTTATTGCACTTGCTGCGCTTGTCGCAGAAGCTCCCGTAGGCCTGCGCCCGTAGGCTGCTGGCTGTTGCGGCTGCGAGTCTGGAAACGCGGCCGGGTCTAGACTCCCGGCCCCGCCAGGTGGCGCGAGACGTGACTCGTCCCTGGCGAGTGTCTGCTGCTACCAGGCCGGCATGTGCCGCAAAGGCTGCCGCAAGAGCTGCCGCAAGAGCTGCCGCAAGAGCTGCCGCAAAAGCTGCCGCAAGAGCTGCCGCAAGAGCTGCCGCAAAAGCTGCCGCAAGAGCTGCCGCAAAAGCTGCCGCAAGAGCTCCTTCTGCCGGGAGCGACTCTGGCCGCCGGCGGCCGAGGTGCCCTCTGATTTAGCAGCCACGGCCTGCATGCAGCCGGGGAACAGGTCTGGAGTACCACATTGTGTGCCGCTACAATAGCGGTGCCAGACAACAGAGGCCGCATGCCCACCACGACGGAATGCAAGAGCGGCTCCGGATCGAACGATCGGCGCCATGCAGTCGGAAAGACCACCCAGACGCACGTTGGCGTGTGCGACGCATGGCTTATCCAAACACATACGGGTGCGACGTGAGGTTCGCTGGTGGCTGATCAGCAGAGGCACCAGGGACGACGGCAGTGCCTGTGGGGTTCCCCCCGGACACCGGCCTGCGTCACGCGTCCAGAACAGCGCAGCGCAGCGACTGAGCTGGCAGCCGTAGGTGCGGTTACACCGCACGAAGCTGGCGACGCACGTACACGGCGGCAGCCCGCTGTCCCGATTGGGACGTGTCTTAGCCGACAGTAGCCCTTGCATGATCGGAAGGCTTGCTTGACAAGCCATGCGATTGGACTCACGCGGCGACGACGACGGCTGGACTCGCCGCGCGGGCCTGGGGGGAGGCCGCCGTCACAGCACGACACACACTGTTGGCACGCCGTTCGCGCGCCGCCGGCACGCCGCCCATTGGCGCTGCTCACGCCAGGTCTAGGGCACCTCTGTTTCGCTCAGCACAAAGGAACAAACCAGGAGCTCGCATTTTTGCTCTAAAAGTGCGTAAAATATGCGATCCGACTATGTTGGATCGCCGTGTGCAGTGCCGATCCGCACTAGTTGAGCCTCGTTAGTGCATGTCGGCAGACAAGTCGTAGATGAAACGGAATTCGGTCTGTGTACACACCGGCTGGCGGAAGTGCAAGTCGGAGCGCAGAAACACCGGTCGAAAGTGCTGAGGGCTGCGTCACCACCATGCGGATCAAGCAACAGGTTCCTTTTCGGCTGTCTGCAGGGGCGAGTGCCAAAAAGAGGGGACAACGTTTTTACATTTCGGCTTGGGAAAAACACATGAAAGCTACAAGTTGGATGTACGACCCTCACTGGATCACTGAGAGCGCCCGCTACTATTGTTGGACACGCGCGTCATTGCCGGTGCGTTGCTGCTCCCAGCAAGAGCATGTCACCGCTGGAACCACAGGGCGGTATATTTCTTGGCACATAAACTGTTCCTTTTTTTTTTTTTTTTTTTGTTATTGTTGTTCACATATATTGATCATGGTAACTAAGAGTTAAACGAGAGTAATGCACAATGGGACCAGCACCACAAATCGTACTGTCTACTGGGGTTCACGTTTTCGACGAGGTCGTCGGTTTCACCTTCTTCTTCTTGTCGTCAGTTTGTTCCACCTTCTTTTTCTTATCGGCGATTTGTTCCACCTTCACCTCGTGCAATCCCTTTTCTTCCAATAGCTTCTCTATATACTCCTTGGCTTCGTCACTGACGTCGCCCTGGACCAAGACCTCTTCCTTCTTCTCGGCATTCTTGGTGACCGACGCACCGGTTGCAAACTTGGAGGCAAACGTCTTGGTTAACTTTTTCATATCGATGTCGAAAACCTCCAATCCGGAGATGGAGATGATGTGTTTTCTTTTGTTTCTTTCTATACGTTTGATGGTAACCTTGGAGGCAAGTTGTTTTTGAAGTTCTCTTTCCTTCTTAGCCTCTTCTTTCTTCTGCTTCTTCTCGAGATCCTTAGTTATCTTTTCTTCTTTCTCCAAGGAAAGCGTGCTAGTTGCATTAGCCAACGCATCATCGCTGTACAATTTTTCGAACAATTCCTGGTAGTTTTCGCTCAACCATTCTTTACATCTTTTGAACGATGGTCCAAACTCACAGTATTCTGGTGGATACGAGCATACTCCACAATATACGATTGATTTTGGCTCCAATTCTGTCATCGTTAGCCTGCCAAAGAATAAAATCTAGTAATTCGATGATGAGAAAATTTCGTACACGCACTTTTACAATTATCGCAAAGTTGCTAAATATATATATCAATATTTTAAATACTTCATCTAGAGAATCACAAATCAAAAGAGCAGATCGTCACAACATTCAAATCTCCTGACGGGCCTGAAGTCTTCTAACTCTACAACGTGCCATAAACTCTTGTTCAATGAAATCTTGTCGTCAATGCGTTCGTAGATCTTAGACAAAAACCACCAGACCTCTGAACTATTGTAGCCATATGGCCAACTGAGAGCATATTTTTCAAGAAGATGCTTCAATCTGATGATTCCAGCATTCATATCCTTGTCTGATATAAACAACGACTTGTCCAAGCTATCATCAACAATAAATAGTCTAGATAAACCCAACAAAGTATTGCCATAATCCTTCCTGTTATACTGGTATTCCTTACGATTCAAAATCTCCAACGATCTCTCAAACTCTTGCAAGGACAAAAACTTTCTCTCTTTAGAGGTCAACAATCCCAAGGCAGTATAGGTTTTGTAGTTTGGTTGATAAACAGATTCTGCTTCTACGATACATTGCTCAGCATCTTCTGCTGAGCCTGCTCTCAGGTATATATTGGCAGCCCAAAGCCAAAGATCTTGCAAAACTCTCTTGTCGTGATCTTCATCATGGTTTTTCACGCTACCTTTTTTGGGTACATTATCATCTAGTTTGCTTGACCTTGATGCGATTCGGGCCTTTTCGAGGGAGGATCTTCCAAGGCCACGGACTAATGATTCATCGTCTTTGTCTAAATCAGATGAATGAGGATCAATGAAACTGGGCCTATGAGACCATTTCACATCAGCTGCAATTGAAAGTCTATTCTTCTTTCCATTATCAACGTCAATTTTCAAATCAAATAACTCATTGTACAACAAAAATACTTCCAGAACAAACTCTACTATATAATCTATTCCATGAATAGATTCCCACACTGCTAATTGAGTGAGCTTTAATTGAAGAATGTCATTTTTTGCCTCCTGAGGTAATTTTTTACCCTTCTCACGATGCTGCACAATACATAAACTTGCAATGTTCAAAGCATTGTTAATGAATTTCTCCAGTTCCTTCAAAGTTATCCGTGATTGTGAAGCTGTAGAGTTTTTTCTTTTAAGTTCATCAGAGGGTCCTTTACTTTTAACATAATCTGGATCATTGGTTTCAAAGGAGGACATTAACAAAACCAACAAATTCCAGGCTTTGAAGGCTTCAGGGTGATGCTTCAAAATATGCTTACAAAGCTTGGCTGCTGGTTTAAATTGGTTACTATAAGCCAAAACCAAAGCGTAATTGAAAGAATACTTCAAAGATCCTGTCGAGTTTACAATCAAACTTCTCTTGTAGTACTTCAATACATTGCTATTGTAGTCGGCAAGACGCTCGAAAGTTGATGCACCATATATCGATGAGTAGTAGTGGTAATAACCAATTGAAAACCATCCTTTAGAAATCAAATAGAAAAGTATCGAATGTTCGTTTTGAATATGAGGATTATATTTGTAACCAAGGAATGATAATGGTGAGTTAGCATGAGGCAGATCATCTTCATCATATTTCAAATCAACACTGGAAGAAAGAACGTTAAGGTATTCTTCCAATTCCGAAACATAATTGTCAAGTTGAGACATAACAGTACTCCTACTAGAATATAAGAATTTTGGAGCCCTATTAGATTTGGAGACAAAGGAGTTCAAAGGATTGAAGGTTGAAATGCACAATGAATAAAGCCCGATAATCGACAAAATATCATGAATTTGACCCCCAATTTGCTCTTTCTTTTCGTAAGAGATATAAGTTTTAAATGCCGCTAATGCCTCATCATACTCATCGAGCTCAATCAATGTTCTAATGAGATTTGATAACACAATTCGACTTTGATAGGTCTTTGAGGTACAATGGATTAAAAACTTCTTCAACAAAGTGGGCTTCACAATCAGTGAGCTATTTGGTATCTCACGCAACGTGTTATATAAGACATCGACAAATTGCTCTATGTCTTCGTCATTGTTATCTGCATCATGGCGAGATCCTTTCAGGGTACTTTCCATTTCTATTTGATCGGTCAAATATTGACTCAAACTACTTCTAAATCTTTCACTCAAAAGCTTTCTATTTTCTTCCCTTAAAAGGTAACCGGAATATCTAATCAATGATACCTTATTTGATGTAAAATCTTGATTTCTTAGCTCTGCGAAAGAGATCGGCTGTTGTCCGCGATGAGAAAGAACCAAGGTTATCCTATAATACATGAGACTCAACCAATGTTTTGCAGCAATTTGAGACTTGTGAAATGGAACAGCATGATTTTGCAAGTATTCGTACCAAATTTTGACATTCGTGAAACCTAACAAAGTCCAGTATCTGCATTTTATATATTGTAAAAACTCATTAATGACTGCTGAGTCAAACTTCTCGCTTGGTAAGTCTTCAACTTCGTTGAGAACTCTGATAATATCCTCCTTGGACTCCTTAAAATAGTACAATTGTGCTAAAACGACTGTGTGATAAAGAGTATCCAAGTATGAACGATTCGAGTAGTTGGCCACGATGTTGTTGGAATAATTGATTAAAGCATCAATGCGCTCAACAGTGGAAGGCACCAAGCTTTCAGGAAGCTTGCTGATTGTAGATAACTCTTCCTTGTTAAAATTACTTTCCACAAGAAGTTGCAATTGGTAGTCAAGAAAGACTATCTGCTGGAAAAAGTCTTGTGAGTCCTGTAATTCCAAAACATCACGAGGAAAACACCTTAGATTCAAAATCCTAGCATACTTTTCATTTACTGAATTTTCGATTATCATGGTATCTGGTTGCTTCCTTGGATGCCGTTGTTTGTAAGACAAAACTTCAGTGGATTCTTTCTAGCTGTATCGTCGGGCAAGCGTACTTCAAATAGTGGAAAACTCTACATTACCCCACGTCGCGTGTATATGAAAAAGTCGTACATGTTTACAATTAAATAATGTGATATTTAACATCTCTCGAATACACGATATAGTCCTGGAAGATCTGCAATTTGGACAACATCATTCAATAGCCTTGATGTTGCTAATAATCTTTGCTTCATAGCCGGAAACAACGTATGTTCCAAGCTTCCGTCCAAGTCTTCTCTCTTTTTTTCATTGATAGCCTTTTGCTGGTCGTCATGTGAATTTAACCTCAGGTCGATAATGTCGGGAACATACAACAAAGCTATCTGTCGCATTATCCCATTTAGGCATTGTTTTTCATCATCATAGTTAATGCGGGCACCTAGTCTGTATATGAAATGGGGTAACTTCGTAAGTATCGGGTTTATTCCTTTCATGAGCATAGGCAAAGAAGATATTGTGTGACGCCCGTCTAACAGAAAATCTAACTTAACCTGAAAATAGTCTTCAAACATTTCTCTCATGGCAAATATGTTTGAAATAACGCTATCAAGGGGTACCAAATCCGATCGTGTAGTGTATAAAGGCTCGAGGAGATCTTCAAGTACTGGGCTCTGCTGCAATCTAATTTCTCCATAGTTGCAAAACTCTGATAAAGCTACTTGGTAATAAAACTCTGATAGGACAGACGCATAGCTGCAAATATAAAGTTTTATGTCGTGCTGAAAGCAACATAACCTTTTCTGCTCATCAACTATACCAATGTAAGAAGAATTTTTGAAAGCAGTTGTCAACTGCTCATTTATGTCTTCTTCAATCTCTTTTTTTAATAACAAAACACTTTCCAATTGAACATCCTTTCGTTTTTTTGGCCTAACAGAAGTGAGTGACTGCATTGGGTCTTGTTCAGATACACTCTGACGTTCGGTATTCTGAGGGAAAGACTCTACATCATTCGATATGAAAGAGCTTATCTTGGATTGCTGAGTGTCGACTCTAACAAGTTTGTTTTCTTGTCTATAAGATTTTATATTTTTGTCATTGTTCAAATTTCCTTGATTTTGTCCTGATTGCAGTCTAGAAAAAACTGACTGGGTTTGGAATTTTCGAGAAGTGTCCGAACTAGATAAACAGTCGTATATCTTGTCTCGTATTATATCCACAATTTCTTCTTCGTACAAGAATCTGACTTCTTGTTTAGCTGGGTGTATATTTACATCCACGTTTTCAGATGCGATCTCCAAACTCAAGTAAATAAAAGGCAGATATCCCTTAGGAATGAAAAAGTTGTATACGGACAAAGCAGCTTTTTTCAAAGGATCACACGTTACTAACCTGTTGTTGATGAAAATGATCGGTTGTATTTTCTTTTTATTGACATAATTAGCGCTTGATATTGAGCCTCGAATTCTGCTTAAGCCGTACTTCCCAAATATTGTCCCATTATCGTGCTCATCTTTTTCAGATACCGTTATCTCTATCAATTCTCCCGCAAGCTCTGTTCCGTATATTGCTCTTATTCGTTCTTTGAAAGTCAACTGGGGTCGAATCGAAATCGATTGATTAGAATCCCCAAATTTCTTGCAGTTGAATCCTATACCCTCTTGATGTATCGCATACTTTCCAACAACGTCAAGAATCTTGCTGAACTCTTCAGTCTTCGACTTTAAAGCCTTCTGCCTAGATGGGACATTATAAAACACGTCTTCTATGATGATCTGTGTCCCCTTCTTTCCAGCAATAGGTTTCGGTTCAATAATTGATGTCTCCGCTTTGAAATTTGGCCCAACTAGCTTGCCATTCAAGTAAAACGCTTTGTAAGCCAACGGAGAAGAGTCTGTCTTTGTTATTACGGACAATCTTGCGATGTGTGAAATACTGGCAAGAGCTTCTCCTCTAAAACCATAGGTCGCAATGCTCTCCAAATCTTCGAATTTTTTTAGCTTGGAAGTGGCAAATCTCTCACATAGCAAACCCAAGTCTTCTTTATTTATACCAGTGCCATTGTCGGTTATGTGAAGTAGCTTTAGCCCGCCATCCTTTACCAACACGTCTATTATGGTCGCTCTGGCATCAATGGAATTTTCAATCAATTCCTTCAAAGCATTTGCTGGTTGGGTTATAATTTCACCTGCAGCTATTCTGTTCACGACCGACGTCTCTAGCTTCTTGATAGTTGTGCCATCTTCTTCATTTTCATCTGCCTTCTGATCTGCCATAGTCCCAAGGTCTGAAAATCAATAGTTCATTAGCGAATCTCAATACCGCGCATCATAATTAAAGATATATTATCATTTCCAGGCAATAAAAGTATTAGTGAGTAAACAATTTGATTATGGATGATGACTCAAGAGGCTCTCCTAGTGAGAGCTCTCTGATGTCGACAAGTACAGAACATACCAAGCATAAAACTGCTAAACATTCAAAGAAAGAGATAATCGACAATTATGAGAATGTCAGAAAAAACTTGAGAGAGCAGAACTCGGAAGCTAATAAGGGAGCAGCAGGAGAAATGGCTTTGAATTTTATAAGGTCGTTGCACGAGATCTACGCTTCCATACAGAATGAAAGAAATAGAGATACTAAAATTCATTTGACGGATTCAGAATTGTTGAGAGAGACATCACAATTTGCTGCTACAAATGCCAAAAACATTAAATTTGAGGATATCGGTGTTTGTATAAGTCAAGGCGAGTTTTTATCTAAGCTACGTAGCTTTATGACATATGACGACTCACTTCCAGAGAGTGCTAATGATGAATATATTGAGGAGGAGGGCGTCCTCAACAATGGTTCAATGACTAAAGAAGACAATTTCAACAGCTTTGACTGGTTAAGATTAGGATCACTATACTATCAAGTGAGCAGAAAATCATCTGGAGTTGGATTTTTGAATGGGCCGTTAAGTACGGAAAGAAAGAAGCCAATTTCTAGGTCAAGGGCCATTGATGATACCAGAGCCGGTGCTCTGATCACCGCCCAGCATGTCCAAGCAAAAGATATCAGTGAGGATCAAGATACAAATACTGCTACCATGGTGAAAAGGGTATATCAAACTTTTGTCGAAAAAAACGAAAATAATGACGGAATCAACTTTTTCAAATTCTTTATCAATCCAAACTCTTTTGCACAATCTGTCGAAAACCTTTTTTTCACAAGCTTCTTAATTAAAGACGCTCGTTTAAAAATTTATTTGGATGAAGAAGGTATCCCAATGATTAAACGAGTCACACCGCAAGAGCATGAAGAAGCACAAACAACTGATACGACAAACAGCAATCATCATATAGCATCATTCAATTACAGTACCTGGGAAGGACTCATAGAAAGTTTCAACATCACCGAACCATTCTTGGGACATCGTCCTGAACATTCCGAGGATTAATTCATTATATAATAAATTATGTACAATTCATTTACTGATCTCATTAATCAACTGCATATCTTTTGATTTGAGCTTTGTCCAGCCTTCCACGTTTAACAAATCGCTAAGAGGCCATTTTCTTATTGGCAATATAGTCAACGCAGACTTTACTTGCAATTTCTCAAAAATTTCAATGCCAGCAGCGCCTATCATCACCGCATTATCTGTGCAAAGAGATATATCTGGAAAATGAAAATTCACCTGGTCATCCAAACACTCTTTATAAAGTAAGTTTTCAAAAAGTTTCTTTCTTAGTACTTTGTTGGCAGCTACTCCTCCGGAGCATATAATGTCTCTTACACCTTTGAACTTTTCATCCCCTGTATGCTTTTTGCTGATTCCATGCTTTTTTAATGAGACATTGATTCTATCGACAATATGATCGAACATGATTTCTTGTAGTCTGAAGGCTAGCGTTTGTTTTTCTAAATCATTAATATTATTGTGACGTTCTGCCTTGAAGCTTTTCACTGAGCTTAGGAATGAAGCGAATGAAAATAGGATTTCATTTGGTATCTTCATATGCTTAGGACCTCTCATAGGTAAACTTAGTTTCAAGCCTATATCTTCACAACTAGGTATTTTTAAAGGATCGTCTAGTGAGCTCTTAAACTCCTCTACAAAGCTCTCTAGCTCTTTACCTAGCATGTTTCCCTTAAATCCAAGTTCCCTGGCACATTTATCAAGGGAATCACCAGCAGCTATATCGGCAGTATTCACAATTATTTCGTGGTGGTCAATTCCTTTCAGAAGCACGAGCATTGTATGACCACCACTACATAGCAAACTTATGAATGGATACTGGGGAGCCCCTAGCTTTGGTTGTTCTCTCTTAGGCAAGTTTGCAATCAAAATATGTCCAAGCATATGATGGACACCTATTAATGGTTTCCCCCACGCTAACGAAAGCCCTTTTGCAATCTGAAGCCCTGAACTTAAGGATCCGACCATTCCAGGTCCCCTAGTACAGCAAATTAAGTCAGGAGGTGATAGTGAATTCAAGTTGTGCTTCTCACAAAACTCAGATATCATTTGTGCCATAGTATATTGGTGGAACTCATGAGCATCAGTTGGAATAATACCACCGCTCCTTGCCGAATTGAGAGTTTTCTTACATTGGTCCACTATCTCAGGTGATTCAGTAGCACTTTTGCGGTTGAGGAGTGCCACACACGAATCATCACAAGAAGATTCGATAGCCAAAACCTTGTAGTATCGAATTCCTTTCAAGCGAGATATAGGTTTCCTCGCGAGTTTTATCATATTGAAGTACCTATCTGCAAAGCATTTGTCATATGGGGCGACTTATCTCACCTTTAATAACTGGAAATCAATGTTGATTGCTGCAGTAAAGACAAAATTTCGAATCAACCTGTTCCAGACTTCCCCCAAAGTGATGCTCTGTTCAATACTGCATATACCATGAAAATTCATCAAGTAGTACGGCGAATATGTAACTGGCGAGCGGTGGAGCTGTAAACAACTAGAGGTTTTTTTCCAATGCTAATGATCTTGTAAGTTTGGCTGAGTTGGTGGGAGAAAGTCTATCTTTATAATTGAGAAACTCAAAAGTGACAAATTATTATTATCATTTGACAGGAAAAGTTTTGTGATTTTAGTATACTGATAGAAAACTCTTAAAAAGAGAATCATATAAGTCGATAGTGTCGAGCGTTCTTTTTCAACATATACAACAGGTCGCGAGTGTTTCGACTAGCGAAGAGTTTCTATGACGCAAAACTTCAGCTCATCAACCTTACCGTTAAATTTTGATCCTGGCCAAGACCATGGAGTGGTCAAAGCTGGATATTCTTCTCACGAGAATAGTGGGAATCATAGCAATAATCGCTCCTCTTCTATAATCAACTGTATGATTGCCGGTGGTTTTGGTGGGCTTGTTGGTGACTCCTCGATGCACTCTTTGGATACCATCAAAACAAGACAACAAGGTTATCTATACGTCAAAAAATATAAAAGAATGATTCCTGCCTACATCACTGTGTTCAAAGAAGAGGGTATTCGTGGTTTATACGGTGGTTATACTGCTGCCGCTTTAGGATCTCTCCCTTCTACGGCAACCTTTTTCGGAACCTATGAATTAACTAAACGAACACTCATTAATGACTATGGTTGTAACGAGCCAATTGCTTACTTTATTGCGGGGGTGCTTGGTGATTTGGCCTCGAGCATTTTCTACGTGCCGTCTGAAGTGCTAAAAACCAGATTGCAACTACAAGGCATATACAACAACGCCTACACCAAAGGGAGCGGGTATAATTATAAAGGTTTATCCAATGCAATTGGTTCAATTATACAAAAGGAAGGTATTTCAACCTTTACTTTTGGGTACAAAGAAACCCTTCTTAGGGACTTGCCCTTTAGTGCTCTTCAGTTCGCCTTCTACGAAGAATTCAGACAACTTGCAATATACTATAATTCATCTGAAGAGCTACCCATAGCATTGGAATTGGCGACTGGTGCAGGCGCTGGTGGATTAGCAGGAGTAATAACTACCCCATTAGATGTCATAAAAACAAGAACTCAAACTACCCCGTTAGATGTCATGAAGACAACAATGCAATCTACTCCTACGGCCAATTCTACCGCAAATCCTAGTGCACCTTCAAATCATATTCAAGGACATGTTTCGCATTCTTCAACATCAAGAGCATTGCAATCGATATACAGAGCTGAAGGTATCTTGGGCTTGTTCTCAGGGGTTGGACCTAGGTTTATCTGGACAGGAATCCAAAGTTCGATTATGTTGTTGTTATACCAGGTATCCTTGAAGCACATTGACGGATATTTTGGAAACAAAAAAGGAGAAAACAAAAGTCTTTCAAATTGATATGGAAGGCTTATATTTATTGCACATCTTGTAAAATAGACTTATACATATACCGCAGCTTTAAAAATGCAAACTACATAGTATCAAATAGAATGAAAATCAACTTACAAAAAAAATTTAGACATTGCGGCATCATGTGTCATAAAAAAATCAACTACAGCCTATTTCGATAATACTTTCTGGTGATATTTTAGGCATCGCACAATTTACGAATCATCAAATTTTGTTCTCATTGAAGTACAACACCTGACTGGCTCTGGAAAGATGTCACACCGTCAACACCAGGACTTAGCAATTTTCGAGGATAACTCTTTAATTTCTGATGGTGTACTAAACAGTCCGAACTCTTTTTTGTCGATCATAGGACATGTTCAAGGTACTTCTCCAGCGTGGTTAGTAAACTCTTTAATAGAAAATGCATTGATTGGAACTTCGGTTTTGGTTAATCAAGACAATAAAAGAAAAATACCAGGAAGATCGGAAGTTTTCTTTGTCTCCTTTTTACATCCGCAAGGCTTTTATGAAAAAGGGACCAAGAAACATGGTTTAGATCTTAAGCTGATAAAGGAGTTTAGGTATATCGATTGCTTCAGTGACTTATTTACTAAGAGAATCAAGGTTCCTACGTCCGCCAGGGATCTGATACGAACGATAACGAAAGAGATATTGGCATTGGTTCGCAATACCACTAATACAAAGAGGGTGGTTTTCATAGAAGGTATCGAAATTCTTTTAAGCGCAACTAACATAACTTCTGATGAGCTTTTGCATGAGTTAATCGAAATTAATAAAATCTGTCGTCAATTGATAGTCATTTCTTCACAAGACAGCCCTCAATTTGTGGATTTCCTGGTCACAGAACATGAAAGTCCCAAGTTCAAAATTTCAGATTTCTTAATAAAGCTATACTACAGATCGAACTTAAATCTACAACTATATCCATTATCAACTGGTAGGGCAAAGGATATCACAGGAAGTTTAACTGTAGCTAGAGGATGTTTACCTTTCGAGATTCCTCATTGCACAGTAAACGAAAAGGACTACGTGTATCATGTTTCAAAAGAATCAAATGTCAGTTTATATTTCAGATGAATTATACTCCTTCATTTGTTTCTATGTATATTATATAAATCATCTAATGCAAACTCAATAGAGCACCTGGTCCACAATAATGGAAATAATGGCCAAACAGACCTTTCGCCAACCAAAACCCAATAAGGAATATTCTCCATAGTTTTATGAACGTCGAAAACTCTCCCGAAGTCTTTTAATAAATATCGTAATTCAGGTACTATAGTAATCTCTCTTATGCTGTTGAGGGTTTTTGCAGTGGAAGGTCGCTCGTCTATACAAAGCCTTTTCACGATATCTGCCAAAATGCCAAACTTATTCAAGACATCAAGTCTGTGCTGAATCTCTAATCCAAGTATGTTTTTGATATGCTTAGCGAAGTTATAACTTGTGTCTTTTGCATGTTGTTCCATGTCAACTACCGCTGTTTTGGTCTCTTCAAACAATGGGGCTAACTGTCCAAGCCTTGCTTTTCCTTTTCCTTCCGACCTAGAATAACGAAGTTTCCCATAATTATGGTAATGCTTCAAGTCATTACTGATTAAAGGTGCCAAGTATGGACGCGCTAAGCTAGTAATGAAATGGTTTACATTGAATAGTTCCGTCAATCGAGTGTACGGTGTACTCTCTTTGTTGTGGAAATTGGAGCAATCGTCACCAACAGAAGGGTCTCTTCCAAACCTGAAATACTGGTGTTCATAGCGAACATCTTGAGGTTTCAAAAAGTTGACTTTAATATCGGGAGACCGAGGCACAATGCAGTTGTTTAAATCTTTGACATATAGCTGTACATTATTTGAAAGGACACCAGTACCGATAGATGCATAAATTGCAGTCCATATTATTACGTTTGGAGCAGTGATATAATTCAACAAAGATGGGACTGACTGATGCGTCGGATGTACAACAATATTGAGCACTTTTTCGGTTTTGAGATAGGCCTCTTCGAACGTTAAATCACCAATTGTATCACGGACGAATTTCAAGAAAATGAGTATGTCTTGCGAGTATCCCTTTTTTACTACATTTTCTATCACATTACCGTATCTCTCATCCACGTCATGATTTAATCTATCAATATTGCTCATGACATCTGCAATCGAAACAAGTATTGGAATTAGTTCTTGGTCAGTCAATGTGCAAACTAACGAAGCAATCGCTGCACCTATTGCACTACCGCCAATAATCCTCGGAAGTAGTCCTTTGAAATATAAGGCCTTAACAACCCCAAGGTGACATAATCCAAAAAGGGAACCGCCTTGTAATAAAAGAGCTGTTGATCCAAATGCTTGGCGGGCATCATGAAAGAAATCCAACTTCAATTGCTTGCTATTCATAATAAATCCATCCTTATCTCTTTCGCTGGGAGAATTTATAGACTCGTTCAAGTAATTCAAACATTCTAGTACTTCATTAATATACTCTTCGATCATAAGTTTCGTTCCCAAGTAAGACTTCACATACAATCTCTTTTGACCAATACCCCCAAAGTTTCTAATCAACCCGGATCTTAATAGTGACATAACTTGGGCTGCATTTTTGTGAAGTCTGGCTTTTCGGAGTAACTTCAATCTCTCGTTAATTAAAACATAATCATAATGTTTGGAAATGAAACTTTGTCTCCACAAATCCATACCTGTGATCTTATCAATCTCTCTAACCGTGTTTTTCCACTCACTGTAGCTTTTAGCATTTTTGAGATGCTTCAAGTACTCTTTTAATGGGTTTTTCCTGTAATAGAACTGATAAAGCTGTGTAGACCAGAACAAGAATATATCGACCAAAAAATCTGCCATAACCCATATAAAAACCGGAGTGTGGTTGATTATAAAGGTTATGACAGGTAAAAGGTAAATCGAAGCTAGTTTTTTTATCATAGAGTCTATGTCATCGAAGTCACACCAAAAGAACTACAATTTACATTTAGATAACGAAGGTAGTGGATTTGCGTTAATTGTCTTCCTATGAAAATCACAAGCAAAATTAACAATTTTACGCGAGGCTGGCAATATACGAGGCAAAATACACTAATCCATAAAAGCTCTAATCACTACCAGAAGATTTCATTAACTTTTTACCACGATTGAAAAATCTCTTACCCAAGCTTGACGCTTGTAGTCCAGAGGTTTCCACTTTATCTCGGACTATGGACACTTTACTCCTTATAGAATTGTGTCTTCTAATATCATTATGGGTTGCATTTTGATAAGCCTCTGATACAATTCTTCCTATAGGCATGCTTGAAGAGATTGTTGATACATCTGAACGTTTCAACCTTTCATGTAACCAATTTTGAAGTCCTGTCTCAAAGTCCGACTCTTTTTCTAAGGCATCTTTCAAAGCCAGAATTCTATCTTCAGGGGAGGAAATACTCATTACTTTCTTCCAATTATAAGGGGGGTATGCCTGTGGTGTGAAGACCCTTTTGGCTTGTGGCACCTTCGCTTGCTCAGAAACGCTTTTAGTATTGCTGCTCGATGTAGATGAGCTAGTATTGCGCTGAGAAGGCTCGTGTAATACTGTTGTTGCTAAATCAGATTTTGCCGATGAAAAGCTAGTATCTGCATTTACAGAAGTGGAAACATCCCCCGCAGACACCATACTTGCATCATTTAAGGAGGTCACTGCTCTATCTTCTTTCGAAGCAACTTCATCAATTGAAGGGTCACCTAATAAGCTTTTATATTTCTGGCTGACTACACGCTTTTCCAAAGTATCCTTTGAACCAGTAGGAGTCATACGCTGCTCCTTGAACACCGCCAGGGGATATGGCACCTCTTTCAATATAGAGTCAGTCGTGATTCTTGAATCGAGAGGGGCAAGCTCATTCGAAGCCAGGTCGTTCATCATTTTTTCAGGTCCAACGCTGTCATGGAAATCATTTTCGTCATAGTCATCGTCATCATCGTCGTCATCCTGATCCTGATCGTGACCATGACCGTTATCGTGATCGTGATCGTGATCGTAATGATGTTCACCTTCGCCGCCATTATCATCATTATCATCATCATCGTCATCATCGTCAGTGCCTTCACTGATGTTAGGAAGAGCTGCATCGATGGTTTCGGGGATCGAAAGAGAACTTGCGGAAGAGATACCTTCTTCATTCCTTCCCGCTTTAGTGAAAAAGGCGTAATTATTTACCAGATCACTTGCGTCAGGGTTGAAATTCATGTTGGATTCGTTATCGTTGTCACCAATGAATTGATCACGGTAGTTGACAGTATTAGGCTTCCAACCCCCAAAGTTGAAGGTATTAGTGCTCATATTGGACACCCTTCTAGAAACTCCAATATCCCTTTCTCTTTCACTCTCGATGCTTGCTGTATCGAATTTGAATGAATCTTCTTTGGTGTCAAGAGACAAATTTCCGGTAGATAAAGATCCAGACGAGAATACTGACTGGATGTACGGACCATGTGTGGGATTCTCTTTTTCAAGAGTATCTGACTCTTGAGAATCTACACTTGGGTCTTGCTTTATGTAGCCGCTAACGGCATCAGCGATATGTGCATAATCAACTGACATGAGGTTATCTCTTGCTGGCGGTGGTTTCCTTACTGATTTTCTCATTTTCTTTAATCCTTGAACTGACTTAAAGTGTTCTGACTCAGTCCTGGAAATGGAACTTTCAGGTTCAAAGGTTTGAGCCTGATCGATTTCATCTGTATCGTATTCTTTGGAGACATTATCCCCATTTATAGATGCGTTCTCCAAATGACTTATCAATGAATCTAATGCGTCTGTTCTGATGGTTTTGTTTTCGTCATCAGTGGAATTGCTTTTCATACGATATCCCGAATAAGATAGTGGTTTGAATTCAAACGATTCGGAATCATTATGATTATGAGCTTCGTCACGATGAGTATGGCTCTTACTTACAGCATCATCGTCATCTTCGGATGATGAGTCAAAAGTTTTACCATCGGTAGAAAGCTTCAACTTTTCAAGACTGTAATTATCACTATGGGTTCTATGAGCGCTCGGTTCGAAATTTTCGCCCTCTTCACGATGTGAGCCTACTTGTTCTCGATTATCATCACTTGAGTTTAAATCATGGCCTTCATTACCGTGGAATGGCACCTTATCTTTTCCAATATCGTGTGGCTCGGAAACGCCTCCATCACCCAGTGATGAATAAGATCCATGCTCCTCGAATTGGGGTACCTTATGGCCAGTAAGAAGCCCTAAACCATGGTTTGGATAGGAGTCCTGATCAATAGTGCGTGAAGCATTATCTGGTGAATCTATGTCGTACTCTTTCTCGTAACTTCCACCATAACGCGAAGCTGGTACTTGACCTTCAACAGGCTCTGATTGTGCAGTTTTCTTCTGACTCAAAGCGGTATCCTTTACGGCGTAAATATCTCTGTCTGAATTGTCACTTGCAGAATCACTTACAGTTGTTTTGTTACTCTTCGGATCAACTATGTTTAACGTATTCGGCTCATGTTGAATTGAATCAGCATCAGATTGAAAGCTGAACTCAGAAGTGGGGGTCTGTGGAGACTGGAAGTCGTCTACTCGGTTTGCCAACGACAGCGTAGGGGGTGCATAGCTATTCGTGGGGTCTACGGTTAAAATGTCTGCGGTCTTTGCCGGCTGATCGGTGTGCTTTGTCTCCTTTACGTCCTCCTCATCTTCCTCCTCTTCGTCATCTCCCTCGTGAGAAAGCATGGTCTCATCCACTACGTCGGGCATGTCGTCATCCGACGATGAGTCATCATCCAAACTGCGGTTCCTGTTCTTCAAACCGTCAATGGAGAGAACCAAGTTGTCGTTAAGCTTCGGATACTGGCTCTCTCTCTTGCTACCAGATCTCTTTGCGCCGTTGCCCGGCTTGGTGCCGCTTCCCGCGTCTATTTCGGTTTCCTCGCCTCCTGATTGCTCGGATCCATAGTCGTAATCATAGTCGTACTCCTCGCCCCATTCGTCTCCATACGACGGCACGGATGCCTTCACCCATCTCGCCGATTTCTGGCGCCCAAAGTTCTCAGTCATACGGTCGCTTCGGATGTATTGAGAATCTCTCTGAAGACGGGTTCTTTGGAGATGGCCCTTTTATATTAGATCAAATAAGAAAGCCCCTCTTCTCTTTCTTGGTGACGCATACTTTATTTTTGTTTAGAGACTTACACGCTCAAAGAATGTATTCGTTTTGAGCACACACGACCCTTGTCAAATCATAAAATTGTAAATATCAAAAACATCTACAAAAAGTATAACAAAAAGTTACATAATGAACGCAATGTTCATGTCTTGTGGGTGGGAACAACTCAACTGGGGCTTTTGGCTGTACTTGCTACTCAAAAGCGTTCTCATGTTGTTCAACAACGACAAGTACGATTGGTTGGGCATTTCGGTCAACGTCTTGATGAAAGACCACGACATGGCGCCCGTAGCTTGCCCTGCTTCCTGGGCATCGGCGCTGGTCTGGTCGTCCTTGCACCCCGAAATGGATATGACGTCCGCGGGAGAGGCCTTGATTCTGGCGAGCTGCTCTCTTTGATCGGAGCCCCTCGAGGCCTTCTTGATAAAGCCACCAATGGATGACACGGCTCCCATGATGTCACCTCTTTCATAGTCCATGAACGCCTTGAGTGCACCGGTGCCCGCGTCCTTCCACAAGTTGGGCTCTTTGATGATGCCCTTGGTCGAGTACACGTACGGCAAATCCAAGGCAGTCCCCGAGTGGCACGAGTCGTACAACGCGGTCAATCTGCACCCGGGAGGAAGTCTTCGTACCATTATTTCGTGCATCTCGTCATCAACGATGTGCCCCACTTGCTGGAAATCCAACGGGTAGATCACGTCGTCGTAGCCACTCTCCTCGTCGCCATCCTTGTCTGCTGTCACACCACCGTGGCCCGAGTAGTGGAACACCAACGAGTCGTTGGGCTGTGCGTCTCTCACGAGCCATTCCATCGCCCTGTACACGTTCTGCTTGTACGGTCTGCGTGCCATCTCGCTTTGGTCGTCGGTCAAGATAACGATGTCGTCCCACTTGTAGCCGAAATGGTTGACCAAGAAGTTGCTCATGTTCTTGACGTCATTGATACAGCCATGCAACGCGTTCGATGTGCCAATATAGTTGATGCCCACCAAGAGCGCCTTCTTTCTGCCACTACAGTTGGAGTACTGGTAGGTGAAGTTGGAATTTTGGGCGAAATTCTGGGGTGTTGTCGGAGGGGCCGGCGCTCCTCTTGCCCCATACGCGCCATTCTGTGCGTGAGAGCCTTGTTGGTTCGGATTCGCGTGCTGTGGGTACTGCTGCTGGTACTGCTGCTGGTACTGCTGGGGAGGCGGGCCCTGTGGCGGCATGAAGCCGCTAGGCGGCGCTCCTGGCGGCGGTCCCCAGTTGTTGGACAGCGACGAGTATCCGGCGGGAGGCGGGCCCTGTGGGGCGCCGTATTGGTTGTACGTGTTTCTGCCTGATCCTGGGAACATGGTCGAGTGGGTTTTCAGCTGGAAAGACGATGCTACGTGAAGAAAGGCCAACGGCTGTTGGAAATTTCATGTTTTGAACATTCTGTTCCTATATAAACGATAGTGCGACATAATCTACACGACATTTCCAGAGAAATGTCGCCATGTACACGTGACCAAAAGGAGAACGGTTTCATTTCTTACTTAAGACTACTTAGTCGGCTACAACTTGGACTCGGGATCCAGGTTCTGCGAGATGACAAGGTCAGGGTAGAGCTCGGTTCCAAAAGACCCGGTGTGCCACATGGCTCCGTCGACAACCTGGATGGTGCCTGTCACGTAGCTTGCGGCGGGCGAGAACAAGTACACTGTTGCCTCGGCGATGTCTCTGGTGGACCCCAATCTCTGCATGGGGATCTTCCTCTGTATGGTCAGTTCGCCCTGGGGGACCAATCTCTCGATTCCCTCGGTGCCCGCGATCGCACCGGGAGCAATACAGTTGGAACGAATGCCCAAGGGACCCAACTCGACGGCCAACGCGTTGGACAAGGCATCGACACCGGCCTTGGCGGCGCCCACGTGAGCCTGGAAGGGAACGCCGTAGTAGTGTAACGTGGCGCTCACAAAGAGAATCGTACCCTTGTTCTTTCTCAACTCGTCAAACGTAGCCTTGACAGTGTTGTACGAGCCCAACAAGTCGATGCTGATGACCGACTTGAACGCGTTGGAGGACAAGTGGTTGAAGTCGGACAAGAAGTTGCCCGCTGCGCCGGCGATGACAAAGTCGATTCTGCCCAACTTCTCCACCGTCTCTTTGGCAGCATTGACAATCGAGGTGATGTCCCGCACGTCGACGTTTCCGACGGCGACAACCTTGGCGCCCGGCCGCAACGCCTGGATCTCTGCCGCGGCCTTTTCGGCCTTCTCCTTGTTTCTGCCGATGATGGCAGCATTGGCTCCGAGAAGAACCAATGCCTCCGCTTGCACTCTGCAAATTGTTCCGGATCCGCCAGTGACGAAGGCAACCTTGCCCTTGAAGAGATCTGGCTTCCATACGCCCTGGTCCACAAACGACTGGTCTAACGTTGACATTCTTGGCTTCTTCTTAATGTAGGTTCTTGGTTTGATCCTAAACACAATATTCGTTTGTGAATTTCCTTCTCTCAGCTCATTTTATGATAAAATGGGTCTACGTCCCTTCGTCTGTCGACCGAGGCTCGCGCGGACCCCTCCCCAGATTTTAGCATTAGCGCAGGGCGTGCACAAAGCAGTTGCGGGAAAATCTCCCTCTGCGCACGATAAACCATCGCGAGCACCACAACAAGACCGGCGTGGAGCCACCGAGACCTCGGTACCACGCCGCGCTTGTATCGGGCCTCGTATGGTGCGCCGACGCCGTGCTTGGCGACTCCGATGCTTCTGCGGACGGGCGCTGTTGCTTCTGTTGCGACTGGGTGCTGTTGCTGCTCTGGCGGCTGGGCGCTGTTGCTGCTCTTGCGGCTGTACTTGATCTCCGACGTCAGCGTGGCTAGCGCCGCGGTATGGAGCTGGGGTCGCGAGTCGCTGTCCGCGCTCGGCCAGGGAAAAGGGCTGCTCTCCCCGGCCGCTGGGGCCTGGGGCCGGCGCGCGCAACCTGCACTTTCTGCGAAAACTGTAAATACCCTGGGGAGGTGCCGGTTTCTGTAGGATTCTGCGCTGCACCCAACAAGGGCGTGTGCACACCAATATGAGTGCGAAAGATTAGGACATCTGTCGTTATGGGTCCACACGAGGATTACGTCGTAGACGATATAGACACGGTTCCATATCGCTACTTATTTGTCAGTGAAGGAACGGTTTTTGTGTGTTGAGGAGCCATACACTATTTGCACTCTCAAGTCTTTTGGTGGATTGAGCAAAGCGAACATCGGCCACTGAGAGGGAACTGCGGAGTCAACGTCCAGATTTTTCTCTAGATAGCAGAACCAGGAAGGCGAACCTAATTGCACAGAAGAATGTCGGACTCGTATACAAGGGACCAGGAACAGGCCGTGAAAAAGGTGCTTGCGTGTAAGCCCCATGCATACTATGAGATTTTGGAGGTACAGAAAACGGCGACAGACTCAGAGATCAAGAAGTCATATAGGAAGTTGGCCGTGAGGTTACATCCCGATAAAAACCCCCATCCGAAGGCATCAGAAGCATTTAAACACTTGAACAAGGCTTGGGGCGTCTTGAGTGATACATCCAAAAGATCGATATTCGATCAAACAGGGTCGGATCCTGAAGCTAGGTTCTCGGGGAGTTCCAGTGCATCTGACATGTTCGAGTCTAGTCCATTTGCACGGACTAGCGGGTTCAGTGGGTTTCAAGGGGGTAACGCTTTCGAAGACGACATATTCAACATGTTCTTTGGCGGTGGCGCTCCGGGGACTACTTTCACCTTTGGTGGGAACAATGGCTTCACATTTCAGACATTTGGTGGTGGTGGAGGCGATCCATTTTTCGGTCCTCGTGTAAGAACAACTAGGCAACAACGTACAAGGAGGAATTCAAATGAAAGGCGCACTGAGAGAGAGGAAGAGCCTAATACATTAAATACATTGAAACTGTTGTTACCACTTCTTATATTTATCATATTGCCTTTCATATCATCGTTTTTTTCAGACTCTGGTCCCGAGTACTCATTTCAAAAAACAAGGCTGTTCAACATTGAGAGAAAAACGCCAAAGTATAAGATACCCTTCTTCGTTACGTCAAAGTTCAAGGAGAAAGATTTAAGTTCCAAACAGTTGAAGAATTTCGACCGTAAGGTTGAGAATTTGTATGTTCAGGAGAAAAGATCTAAATGTTCCAAGGAGCAATTGTTGAAGAATCAAATGATAGAAGACGCTCAGGGTTGGTTTTTCACTGATCAAAAGAGATTAGACGAAGCAGAAAATATTGTTATGCCCAATTGTGAAAAATTGAGAGACCTAAATTTATTATGACGAAAACGTCTTTCCATTTAATGTTGTATTTAGCTTACAAAGTAAAAAGGTAATTTCAGGAGCATATAAAAAACCTTACGAACTAAAATTCACTTTTGTAGTAAGCAAGTTTGTGGTACCACTAAACTTCGAGAAAGACCAAGCCTCTTCGCATCTCAAATCCATCTTGTCTTCGGTACCACAATAGTACATGGGATTAGTATCCGTCAATAACTTGAATTTACCTAAATCAGACCAATCATTGACCCTCATAGACTTTTTGAATTTGTCTATGAAAATAATTCTCTTTTTAGCCTCCATATCTACTGTACCGACCTTGTAAAAGAGCCTGACTGCTGTTCCATTCACTGTGTTGCAAGAATGCGTTCCTGAGAACGATGCAGTCTTCGAAGCCTGTATACCTAATGAGTACGTGAGTGTTGCCGTGAGGTTAGAATTTCCCGTTGGAACTGTGTAATCCAAGTCACCTGCTGCAGAGTCAGTAAGACCCAATCCCACGGAGTATGATATGCTGAGAGAGCCTGATCCTTTTTCACTGGAAAACGAGAGACAGGAGCTCACAGGTAGTAAGTCATCCTCTAACTGATAATGGAAGTCCTGAACTCCATACTCGTTCATCTGGTTCAAGTTGCCTTCTCTGTATCTTTTCCTTAGATCTTTTTCGTCAAGAACACCAAGGTCTGTCTGGTTGAGAACGAGAACTGTTTTCGTATCCTTGAACATTATGACACTCCTTGGATGCTCTCGCATGACATGATCCATCTGTTTGAAGGTAAACTTATTCCTTTGAGACACTTCGTACCTAACAAGATCGTAATCAGGCATATCTAGTTTTACTCCCTCAGCTTGTGCTCGGTATTCTGTAGTGTTTCTTTGTTTAGTTTCACTTATATACGCATCCTCCTTTAGCAAGAAAAGGGTCTCATTTGTAAGAAGAAGGTCCAAATCCACCTTCCCTGGGGGATATTCACTCTGGGAAGCATTGCATGTAAGCGGAGCAGCCATTGTCGTTGCTGCTGCGATTGCAAAAACATAGAAAATTGGCAACATCATAAGAAACCCAAAATATTCCGTTACGAAAGGAACTCGTCGATGTCCTAAAAAAAACTACTTATACAAAGCATTTGAAACTCTACAAGACCGCTTCTCATTTGAATCATGACCCCCAATTTCTGTTCTTCTGTTCTCATATTTGAAAAACAGCATATCATAATGTAAGTAATTATATGCAGTCCGTGGTCCCAATAGTCTAATGCAAGACGTTATCAGACTAAAACAACCTTCAGTTGAAAGCTCTGCCTAATTTCAAGATTTTCGGGTCGACGTCAAAGCGTATATACGCTTCGGAGGATCTGAGTAGCACACCCCGATTTTTGCGTAAATGTGAGGCGCAAGCGAACCGAAGATGCAAGGAAGCAGATCCGCAATTTAAACTTCTCGCGCATTTTAGTTGATCGGGTTACTCGTTTCAATGCAACTGCACCTCCAAGTGTTGTGAATCCTTACGAAAAGGTATCGTCTGTGTTGTCAACGAATAACTAAACTATCCCTTTGCGAGAAGGTCGAGTGTCTCATGCAGCACAGTTATGTGTAGTCGATCGGTCTGACGCTTGCGTTTCCGTATCTGCATATACTTGGTGGTATCAAAATTAGCTCAGATAACTAGAAGCATGGCTATGGCGTCACCTTGGCTAAGTATCTAAAATCACTATCAAAAGAGTAATGTACTGTGTTATAAGCACTGGAAAAACTGTCTGATTTGTGTTATGGTCCAATCTAAGATGCAGAGTAATTTGCCCATGTGCATCAGACGCGCATATGACGATCTGAAAGCACAAGTACCGTAGGACACCATCGACCCGTCTGGTGTAAAAGAAGTTTGTCGTCTCCTTCACATGCTAGTGCCAATGCCCTTTCAACTGTCTTCGACTCCTTTCTGATCAGGTTGTCAAGTACCTACATTCGATCTTCCTCGAAAGTGTCTATATACATGACGTTGTTGTCTACAGTACAGATCTGTATAAATCATACTTGTACCCCTGGCCAGGAGAACAGCCTAATCATGGCTCAGCTGCGATAACATTGCTCTCTTATTGCTAAAGGGTTAGTTATCAGTCCGACAGTGATGGTCTTATGGTGCTTGCCAGCAATCCATGTCTGATTCAGAAAAATCAGAAGAAAATTGCTTACATATGCATTATGAGCTACGAGAATCATACAGAAGACTAGCTTGCGCTTAGAGAAAACCGCCTGATCAAAGATGTAGAGAGCGATGCAAAGCAATCAGATGAATGGGGAGAAGTACAATTTTTAGTCATTGCCCGTAGTGTCATGCAGATAAGCCTTCAAAAAAGTTAAGCCCAGTTGGTCCTGCGGCCCGTAGTAGTTACTTGATATTTCGCGTCAGTAGCTGTTTGGGGACTTTGTGTCACTTGTAAAGCGGGCACTTACCAATATTACTGAATTCAAAATGCATTGTGTTTTCAAAATCTATAATTATAGATTTGAAACTTTGACCTTTGAAAACAGATTAAGGGGATTTGAACTGCAAGAAGTTACATAATCAAAGCAGATTTCCTAGGCGGAAAACTTATATTCCACAGTAAGTGATTGCCATATTCTTAGTAATAGGTAGACAGCTTGAAGGAACTCTACAACAAAGAGAGCAACAAGGGATTACCGTCTCCTGAAAGAAAAGCTTTCAAGCGTGAATAAGGGTAGACGATTAGACAACAATAGGTCGAGTACAGATCAAAATAAATCGACACAACACAGAAAAGACCTTTAAGCACTAAGTCATCAGGTATTCCTATTTCCAGTGCTATCTTACAAACTATTGCCTGTATCCTCAAGTGTAAATCATTTCCACCATTAACTTGTTGTCGATCGAACATTCGGGTTCGAATAAGAAAAGAAGAGTGGACCCTTGTCATACCATGGACTCTCAAGAATTATTGAAGATACTTGAGAATCCTGACATATTCAAAGAAAAAGGTGAATCAATCAGGAATGAACTTGCTTCTCATATCAGAAAACAAGACGAAACTGTTACTGCTTTAGAGGATGACCTCGTCACTTCTAAATATGCAAATAAGGCTTTCAAACAAGCACTTAGTGAAATTGGTACTGTGGTCATATCAGTGGCAATGGGAGACTTATCTAAAAAAGTAGAAATCCATACAGTAGAATCTGATCCTGAAATTTTGAAGGTGAAGATAACAATCAACACGATGATGGATCAATTACAAGCGTTTGCTAATGAAGTGACGAAGGTTGCCACTGAGGTTGCCAATGGTGAGCTAGGTGGTCAAGCAAAGAACGAAGGTTCGGTTGGAATCTGGAGATCCTTGACAGATAACGTTAATATTATGGCTTTGAACTTAACAAACCAAGTGAGAGAAATTGCTGATGTGACCAGGGCTGTTGCTAGTGGTGATTTATCAAGAAAAATCAACGTTCACGCACAAGGTGAAATCTTGCAGTTACAAATGACTATCAATACTATGGTAGATCAATTAAGAAAATTTGCATTTGAAGTGTCAAAAGTTGCCAGAGATGTCGGAGTTTTAGGTATTTTAGGAGGGCAAGCTTTGATTGTTAATGTTGAAGGTATATGGAGAGAACTAACGGATAATGTGAATGCGATGGCCTTGAATTTGACGACACAAGTGAGAAATATTGCTAATGTTACCACCGCGGTAGCTAAGGGTGACCTATCAAAGAAAGTTACGGCTGACTGTAAAGGTGAAATTCTAGATTTAAAATTGACCATCAATCAGATGGTGGATCGATTACAGAACTTCGCGTTGGAAGTGACGACCTTATCAAGAGAAGTCGGTACACTAGGTATTTTAGGTGGTCAAGCAAATGTCCAAGATGTTGAAGGTGCTTGGAAAGCAGTCACAGAGAATGTCAATTTGATGGCCACCAATTTAACGAACCAAGTGAGATCCATTGCAACAGTCACAACTGCTGTTGCACATGGGGATTTGTCTCAGAAAATTGACGTCCATGCCCAGGGTGAAATCTTACAATTGAAGAACACCATCAATAAGATGGTGGATTCATTACAACTTTTCGCTTCAGAAGTGTCAAAAGTTGCAAGAGATGTGGGTATAAATGGTAAGTTGGGTATCCAGGCCCAAGTCAGTGATGTCGATGGATTGTGGAAAGAGATTACCTCAAATGTCAACACCATGGCTTCAAACTTGACATCTCAGGTCAGAGCGTTTGCCCAAATCACAGCTGCAGCAACAGATGGTGATTTTACGAGATTTATTACTGTTGAAGCCTCTGGTGAGATGGATGCCTTGAAAACGAAGATCAATCAAATGGTTTTGAATTTGAGGGAATCAATTCAAAGAAATACGGCAGCAAGGGAGGCAGCTGAATTGGCTAATAGTGCAAAGTCTGAATTCTTGGCTAACATGTCTCACGAGATTAGAACTCCTTTAAATGGTATCATTGGTATGACTCAATTATCGTTGGATACTGAATTGACACAATATCAAAGAGAGATGCTTTCTATTGTTCACAATCTTGCTAATTCCCTTTTGACGATTATTGATGATATTTTGGATATTTCAAAGATTGAAGCCAATAGGATGACAGTCGAACAAATAGACTTCTCGCTTCGGGGAACTGTGTTCGGTGCACTCAAAACTTTAGCAGTAAAGGCTATCGAAAAGTCCTTGGATTTGAAATATCAGTGTGATTCTTCATTTCCTGATAACTTAATCGGTGATTCATTCAGGTTGAGACAAGTCATATTGAACTTGGCAGGAAATGCTATTAAATTTACAAAGCAGGGTAAAGTCACTGTAAGTGTGAGAAAATCAGAAAAAGTTGTTGAAGACCTGAGTAAGTTACTTTTGGAATTTTGCGTCAGTGACACAGGTATAGGTATCGAGAAGGACAAGTTGGGTCTAATCTTTGATACATTCTGTCAGGCAGATGGATCTACCACGAGAAAGTTTGGTGGTACAGGATTGGGTTTGTCCATTTCAAAGCAACTCATTCATTTAATGGGCGGTGAAATTTGGGTCACTTCGGATTATGGAAACGGTTCTAACTTTTACTTCACTGTTAATGTTTCTCCATCCAATATAAGATATTCCAGACAAACTGAGCAACTTTTACCATTCAGTTCTCATCATATTCTCTTTATATCTACCGAACATGAAGATAATGAGTTGGAAGATATAAAGGCAGGCATTATTGAATTGGGATTGAGTCCGATTATTGTTAGTGATATCGCAGATGCAAATCTTGCTGAGCCAGTAAACTATGATACTATCATGATTGATTCCATTGAAACAGCTAAGAACTTGAGACTTTTACCTGAGGTAAAGTACATTCCTTTAGTTTTATTGCACCATTCGATACCCGAGCTTAACATGAGGGTATGTATTGATTTGGGTATTTCATCGTACGGTAATACGCCTTGTACAATAAGCGACCTTGCAAGTGCTATAATTCCTGCGTTAGAATCCAGGTCAATCTCTCAGAACTCGGACGAGTCTATCAGTTACAGGATTTTATTGGCAGAAGATAACCTTGTCAATCAGAAATTGGCAGTCAGGATATTGGAGAAGCAAGGTCATCAAGTAGAAGTGGTGGAGAATGGCTTGGAAGCTTACAAAGCTATAAAGAAGAGCAAGTATGACGTTGTTTTGATGGATGTTCAAATGCCTGTTATGGGAGGATTTGAGGCAACAGAGAAGATCAGGCAATGGGAAAAGAAATCTAACCCAATCGATTCTTTGAGTTTTAGAACCCCTATTATTGCCTTAACCGCGCATGCTATGTTGGGTGATCGAGAAAGGTCTTTGGCTAAAGGTATGGATGATTATGTTTCTAAGCCTTTGAAACCGAAGTTGTTAATGCAAACTATTAGCAAGTGTATTCATAATATCAGACAACTAAAAGAACTTTCCAAGCAAAATAACAATAACCGCACATCTGATTTTGCAAGGAACTTGAAGAAAGGCTCTATGAAAGATAAAGAGCACAGTTTACTAAAATCATTAGGTTCTAGTCCCAGAAAGAATACATCTAACATTGAGCTGAGTGCCTCTCCGACTAAGAACCTTAATTATGCTGATTCGCCTATGCTCTCTGAAACTTCAACGGAGCTGCTTGACTTCGCTCAAGATGCGGTTAGTCCAAAGATTAGGAAAGTGAACTCGAATGACCATTTGAGCCCGGTAAGACCCGGCCTTTTATCAATGAACAATAGATCTATAACAGAGAGCGCTCTTTCATTGAAGACGACTAATGGTGAGCAGGAATCATACCAGACTTTCAGATTTGAAGAGGTTTGATAGCCGCTAAATGATTTTAGGATGTTTGTTACGTGTTATATAGATTGTCTAAATAAATAATGTTGTGAAAATTTATTTCGTCATTAAAATTCATAAATGTTGGCTTACCACGTCGTTTGTTCCCATTTGACTAATTCAAGTGCCTGCAGATGTACATCTTTTTGAGCTTTCTTTCTCATATAAAAAATCGGACAATCCTTATTTGAGCACAAAACTTCTTGATGTAAGGACCCTTGACATCGTTGGCATTCCGTCCATAACCTCGAAAATTTATTTTCTAGATAATTCATTTGGGTTAACGCATCACCATATAGCCTAGGGGCTTCTTTTATGCAATTGTGGCATAATGCTCCATGATTGTCTGATCTTAAAGGTGTCTTACAATTTTTACAAAGCTCAGACTTCTTAGCAAATCTCATCAAGCCACCAGTTTTGGGGGCAGAAACTTTGATTGTTCTTGTATGTGCTCCTGATAAGAGCTCCTTCGTTTTTGCATCTCCAAGGATCGGCAAGAAAATTCTTTCTAGCGGCTTTGTCATTTGATTTTCAAGATAGTATTTCACGTCAATTGGCAAAGAGTTTTCTAAGACATATAAGGGATCCTCAGATTTATCATAATTCTTGTCGCTAGTAGAACTCTTTATTATGACATACGCGACTCTATCACCTAAAGTGGGCGCAGATCCTGCATCCCTCTTCCTCATTCGCTCTGCTAATTCAATGTGGGCTTGTTTGGCAGCATAATCGTGTTTGGAGTACGCCTTAGTAATGACCAATTGAGACAAATCAACTCTGTTTTGAAGCAAGTCCGCAATGGTCTGCTTAACATATCTCTGAGCTTTGTCGACGTCACGATCTTCTAAAATGAACTTGAGCACATTGGTAATCACATTTTGAACTAAACGACAGTTGTCACGTCTCACCGTTTCAATACCTTTTGTATCCATCTTATCAAATTTATCCGTTCCAGTCCAATACAAACCAGCATATCTCTTCTTGTTAATCAATAAGTATGGGAAGTAAACCTTTTCGAATTCTAGCTTGATGGGATCCTTGAACTTAGTACTGACAAAGTTTGCAGCTTCTTCTCCAAGCTTCATACAAGTTTCGAGGTCTTGATATCCGAACTTTACCATCACTGAGTCAGTATCGCCATAAATAACCTCAGCATTGTAAGGATGTCCATTTTTTATGGAATAAAACTCTTGCACTTCAGTTTTTGTCTTTTCAATCATTTCTCTACCAAAGGATGTAACAGAAGAAGAAATCGCAAGACAAGGCAATTTACCCACAGTTGCACCAGTAAATCCGTAAACAGAATTGGCAGAAATTTTCAACGCTAACTGACGTCCATTCAAAACATCTCTTCTAAATGGATCTTTCTCTTTTTTAAGGTCTGCTTTTGCCTGCTTTCTTGCCGTTAACAATTCACTCAAAATAGTCGGCAAAATACCTTTTCTTTTGTTCTCTTTCACGAAATAATCACCATTTGGAGTTTTTATATAATCATCATCAGTGAGATTAAATGCTTGGATAGTCTGAGGATTGAGAAGAGTCGTATAGCATAGATTATGTGCCATCATAATTGATGGATACAACGAACTGAAATCTAGAGTTGCAATCGGCACATCGTAGTAGCCCCTAACAGGTTCAATAACAGTAGCACCCTCGTACTCTTCATTGCCACCTTCACTTTTCATATTCGGAATCACGATGTCATCATTATAACACTTTCTGAAAAGCTGAGATATGACTTTTATTTGTTGACCTCTGGATAGCAAGTATGAAAATGGAACGCCTGTAACTCTTGCCATTTCCGTGTAATTAACTATACACATTAACTTTTCCAACAATCGCAATGGTAAATATGCATCTTTCAAACAATAAACTGCCAAACGTCTTCTCGTCTCGCTATTACCAGCTTGCAAATCTGTAATAATTGAATGCTGAACGTCCTCTTTTTGCTCTCCCAAAAAATGCGCAGAAACTGAGTTCAACGTATAGGATCTCAATTTGTATTCTCTTTGGATAAACTGTAACAAATCTAATTGCATCCTACCATCAATGTTGACAACTTTGTTCTCTCTGGTACCATATGCTCGAGAGCTGAAAACCGAATCTTTAACTTCATTCTTGACAGAAATCAATCTCCCAAAATATGGAAACTTATTCAACCCCAAAGCCTTAGACCTACCTATGAGATAGGGAAGATCAAAATTTGCTGTGTTATAACCAATTATAACGTCAGGGTCTGCGTTCACGATAAATTCTTTCCAATGCATGAGCATCTCCTTCTCATTCGTGTGCTCGAAAATTTGGGAGCCGATTATGGGAGAGCATGTATCCACTGTAAATACATTTCTAATGAAGGGTCTGGACTCTCCAAATCTCAGAATGACATTTGCAATTTGAATTACTGGATCGTGCTCAGCCTCTGGAAAGATACCCTTTCTACCGGCACATTCAATGTCAAAAGACAATATACGTAGAGGAGCCATTTTTAACCATTCTCCATCAGATGGATGCGATATCAAGTCCTTATAGTGAATTGAACATTCGATTTGACACATAGAAACCTTCAGTTGATCATTAACCATCTCATAAGCGCCTTTTGGTAAAGTTATCCAAGACATTCCTGTTATTTTGCAATCTACCATCAATCTTAATAGATAATTGATATTATCATATGAAACATTTTGCATCGGAAAAAGGTTCTCAAACCTGATCTCGCCCCTTTCGAATGCAGACCTTAACTTGGTGATGTTTCTGATGTTATTGGAGGTGATCTTGAAGAAGGGGGTTTTGATATCTTTATTATACCCCCAAATCGATTCTTTGAACAGTATTTCCACTCCACTAACTCCTTCATAATTTGCTTTTAGATAGTTTATGAAATTTACCATATGGTGGTCCCTAATAAATCCTTTTGGAACAGGGACATAGAAGTAATGCAAAAATCCAACAACATTACATAGAACTGAATAACCCTCCAGTGTCACTCCAAAAAATCTCGCTATCGTATCTTGTCCCAAATTTGTCTCTTCCGCGTCTAACTGTTGAAAGGTCACGTCTTGTGTGCTCGAGTCAAAAGTTTCGGGGAGACTTGGCCTGGTCCAAGTTTGATCTTCCTCCCTTCCTATGTTCTTTGTGGATACAGCCATATCGAGCAACTCCCGTTCGAACTCTGAAGGCTCTTCTGTTCCATTAGGTCGTTTGATTTTTTTCAAAAGCTGCTCTTTTGAATCTGACAAATCGACTTGGGAACTGACCAAAGACTCAGCCGCAGCTGGAAGAGAGTGAGCCTGATCTTGGCTTTGATAGCGTTCAAAATCTCTCTTCGATTGTGACATGCTTCACGTTAATTTATCTACCCACTTTTATGACTTTGTCATAAGGTTAGTTTAATTCAAAAACGCGTATATCATTGAAGAGCACACAAAATCATGATTTAAAGAGACTTTGTCAAAAGAGACTTTATAAAAAAGAATTGAAAAGCCCTGAAGAGAATTTGTAGGTTACGTCTTACATTCAAGATTCGTTAGAGTACGACCATTTTGGCAATGAAAATGAAATAGTAGAGCTACATAGTGAGAAGTTCAACACAATGCTTCCAAATGGAAATGCTAATACACACTTCACAATGACATTGGAAAAATTGACAGCAACATGACAGGCCTTTCAAACTTTATTCTCGACTCTACTTTTGTTGGAGGTTGGTTTGGAGCCAATATTTATACCACTGTACTTACGAATAAACGATAATACAAATAATCAATCAATCATATAGCAGCACCAAGGGTCGATTTGGTGCTGCATAATCATACTCAAAAATAAACGTCACGTGCAAACATCTGTCGCAAGCGGCTTCTTCATATGGAAGTATGTATAATCGCCATTCGATTCTTATCTTCTTCGGCTAATTAAACGAATTTCAACCTTCATCAAAAAAGTTGCCCCCAAAATAGATCCATTTATGGGCCTCTTCTTAAGATGCTTAGTCAGAATATACTCCATTGCGTATAGGGACAAATGCGCTGATGGTCCATAGTGATGAGATGAAACTTCGATTGTGCTCACTTCAGACGATAAAGAGTCAATTTTGGTAGCTCAATGGCGTAAAACTGACGGCCAGCTTATTAAGGTTTTGAGACTGCTAATCTACCCGTCGTATTAGGGTACTTGTAAGATAGTAAATTTAACATTATGCATTTCATGCGGTTGTATACTGCTTAAAAACTCTTATCGCGTTCCGAGAAGGGAACCGTTAAAAAATGTTTTTCTGATAAGAGATATATATGTAGACAACTTGACCTCTTTCTTTTAAAACATAGCTGAACAGTATTTACAGGATGGTGGAATCTCGGAACAAGGATCATACGTTGAAGTCTGTGTTGTCCAACAGAAGCCTTATCAACAAGGCCTCGGGGCACTTGAGCCAGATCGCATCGAATCGTTCAGAAATCAGAATTGTAGATCCAAAAGCAGCAGCAAATGAAGTTGAGCTTTTGGCCGAGATTGGTTATAAGCAAGAGCTTAGAAGACACTATACCACATTGCAGGCTTTTGGTGAGTATTATCAACAGTTCGTAATCTTTTTTCGTGATCATTAGCTAACATTTTTTAGGAATTGCATTCAGTATTATGGGTCTTTTACCAAGTATCGCCTCGACTCTCTCATCAGGACTCGAGGCAGGACCTGCTGGCTTGGTGTGGGGCTGGTTTTTAGCTGGACTTTTCATCATGGCAACTGGTATGTCCATGACGTTCTTGGGGACGGCTTTACCTACTTCTGGAGGTTTATATTATTGGACCAATTATTACTGCCCAGATAACATACGAGTCCCTTTGAGTTTCTTAGTTGGATGTTCAAATTCTATTGCTCTTTGTAGTGGGTTTTGCCTGATTGTTTCGGGTTTCGCTACCGAAGTGCTTTCCGCAGTTGTGATTAGTAAAGATGGCAATTTTGAAATCACTCAAGCTAAATTGTATGGAGTTTTTGTTGGGTGTATAGTAGTGGACATTATATTGTGTTGTGCTACCACAAAGCACTCTGCAACGTTGCAATCAATATCCATCTATGTCAATGTGTTCCTTATAGTACTATTTTTTATCGCAGTTCCGGTTGGGGTATCTGGAAAGTTTGATTTTAACGGAGGCCACTTCATTTTTGCAGAAGTTCAGAATTACAGAACGTGGTCCAAAGGCTGGTCATTTATGCTTTCGTGGATGCCAGCAATCTGGACCATTGGTGCATTTGACTCGGTCATTCATTTGACAGAGGAGTTGAATCACCCAGACAAAGCAATTCCGTTCGGCATTATTGGAAGTATCACAGTGTGCTGGGTTGTCGGATGGTTCATAGTAATAGTTTGCTGTGCGGTGATTAAAGATGGGGATGTTTCAAGACTACTTGAATCCGACACAGGACTGGCAATGGCACAAATCATTTTGGATGCATTAGGAAAGAAATGGGCCATTTCATTCATGCTGCTTATCGCAGTAGGTCAATTTTTAATGAGTAGTTCTATTTTGACCGCTACATCTAGACAAGTTTGGGCTTTTGCCAGAGATGATGGGCTTCCTGTTATTTACAATTTCATCAAGTATGTGGATCCTAAGCTTCAGATACCCGTCCGAGCTACCGTATTCGCAGGTGTACTTTCATTGGTGCTTGGCTTGTTGATCTTAATTGATGTAACTGCGGCCAACGCCCTTTTCTCCTTGGCTGTTGCAGGAAATTTACTATCATGGGGGCTTCCTGTATTCTTGGTAGTTCTACCATATGGAAGTAAGAGATTCATTCATGGCTCGTTCAATTTCGGAAAGGTTGGTACAAAAGCTGTGAACATTATCACTCTGGTATGGGTTGCGTATGTCATAGTCATGTGTATGTTCCCGGACAGTAAGACTGTCGAGCCTGACACTATGAACTATACAGTTGTCATCAACGTTAGCGTTTGGATCTTATCCCTTTCTTACTATTTCATTTATGGTTACAAGGTCTTCTCAGGACCAAAATCTAATCTTGATCCCACCTCAGATAGTGAGTTGGATGTTCAAGGAATTGACCACGTGCTCGAAGAGAAAGTCTGATGGCTCCATTCTTGTTATGTATTTCCAATCCTTTAATGCTTTGACATTTTTTATGGTTTCTTCATATCTTACATGTAGTTTTATGGTTATTTGCCGATTTTTTATTTTTTGGTGATTCTCGCCTAGCTAATAAATGACTGCAAAATTGTAAAGTTTCTCACTTTGTTTGGATAAAAGAAAGCATATCCAACAAAGAAAACCTCATTGCTCGAAGCTATGAGCTAGAAGAGAGAAGGGTAATGTCCGATATATCTACTAATGGGTCTGTGCTAGATAATGACGGGTTTGAGGACATCAAATCGGCGCACTTACTTGTTGGAAGCTTTTTGCTTAGATCCGTCAACACTAATCAAGTTTTATTGAAAGAGGTAGACAAACAAAAGCTCCACAACGAGCACTTGTTCAAAGAAAACCTGCAGTTGAGGAGCCATATAGAGCACTTGATTCAGCGAATCAAAGAGCAAGACTCCAAAATAATTGTATTAAACGAAGATAACAACATGCTTAGAAAACAAATATTTGAAATGGAATACAATAAAAACCCTAGTTACAAGAGCACATTCATATAGAGATACCAAATATTATATAGAAAGATGTTCCAACTCGTTCAAAAGTATACCATTGATGATTTTTATTGATGAGCCATTGGCGGAGTCGCCATTAACGAAGGTCTTAGACAACTCATAAAAACGGAAAAGAGTACTGCTGAAGCGGATCGAATGAGACGCTAAAACTTCAGTAATAGGTTTTTGAGACTTCGAGGGATTGTCATTGAATAAGTCGTCATTTTCGTCATCAGCAGCTACACTCTGATCATTGAAAATGCTAGAATAATGGAAGTCTAACGATGAGCAAAAGCCAGAGTCATTAACAATCTCTGTCCCAAGTACTTCTTTGGATCCTTCGTCCAAATTGGAAAAAGCATTTTTCCAGTAATGAATGTCTTCGTTGGAGAATATGCTGTCAAAAATTAGTAAATAAGACACAACGTGTACGAAAATTTTTTGGTTCTCGTTGTTATGCTTCAGTGGGTTCGAAATTTGGTCAACAAATAGAGTCAACAATTGAGTATCTTTCATCTTCAAGTAGCTGAATATAAACAGGTAGTCTAGCTTATTAGAATTTACTATATTCAACACCTCTGTCTTAAATTGTTCGCCTATGCCGAGAGAGGGGGTGAGTACAAGATTAGAATCAACTGTTTCCAGCTCCTCGTCTCCTAAAATACCATTGATCCTATTAATAATATCATTCACCAGCTCTGAGCTTTGTTTGACTCCAATCTTTCTTAGAGTTGATAACACTTCTTTTCCTGTTAAATTCAAGACAACTTTAAAGACCAAAAACATCTCACTGCTCTGTTCATCTTCCTCAGCACCACTGGTGTTTGATTTGATTAGCTCCAACAAGACTTTAACTGGTAAGCTATCGAAACTGCTTGTTTCAGTATTTATAATCGATAACACCCATTTGATAATGCTAAGAGTACATGATACCAAAAAAGCTTGACCCAAGTAATCAAGCCCGTTACTCAAAATTTTAAAGTCTATCACTTTATCATTTGCTGCCACAATGGACTGCAGATATATAATAGGAATCATCTTGAAAGTTTGCTTCACATTGACGGATTTTATCAAATCATCAGATAGACCATCGTTGTTTTCATCGAAAAGAGCGTTTATCCAGTCACTAAGTAATTCATCGTAGTTTTTCACTATAGTACTATCATCTTCTGATAGATCGTCTGGTTTGGAGTCAGTTAAGTTTCCAGATAGCTTGTAATAAAATGAGTTCAAATAGTCTAGCGTGTATGAGCTCCTCAAGGTGTAAGTCGAGTAGTCAATTTGAAAGGCTTCTACCAACGTGATAATACTAAGTAAGGTTATTCCAAAATGGGAAAACAAGTCCTGAGAGTTATCATCATCATCAAACCCGAACTCTCCCTGATCAATGTAACTGATAAGCTTGTTGAGTAACAGGTAAGGTCCACCAGTAGTATTAAAGGCCAATAATTTCAAGGAAGGTAAACTACTAATCACCGATAGCAAAAGTCTGCTTAATTTTTCATTGTCTTTTTCGGAGATCAATTGATCAATGATCTCATTGACTGCTCTGCTGAATGTCCTTTGATCAGTACTCAGAAACTCCAACTTTTTTGGTATAGTGTTCATAAGCTCAATTAGGCCAGATTCAGCCAAAGATGTGAATTCAGTGTTAACATTCAAAAGCTTCTCATTGAGTTCGTATGTAACATCGAAGCTTGTTTTAGATTGGTTCAACTCATGTATCAACGCTTGCTGAGTCATATTTTCTTCCAGGAAAAATGAAAGTCTAGCCTGAATAGGAATAAGTTCATTGGAGATGCAGCTCTTTATGAAGGTCTTCCTCAAATCTATGGATGGAAACCCCTTCACCTTGTAGTTTGAAACAACCTTCATAAATTTATCTGGGATGGAATTGAAAGCAGATAAAATTGCCTTTTCAACACCCTTAGAATCGCCAGAGTTCAACATAGATACTATTAACGGAAGCCTTGACGTTATAAAATTTCTATAATTGAATAAGACGTATGATGGCTCATGTGACAAGTAAGCATGAACGGCCCCTTTCAATGAAAGACGGATCAACTCTGAAGAGACGTCTTTAGTATTAACATATTGGCTGAAATTCTTCACGAGGGTCTCATCGTCGTCAAATTTCCAGTATTTCATTACAAAGTGAAACCAAAGAAACCCTCTTACATCACTTACTTTCGAAAGACTATCTTGATTTAATGAGTATACCTTCGAGCCTTCTTTCAGGTTTAAATGCTCTGTCAAAGGGACAATGCTTTCAACCTGGATGTCATTAGCTTGCAAGAAAGACTTAGATCTCGAAACAACTAGCTCAATATGTGGTGTATCATATGAAAACTGTGCAACTTTCAAAAGCTCTTTCATGGAATCTATATTCAAATGATCTGAAAGCTTCTTGAAAATAAATACCCACAAAAAAATGAGGTGGGAATGCAAAGAGCGTGAACCGGTGGAATCCTTTCCAAATGACTCAGTACTGTAGTTCAATAGTTCTTTATTCACAAGCTGATTCAATATGCCCTTAGAAATTGCTCCGTGGTTAAACTTTAAATACCTTGTCAATTCGACCAAGTAAAAAGCCTGTACAGACTTCGAAAGCCTTCCTAAATTATGCCAGAACTTCTGTAGATCGTCACTCGTGTGCACTGATAATGCAATAGCGTATGTGGCCTGCTTGTTCACTTTTATTGACGTGCTGTTGGTATCTAAATCTAGTAGTTCAGAATAATATTCGTCATTCTCAATTGGGTTTATTTCATTCAATTGAGAATATAAAAACACAAACTCCTTGACGGACACATTTTTCAATATCGCCTGCCTCAAAAGCTTTCCAAGAGAATAAGATGGCATAACTGTGGTTAAAGAGGTGTATTTATGGGGAAGTTAATCTTGAAATTTTAGTTCCGATTTGAAATATACACTAAAATTCTGAGAACAGAACTCTAGACCCTGAAGACTACAAAGTGATTACTATAGTGAACCAACCTTAAATATCGGTCGAACGAATAAATTAAAATATATATATCTAAATATACATATTTGACAAAAATCCACTAACTTTTATTAGACAATAGTCGAGGGTCTTAAGGAACGCCTTGTAGTAATCCTTAGCGCTACCACAAGTTAGAACCACCAAACGTGGTTGGTGAATTGTTCGAATTAGCCCTTCCCAAGTTGGGGACAGATGACATAGACGATGCGATAGTGTGAGTGTTATTAGATCCCCAGATGGAGTTTGAAGTTGAGGACCAGTTTCCTGACAGTAAGCCGCCAGGAATTCCATTCAAAAAACTCAGCGAATCTAGTAAATTGGCATTGCAATTTGTCGTAGAGGGACCTGATGAATTGATTGCTCCGGCCTTACTTTCCGAAAGATTGAAAACTGGAGGAGAACTTCTGGTAGACCCATTTGATTGGAGAATTGCAGGAGAGTTCGAGACATATGAATCAGCATACTTTTGATCAAATATGCTGCTCTTTCCACTCATACCCGTGGATTGTCCCAGAAGAGACGATACGGGAGTGGCCATATCGTTGAACAATGAATGCTTATTTTTAGTGTCCATAGAGTTATGGTTGACATCGATCTTAGGACCCAAGTTTGGTGTTGATATCGCATTTTCATTGATCGATGTGAACTGCTGTTGATATTGCTGCATCTGCTGGAGACCCTGCTGCCGAGCAATGTGATGAGAGCTCAGTTGCTGAGAGTTTGCAGCTTGCTCTTGAAGAAAGTAGTTTTGTTGCTGAAGAGCGGAAGTTGACAAGCTGAGTCTCTTTTGTTGGCTTTGTCTCTGGGCGTTACTGGTGAAACGATTTTGGTAAGCTTCGGCGCTCTGTGACATAGTGCCTCGCTTGCTTGCAGCAACCACGAGCAACTTGTCGACGAGATACATCTGATCGGAAAAACTGTCCGGTGATAGCTCTCTTTTGGGGTAGCTAGCAGTCACTTTGTTTGCGTATGTATTTTCTGAATTATTAGTAGACATCTTTGATTATCTATGCATAGTACACCTTTAAGTAGAAAACAACTCAATAAAATAGTCGAGTAACGAACAATAACCCCTCCAACAATACTTTTCTTAAGCCAATTATTATAAATATTTCAAATCTGAATCTCAAACAGAATCTTACAGTCTGAAAAAACCCTTATTCTGGAAAACCAACAACCGGAACAAAACAACCAAGAAAATGAACAAATATGAAACAAAATAACGAAGAAAATGAAACTACTTCAATTTTTCAATTTCGAATGCTAAGTAAACGAACCTTTTTTGCAAACACAAAACAAACGTCGAAACGAGCGTATAATGAATAAATGTACCCTAGAAAAGAATAGCTACCCTAGTAAGATCCGTCTAGTACCGAAATGACTCAAAGTGTTAACGGTGTTCAGGATTTGCCTTTTGATAATGAAAAGAGTGTGAATAAATTTAAGAATCAAGATCTTTTTGTCGAAGCTACTCTACGCGAAACGGACAAATGAAAAAGTTCGCAGTTAAACGTCGCATTCAACGTACTATTAAGAGTGGTAATTACATCATTAAGAAGTTGATAAGGAGTCAGATCGATATAAAGCGCACAGGACTAGGTTGACGCATTCGTACTATTCAATTGCCATGCGGGAACACCAACATTCTTGATACTCTCGTTGACAAGTCCATCGTCGTTATTAGAATTCATTTGCCACGTAGGAATGATAGGTTCGTCCTTTGGGGCATTGTTAACGGGCGCAACAGGCAGGTCTTTCTTTTGTTTTAGCTGTTCTTCTTCTTGTAACTTGCTCTTCAACTGCCATTCGGGAATTCCAGCTGCCGTCACGTTATTAAGAGTCGTTGGCTGGGTTATGTTTGGCTGTTGTTCCTTCTCTGTCTTGGCTGCTACGCTTGTACTAGCATCAGCATCAGACTTGGCTTTTGCCTCTGCGTCAAGTTTGGCCTTGGCCTCGGCTTCGCTCTTGGCCTTGGCCTTTTTCAAGATTTCAGATGCGGATGGGATAGAAGACACTGGTGGAATCTTTCTTGTGGTTGCGTTTTCGCCAGACTTTTCTGACCTGTTTTTGATTAGCAGTTTCAAAGAGCGGAGCTCTTCGTTAATTTCTTGCATGTCATCCTTGATATTTTCCTTAGTTAACAGCATGTTCTTCTCAACACTGTTCTTCAAGTTATCGACTTCCAACTTCATGAGCTTCAAATCGTCGTCGAACTTGAGTTTGTCTTTGTTATACTTGCTCAAAAAGTCGTTCACGTTGTTTATGACTACATCTATCTCGTTGGCCTTTTGCTCGTTAGACTTCTTAACCTCTTCTTGCTCTGCTGTCAATTGCTCCAAGATCTTATCGATTTTCACGAATTCCTCGTCAATCCGAGCCTTGTCCTCATCAATAGATGATTGTGTAGGCGGAATTATGGATGGTATCAAATATTTCGAAACAACCTGATACATCCCATATGCCACCCCCGCGGTAGCAGTGGCCATGATAAAGTAATCCTTCCATGATCTCTCTGGTAACTCAGGCGCCCCAAGGTTGTAGTAGTCGACAGGAGGGCTGTTTGTTATCGCTTGCGTGTTTGGCTGTGCAGGTGCCAACGAGCTCGTGTTCCCAGACGCAGAGGGTGGTCCGTTGGCTCTTTTCAACGCTTCTTCAATCTCGCTCTGATTGAGCCCTTTCGATTCCAAGAACTCCACCTTCTTGGTCAAGGGAGAAGAAACAATGTTGGGGTCCTTCAAGAAGCTCACGGCACTATTGATTAACTCCTCGTTCATTTTTACCTAACTATGTGCTTAGTTCTCCTTTCTTTCCTTGATATTTCTCTATGCCAACATACAAATTATGAGGGGCAGCTCAAATGTTTTTTCCGAGGCTAAATAAGACTTATATACAGAACATTTTACAACCGGTAGTTCGCGAGACTGATCACGAGTCGGCAGCTTTCTATGAAGAAGGTCTAAACAGTAAGCACTTTACCTATAGGGCCCTTGATCAACTCCTCATACACGCACCAGATCAAACCGGCACTCATGCCTTTCCTTCCGAGTCTCAAGGACAAACCTCTGAAAAGATTTCGGAAGCCACCGTCTTCTTTAAGCAACTGCCTTGCGGTTTGAGCGATGGAAGGCATGGGGACGGAGCTTGTGCTCAATTGTAGGCGAGTTTTGATGGCGTCAAACGGAGCAGTGATGGTTGTAGCACACGCTGCTGCGAGAGCCGCTGAAGTGGAGTTGATCAATGATGCCTCGGGTACGATGGTTTGATGTAGCGGCAACACTACCGAAGGAACAACGTTGTTTTTGAAACTCTCGTAAAACAATACATGAAGACCAGCGTAGGGACAATCTCTTGCCAAGGTAGCCAAAGACCCCCTGAAAAAGTTTTTTACGGACCCAAAGCCCTTCTTGTTGTCATCGAGATAAATACCCTCTATCCCTTCGTAAAGAGAGTTGTAGTTATATATGTTAGACTCGTACCGAGTTTTGATGATGGTGATGGGCATTGTAGCGAGCCCGACAATTGCTCTGACTACAAATCCCGTGCAAAGGTTCTCTAACGGTGTTAGTTTAGGAAGAACAGATGTCTTTGACATCTCTCTATCATGTTTGAAACTGGCCACGTATGTCCTGGAGCTGGATAGAATCGTGAAGTATAATCCGGATCCCACAGACATTCTCAAGGTGGAGGGCAATGCGCCTTTCCATAAGTCTTTATATGTAGTTAATTTTTTCAATTCTTTAGTAATCGTAGGTCTATATTTTTTGTTAAACGCATGCTGTTGTTGTAGCCTTGTTTTCAACAAATCAAAGGGCTGTAATGCCACTGCTGAGATCAATCCTGCCGTAGAGCCAGCCACCATGTGTGTTTGAGGTGATACAGCATCACTCTTCTTGGATTTTTCTGAAGAGCTCATTGGATCAACACTCAGTTGGTTTATTTCCGGTTGGTTTTATGTCAAAGAATGTAATTGGAAGCTCTGTGAACTGGTATCTTCGGTCCTTTTGCACAATATCATCAATTTCTACTCGCTGTCCGAAAGTACTCTTTTATTGTACGTTGTGACGTACATGATCATTAAATCTCATCTAAACGTATATGCAGGCGAGGTTTCGGATATTTAACTTATTACATAAATGCTCATTGGAAATGAATATGTTCATCTAGGTATGCTCTCGAGTCCTTAGTTATAAGAAGGACTCCGTCTATAGGTGTCAACAATTGGCAATTTTCGAATTCAACCAACCCTTCATTGACCCACAACGATAGGCTTGCCAATGCCAAAAAACTATGGAAAGGGTCTGGTATAGCTTCTCCATCTTTGCTGAAGCCTCCTAGTAACTTGTTTTGAGTCTTCTCGAGAAGATAGCCCGCGGACTTCGACAAGTGTACTAGAGACAACCTGGTGGGACCAATGATATTTAGACTCCCAGTTACCCACCATGAATAGCACGTGTCGGAAAACTTATTCTCTCTGCCGTTGAAGCCACCTATGTCAAAGAGGTCATAGTATTCATATTCGAGATCGTAGAGATCACTCTGGTAGTCTACCTGGCGATGTACAAGCCAATCTACCGTGAGTTCAACCCACTTTTGGTCAAACTGAAAACCAAGTAATTTCAAACACGCTAAGGAGCAGAAAGTCAAACCCGAGTGTGGCTCGTCCCACTCATTGGATGAAAATCCTCCGTTAAAACATAATCTGTCTAGAACGTACTTCTCTGTCAACTCCAAATCAACGTCGAATATTCTCTTTGTGACCGGAATCTCGTCGTATTTCAAAAGCTTACGAATTGCTAATGCCATGTAACATGTTCTGGAGTCGGAAGCACCAAACGGTTCCCCCTCATATCCTAAGACCGGCTTGAAAGAACCTTTGTTTTCGCCTTCGGTGATCTGTAAGCTGCTAACGAACCTCATTATCTTGTGTCTGTCAAGTCGCTTAGAGTAGTCCGACTCTAGGATGAGCAAGTTCAACAACGCAAATAATGTTGCCAGCAAGTTGGGCAAGTCGTACGAAAGCTCCGTTAGTGGTAGTTTGAACGAGTTGGAGGGCCGAAACGCCTGTGTCCCCCGTGCAGCGTTGTCTATGAGATGCCCATACACGAACTCTGAATACTGGTCCTTCTCATCCTTCGAAAAACTCAAACGGTTCAAAAGCCCTAGCCCATAGAGACAGAAGTAAATCAAAGCCATCTTGTTGGAGTCCTCCGACTGCACCTTCGAGGGAAACGACCGGAGGCAGAAGCGGAAGTACCTCTCATGCTTATCCACGAGTAAAGGTGCAAGCATCTCGCATCCTTTAATGAGATGCCTTGATGAACCGCGTTTCAGATCTTGTCTACAGCTTTATCAGTGTGATTTTGGTCACGTGCATATACACGTGCTACTTGAAAATTGTCTGGATTGTGGGGCAATTAATTTTCACAGTAAGTCAAAGTTGCAACCCTGCAGACACGAGGGCTCTGCTAAGATCCCATCTAAACACACAAAGACGTGTCTGAAACTTGTCGTTTATAAGTGGATACGGCATTCTTCTCACTGCGCCCGGTCTACAGACGAGCAACACCGACCGCCCCAGACGTAAAGTCCAGATTACCTAACCTGGCTTAACTCTCTCTGCTTAACTCAATCTGCTCAACTAGAGCAATCAGAGCTTCATTGACTCGGACCGTATGTTGAAGGAGCTTATACGAGCGTTCTGACGGCGTCATATTGCAAATGACTCGTTGTCCGGAGTTCTGGTACCCTTTAATCTTACCAAACAGTGGCTGGGGGCTACTACATCTACGAATTTTGCACAAAGCACCATATTCATACAAAACACCATATTTGCCCAAAACGTCAGGTCGAATACGCCTTTAGACGAACATGTTGATGGAACACACTTCTCGCGGAGACAGCGCACAGCCTGGCAGCCGTATCCGGAAAATTGGTGGCTGGTTGCGCGAGATGCTAGAACAGGCCTCGCACTGATGCCTTATTGAGCTGCGACCACGAGCTGGGTCGGGGACCGGCGATTTCGGGCTCAAACGAGTTCTTGGCATTAAGGAGTGTATAGCTGAAGCACCTGCAGATGTGGTATCCGTAGTGACAGCAAGCATTCGCGCTCACTGTGGGCTCAGTGCGGGCTCAGTGCGAACTCAGTGCTGCATCGCTTATCGGCAATGACGATAGTAGTCTTTTACCATGAGATGGCGATAACAGAAGTGACTGTTAGCCCCAATAATCGATGCCTTGAGGGCACAACCATCATGAGGGATTGTTTCTACAAGTTTTGTGGCACGAATATCGTCATGTGCAAGCTTGGGCTGTGTATGGTTGCTTTGGGCAAAGTATCACGAGAAAATTGCAGCCATTGTGGGAACCGAGAACAGATTTGCGACCTGGGCCACGAGGAGATACTTTAACTAGAGAAGACTTACCGACTAGTCAACCACACGTTTTCCAAGGCACAGCCAAAGCACTAACCATCAACAGAATTGGGAAATTATGAAAGACTGAACAATATGCATGTGCATTGTGAAGACAGTAGACTATTGCCAAAGTCTATACATAATGACATATAAAATAGAGCAAACGGGGCCAGATTCTGCCTCTCAATGCTTGGCCTCATTTCATCAACGTAAACACCACGAAAAGACGAAATGAAGGCCTCCAGTTTTACCCTTTTGCTTGCAGTAGCCATTGCCGTTAATGCTAGGGCAATTGCTCCGAACAAAATCCAAGATGTTGCATTTGTAAAGAGAGCAACTTCCGACGACTCCGCTGCCACTGGAGACGCTTCCAGTGACGATTCCAGCACTTCGTCTGACGATTCGGACTCTTCTGACTCAAGCGACGATGCAAGTGCTTCTACCGACGACTCGAGCTCTTCATCTGATGATGCGGACTCTTCTGACTCCAGCGACGACGCAAGTGCTTCGACTGATGATGGCAGCTCTTCATCTGATGACTCGGATTCTTCTGATTCCAGCGACGATGCAAGTGCTTCTACTGACGACTCGAGCTCTTCATCGGATGATTCGGACTCTTCTGATTCCAGCGACGATGCAAGTGCTTCGACTGATGATTCGAGTTCTTCGTCCGACGATTCGGGAGACTCGGACTCCTCAGACTCCTCAGACTCCTCAGACTCCTCAGATTCCTCAGACTCTTCGGACTCAAGTGGTGATTCAAGTGCTTCGGACTCTTCCTCAAGTGGCGGGTCAGATTCGAGCTCCGGTTCTTCTAGTTCCAATTCATCATCTTCTTCTACTGATTCTGGTTCGGTATCCGCCACCTACGGTTATGGTGCCGCCATCGCTTGTTTTTTGGCCGGTTCCTTGCTTATCTGAATTTTGAATCAGAAACCGTTAGTCCCCTATTGATATTTGTTTTATGCTAAGATATTGAATACACAGTTATCCGTTGTTTCATTAATCACTCAAACTGGAGGGGAGACTTCAATAAATCCTCACTGTAAGTGCTTTTGGTTGTAGTCTTGCTAGAGCTTATAGGTGATAGGATTGGTTCATCTTATTATGACTTTCTCGCCACTAAATGTGAGCAGGTATGATTTCAATCTGTCTTCATTCGTCCCTCTTGCTGAACTTTGAGTAAACAATCTCGTGGTAGTTTCTATCTCATATGGAAAGATCAAATGGATGTCTAAGTTCAATCACCTTGCTCCAATTTCCAAGCTAAGCAAGGTCTGAAAGTCAAGGTGATAGCATTCCACAACTTGTGGATTATCATTTTGGGTGATTATAGATGCAATAATAGGTTTATCTTCAGTAGTTTTGAGAGTTGTAGAGCTACACACAAAATTCTTCAGCTTTAGACTCGAGACTAAGCTGCTCTCCTTTAGTGATTCATCGAGCCGTATTTGGATACCCAGTACCCATCTGGGATAATATCTTTTCACTACTGAACCGTAACCTGTAAGTATGACTTGCGTAGTGCTCGTTATTTGGCTCCCAATGTTGAATTCGAATGACGATAAGTCAATGTTTAGACCAGTACCTAGTAGTTTGGTGAATGCTTCCTTCAATGTCCATAAGTGGTTGAAAGCCAAGTATCTTTGATCAAAATCAGAGACACTTTCCAAAAACTCCACCTCATGCTTTCCAAATATAGGCCGGAACTGTTCAATGACCTCTGAAGGTGTGATAGATTGTTGGCTCGAGTGGGAAAGGTCTACGCCAATGGGATCGTTCGAGTTCAACTCTATGGTGATGCAAATCAATTTGTCTGATGAAGTGGAGCTGAACTGAAAGTTTTGCGTCTTTTGGTCTTTCAAAAATGGCTTCCCGAACTCATTGTAGGTGAAGTTTAATTCGTCCCACAAACCATGCCAAGTATCTGAAGCAGCGCCTTTATCATGCGACGCAATGACGTAATTGAAAACGACCTTGTTGAATAGCTTGATCACCAAGTTCTTTATTTTACCTCTTCTATCCTTTATACTATGCACTTTTAGCTGCTCTTGTAAATTCAACCTTCTTATAGCAACTTCAAAATTGTAATCATCGGTCAAGAAGGCTAATAAATCATCATCTACCGAAGTGGTAAAGAATAAAATCCTCCTTTCATCTTTCTTTAATGGTATTTCTTGGGATAAGGTTTGAAATATATTCATTTAGTCCTTTAAATGTGATATTTCAAAATATTCTACAATTTTCTCAATTATTTGAAAAATCAACTATTAACAGTATTACACAATATAAGCTGACTTCCGCCCTAGGTTCTACTCTATGGAGTTATAGAACTTGACATTGCTCGTTGACTGGGAAGGCGAGACAATTGCACGTTCAAAACATTCCAAAACCACCTTTTTACAAATCTCAAAGCTTTCCTGAGATATTTGGTAATGGAAAGCAATACGGCTGCTGTAAACCTTAACACCGTACTTTTGGGCAATCTCCGTGAGAACTTCAGTACTCATGTTGCTCTTCTCAAAATCTAAAAACACGAAATTCGTATGGACGGGATGTTCTAAAGCAATTCCCTTCTCTTCACAAAACTTCCCTAGCTCTTTAGCCATGGCGTGAGTAGCTTTCAATTTAGGAAGATTTTCGTCAATGGCCGTGATAGCCATACGAGCAATCATACCTGACTGTCTGATACCTCCTCCGTTTTGTTTTCTAAAATGGTTTGCCTTGTTTACAAATTTTCTATCTGAAACCAAGACGGAACCAATGGGTGCTCCTAACGACTTTGAGAGACAAAGTGATACTGAGTCAAAGTAAGAGCAGTACTCTTTGATTGAAATGCCAGTCTCTTCCGAGGCATTCCATAACCTAGCACCATCCAAATGCAATTTGACGTCATTTTTACGACAAAACTCAGAAATCTTCTTGATTTCTTCTAGGGGAAATATCATTCCATGTATCGTGTTCTCCAAAGATATCACCTTAGTTGGAGCGCCATGGATTTCGCCATCATCCGGGATGAAGTTAGGCTCTATGTCGTCCTTTAAGGTCAAGTGAATACCGTTCTTTGGGTGTATAGGTTGCACCATAGCCTGTGACAAAGTTGCTAGCCCGCCGGCTTCGTGGCAGTAGACATGGGCCCTATTGTCGCACAACACATTGTATGGTGGCTGCACCAAGTTGACTCTCAACGCTAACTGGTTTGATAACGTTCCACTTACACAGAACAATCCTGCTTCTTTTCCTGCTATTTTGGCAACTTTTTGCTCCAACTCTAGTGTTGACTCATCTTCGTTATAGACGGAATCACCAAGTGATGCAGCAGCAATAGATCTGACCATCGACTCGGTGGGCGTCGTGAACGTGTCGCTTCTGAATTCATTGTGAGCTGGGCTCAATTCGGAGTAGTTGGATAAGTCCATTCTTGTGGATTAGCAAAGTGTCAGCTCTTCTATTGACCAACAATTGATTACTCTAACGGCTTTTTTTCGCATTGCCATTTACTTATATATGTGACCGGAACTTGAGCCATTTATATCCGGACACAGCAGCTCGGATATGTAAAGCTGTTTACAAGTTCACCTTCACTAGTGTTGAGTCATTATTAGTCATTAGCTTATCTTACGTTACCTACGGTAGGCTTATATGTCAGCACCGGTTCCGGCCCACTTTTCTTGTCCGATGAGGCTAACATATGACAAGACGGAGTTTGTGAACTCCGAAGCAAATAGGATGTAAAAATTTCAACATTTCGTGTCGCGTCCAACGCAATAGACAAGCATGCGGAGTACGTTAAAAGATCACGTAAGAGGAGATTCTGAGACTCTTTGAAGGACATAAATATATTGAATGAGTCGTTTGGAGCTATATGTCCTAAAACAGGACCCGCGTGGAAAAAAATCCGATATCGCTTTCCACTTCCAAATACAGCAAGTTTACACCAGCGACCAAATCCGGCAACACAACGCTATCGATTAACGCCTGCATATAAGAAGGAGTTAGGGAACAAGAATCAAGATATATCTCGATAGAAGAGGAGGAAATTGTGATTTAGGATTTCGTCCATACCACCTACACAACTATTTTCATACAATTTAAAATGAGTTTACAATTGGAATACGAAGTTACCTTGCCAGATGGCAAAAAGTTTACCCAACCTTCCGGGTTGTTCATCAACAATGAGTTCGTGAAGTCGAAGCTGGGCAAGACTTTGGACTCGATCAATCCATCTACTGGAGAGGTCAATGGCTCTGTTTACTGCGGTAATGAAGAAGATGTAGACATTGCTGTCAAGGCTGCTAGGACTGCCTTCAAGTCGTGGAAAAAGACTTCTGGGGTCGAGAGAGGGGACCTTCTTTACAAGGTTGCCGAGCTCATGCAGAGAGACAGAGACTTGCTTGGATCCATTGAGGCATGGGACTCAGGTAAGACCAGAGACACCAATGCTGTTTTCGACATTGACATGTCCATCGATACAGCCAAGTACTATGCTGGCTGGGCCGACAAGATTCATGGTAAGGTGATCCAAAACGACCCTAATAAGCTCGCATACACTGTTCATGAGCCGTATGGCGTTTGTGGCCAGATCATCCCCTGGAACTACCCAATTGGAATGGCTGCTTGGAAGATCTTTCCTGCGTTAGCAGCAGGTAACGTTGTTGTCTTAAAAACGTCAGAAATTACTCCTTTATCGATGTTATTCGTAGCGAAGTATTTCGTCGAGGCTGGATTTCCAAAGGGTGTCTTAAATATTGTCTCTGGATATGGTAAGGATTGTGGTAATGCTTTGGCTTCTCACACTGATGTTGACAAGATCGCTTTCACCGGTTCCACAGCAACCGGTCAATTGATTCAAAGAGCTGCCGCATCAAACTTGAAGGCTGTGACTCTCGAATGTGGTGGTAAGTCTCCACTTATCATCAGAGCAGATGCCGATTTGGATCAAGCTGTGAAGTGGGCTGCAGTGGGTATAATGTCTAACCAAGGTCAAGTGTGTTGCTCAACCTCCAGAATTTACGTTCACGAAAAGATTCATGACGAGTTCTTACAGCTTTTCTCCAAGCATGTATCTGAAACCTACAAGCAGGGTCCAGTTTTCCAGGCCGATGCTCTTGTTGGTCCCCAAGTTTCAAAAGATCAACACGACAAGATCTTGAAGTACATTGATATTGGTAAGAAAGAAGGCGCAAAGGTTGTCTTGGGTGGTGAAAAGAACACAGATGGTGACTTGGCTAAGGGATTCTTCGTCAAGCCTACTATTTTCGCTGATATCACTCCTAAAATGAGAATCGTTAACGAGGAAATTTTCGGTCCTGTTGTGACTGTTGGAAAGTTTTCTTCCGACGACGAAGCTCTTGAGTATGCAAACTCCACGCAATACGGTTTGGGTGCAGCCATTTTTACTAAAGACATTACGAAGGCTCACCAGTTGGCATCGGATATCGAATCTGGAATGGTTTGGATCAACTCCTCCAACGACTCCGATATCCACATTCCTTTTGGTGGTGTGAAGATGAGTGGAGTGGGCAGAGAATTGGGTGAGTACGGTTTGACCATGTACACCCAAGCAAAGGCAATCTACGTCAACTTGAATACTGTCTTGTGATAATAGTTTCTGTGAATAGCTTGTGTACTCCGCAACGTATGATACTGTATAGGCAATAGAGCGAATCAATAAGCTAAGCGGATTGCCACATACGATTGAACGGATCGGATGCGTCGATCTGTCACATGTAAGGTTTACAAGCGAGGCTCACATGTAAAGTTTGCTAACAAGGCTCATATGGCAAAGGCTAACGATGGAGATATTCGTCGTGTTCCATGTTCAATTAGCATTTGATAGCTTTATAGTTGTATGGGATGAATGATGGCGCCGGAGATGCGGTTATTTCATGTCACATGGTATCACTCGTAGTCACGGAAGTTTGTGAATTGCCCGGATCCCCTCTGAGCCCTTTTAAACGTGAAACTGTTTCGCTTCGGGCTGGGGTCCAATCAAGTACCCAACGGTAGTTTGATTCCCAAATCAGGAAATGCAGGAGCTTGCTGCAAAGATGCAGGAGCTTGCTGCGATAGTGCTAATTCGGTATAACTTTTCACCTCCTATTATGAAAGACGGCAACTGCTTACAGATGAACGCCTTTATTAAGATGCGATATCGTAACAATGCTTGAAAACCTGACAGCGAAAAGCTTGCGGTGTATGGCGACCGGCCAAATGTTTTTGAAGAAGCCAATTGCCCGTCTGCGAGCGCTCAGTAGATGCGACAAAGGGTCCGAACATGAGCACGAGCATGGGCATAAGTGTTCGCTCGTGCAATGCCTACCGATAAATGTTCTAGAGATTGTTTTACAGCACGTTGACCAATACGATCTTGCAAGCTTGATGCTCACCTGCTCGGCCTTATACGAGCTAGGCGCCAATCAGCTCTATAAACGAGTAACCGTGGTGTTGAACTCTGATGTTCCAACCAGATACAGAGGGGACATTGAAACATACGTGAGAGATAACGGGGTCAAAAGCATGAATAGCTCATTGATCTTCGATATAATCAGCTTGTTGAAGTTCTTAGCAGTGGTGTCAAACAACGCAACTCACGTTCGGAGAATACGATACTTTATTTTCGATAAGTGCCATATGGACGATGATTGCGATCTCATCATGATTCAATCTGACATAATCGATTTTTTTGAAAAGGATTCCCACCAAATCAACTTCTTGCACATCACGTTTGTCGACTTTGCATCCGGGATCACCAAGCTTACCCGTTTCTTAAAGAATAAGGATGTGAGGAGCAAGATCTTCAAGTTATTTGTCACTGAATTTGAAGATCTCTATTCTCCAGTGGTACCACAAGGTCTCACAAACTTGTTTCTAATGTTGGACGAATCTGAGCTCATAAAAACTGATGATTTAGATCTATCAAAGCAGCCGTATAATGTGTTCAACTCCTTAGTCACCTTGACTTGTAGCACCAAGAACCAGCTAGGATTGGAAATATTGAGGAAACTATCTTTATTCAACGGCGACTTGAAATTGGCGTTAAAGGGCTTGACCATTTTTCATTGCCACAAGGAGAGTTCACTGGAGGACGATTTTGATGTTTTAGAGAGTTCAACAGCTGGAAGCGATCTCTCCAATTTTGAGAACTACTTCCCTAGTATTGAAAAATCGTTAAGCTTTAACGTCATCAACTCGAAAATTGACTTGAGTTGCTTGTCTCATCTCTACTTGAAAATTGATTGTGTGGAGCATAAAATAAGTAACTGTAATTGCTTTGGAACTTTCTTTAATGACCTCGCTGCTTACTCTACTGAAAATAGCGGTTTGCCCAATCTAGTGAACTTTGAGCTAGAATCATTCCCCAACTTGGAGTGGCTTCTACCCCATCAGATGCTTGAGAACATGCTAACACCCTTGGGGGGTTTCATAAAAACGCTAACCAATTTGGCTCGACTAACAATAGACTTTTCAACCCCCTCGTTCAAAATGTTTGACATCAACATGGGTATGTCTAGTACCGTCTTCAACAAATTGAATGAGAGGTTGATAGAAGCTTTTTTTTTGAGTTTTTTCACATCCAATGAATCCCAAACAGTGGCCAACTTGAAGACTCTTCATCTTCCAGACTTCTTGACTTCATTCATTTATTATAAGCCTGATTTTTTTCAAAGTTTGCTACATTCATGTCAGTGCTGGGGCTGCCATTTAGTGTTGCAAAAATTGAAGGAACAATTCTTCCCCTTGCAAGACGTCGACATCAATGATAATATTGAAGCCCAAGAGGTAAATGATGAATCGTCCTATTACATTTTGATTGGGTTGATACTCGGCAAGCTACATTCTGATCGTGAAGTCTGTATCCCAATTAAGGAAAACACGTTTGACTACCGAAACTATCCAGTGTATAAGGGCCAACCACATACTCTTCACAATCATTTTCATCAAAACAGAGAAACATGTGGTTGCAAATTGATGTCCATCCACGATTCCAATCCAAGCCGCTATGACATGGATGATTTGGTAACGGTATATGTCATTCATCAACTACAACCGATAGTGGATTACTTGTCGAAAATTTTCCCAAGTCTTGAAGGTCTTGCCATTAACGGAATCTACTATGATTATTTCAACGAGGAAAGCAAACTCTTGCCTATTTTTGATGACTACGAGTACCCTGAAGAATTGCTAGACCAAGTGAGGTCGAATATCGAATCAAACGAAAAGCCGAGTGGTCCATTTGGTTATTTCAAAAAGGCTTAGCGCACATCAAGAGGGCTTACAAAACTGCGTATTTGAGCCGTATAGAGCAAAGTAAAGAGAGGAAACAAACAAAAAAGAGAACAACTGGGTTGTTCTTCTGCATGCCCCGTATCACAACTTAGATGGATTGGTTGAAAAAATGGTAGACATTCGTCAACTACAATGAGATCTTTTTCTGCACACCGATAATCCTGTAGAACATTCCCTTGTAATGCCTCGTTGGCATGCCACCAATGTCTATTTTCTCTTCGCTGGAGGAGTGGATCCAACCGTTGCTTTTGCAACCTGCTTCGAGAATTTCTACGCCTGCATATAAACCCAAATTATCTTATTTCATCTGATTCTTGTTCTTCTTCTTCTCCTCTTCTTCCCCAGAACAACGACCTTAAAATATACAACACTATGGTAAGGGAAGATGTCCGGGACAAATTCAAGTACTGAGTTTGGCAATCCAAACTACAACTTGTTGCTAGCCCATTTGTATAGATACCTCAAGTTCCAAGGGCTTCATGAAACTGCCAATGCATTTTTAAATGAGTCGTCTAGATATGGAAACATCAAGGCCTCCTTAAGTATGATGGAAAACAACGCATTGGGTGATGAAATGTTTGATTACGACAACTTTTTGCTTGAATGGTGGACTGTACTATGGAGCATGCAATCAGGTATGAACCCAAACATGAATCAAGCACTTCACTATAACATTCAGCCCAGTCAAATGAATGCGATAAACAACGCAAGTTCCAACATGCCACCTCCACCGAACGTAACCAGAAACCTAAGTGCTGCCCAGCAGCATCTCAGACTACAACAGATGCGACTCAGGCAGCAGTGGCAACAGCAGCAAAATCTAATACAACGAGGCCACCAACAATCCCAGCCAGCTAGTTCGATACAACCTCGCCAAGGAATGGAAAAGGACATATCCTACGTTGAGTTGGGCCTGTCGACCATCAATTCATCTAACAGAGAAGGCCAAGGAAACATACAAAGAAAACAAACTATAATGAAGCGAGATGCTGAGATGCAGTTGCTGCAACAAGCGCAACAAGCGCAACAAGCGCAACAAGCACAACAAGCACAACAAGCACAACAAGCACAACAGGCACAACAAGCACAACAAGCACAACAAGAACAACAAGCACAAAAAGCACAGCAACAGGCTCATCTACAAGCCCAACTGCAATTTCAGCTGCGATCCCAGATGCAGCATCAACTCCTGCCTGCCCAGCAACGTCGACAACCACCCCCCCGTTGAGATATGTTGGCAGCAGAGCCATAATCCGACACCACTGAGAACTTTTCTCTACTTGGGATATGGCGCTATTTATGAATAAATACCAACACTGCTTTTTTTATTACATCGCTAGTACCATCCATTGCATTCTCCTAACTAGACTAATATAATTACTTTCTAATGCTCATGATAATGTTAAGTAGTCCTGTATATTGGGTTTGCCCCATTCGGTTGAGAAAACAAATAAAACAATAACTTGATTTACAATATACATTTGCTCGAGTAGTTTGTTCTAAGCGACAGGTCACCCTTGGTTTCTTGTGTGATATTCCCGCCAGAGTTTCTACTTGAGTATACTATACTCCCACATATTCAAACGCTGAGTAATCGGCGGTCGCTTTTCATATAGATCATCAGGGGAAGTAGTCAACAGGTACAAATACACGACGGTTAATGTATTCAGTATGGATGTTGACTCAGATATCAACCAAGCGATAAGTGATTGGGGTATTGATGAGGAATATGGGTTTCCCATACGCCTGAAGCTGCCTACGATAGATGAGGCTCTTGGGAACTACATGAGAAAATATCTTTCGTCAGGCAACGTCGTATATGCATTTTGGGAAAGGTTCAAGTATCGGTTAATAGTTTCGAACCTTTTGGAGGACTCGATGATTCTTTCAAAGAACGAGCAATCTATGATGAATCATATAAGCACCTTGCATGATAGTAGCGCCAATAGACTACTTATAGATGACTCAGACTTGAAAGTTTTGCGTTGCGAAAGAAAGTTTCGAATAACGGTAAAGGGGTATAAGCTGAAGTTCATTCCAAGTTTGTTGGGTTTTCTTATTTACTTTTTGAAAACCCAGTCTGATTATTCAAGAAGTGAGCGATCTAAAATCGTAATCGCACTGTTGATAATGTCATCGAGAATTATAAAGACAGAAAGAATTGTCTTTAATGCTCTTTCCAATTCTATACTATCTTACTTGAGTGAATATCTTGTTCAAAACTACAAAATCAACAAGAGGTTCATCACCCATTTGATCAATTTAAAGAATTATAAAATATTAGACAATCAAAAGCACTCAAATATTGAACAATTGCAAACCACGTTAGAAAACACTTTGGATTTCTTATTACTAAACCTAAGGCTTTCTGTCTCTAAATTGTTACCTTCTGCTAACGGCCAGATCTTGGAACAGTTCTGTGAAGTAAACAATGTCAACCTTGATGTGATTTTTGCAGATGATGTTACTACAATTCATGAAAATGATTCTTTGCCGCAAGATATTGGAAGCGATAAAGTCACATTGATAGTTTCGAAGCTCAACAAGTTTAATCAATTCAGGAAACTTTTAATATGCCAATTACTCACTATTAATGAACCCCCAAAATCTACATTTTTCATTAAGAAGCTTAAAGAGACTTTAAATTTACAATACCCAAGGCAAATTTTTTTAACCAGATTGAAAAAGCTAGCTCTTATTGAAGATTTTTTCAGGGTAAGCAACAAAGTGTTATCTAATTTCAATTTAATATTTGACAATCTTGATGAATATAAGAAAGCAACAGTTTCCACGTTGGAGTTAATGAATAATGAGGATGTTTTAACTTTGAGTGAAAAGACACACGACAAGAGTAACTTGACGAATGGAGATATGACATTGACCAGTCTAATAAACAAAATGTCTAGCTTGACAACAAATTTGAGATACTATCAAAACTATCATCTGTCAACAAAGAGTAATACAGAAGAGTTGGACGAAAAATTGATGATTTTCAACAAGTTTGGTGACGAAATCAAAAAGATCAAAGAACTTTATCAGTTGAGTTTAAACGAGTTACACAATGATGCTTACAAAAATGGACAAAGTTATATGAATACGGATTCAGAGTCTATTTATTCTGATACCAGTGATCTTCAATTGAAATCCTTTCATAATACGACTGTGAAGAAAAGGTATTCATTACCTTCTCACCTGAAAGGTCCTAGTTCGAGTACATATTCACTCGGTGAAGACGAAAATAGAAAACCGAAAAGATCCTCTGGAGGATTACAATTGGGTTTGTTGACCGTTTTGGAAGAGCCCACTACGAATGATAGATCAGCAAAATTCAATGCTTTTGATGACAATTACATCAATATCCTTCCTCCTCAGACCTATGATACCTACAATCAAGATGCTCTAGACAAATTGCAGAGCAGTAAATCGAGCACAAACAGAAACAGCATTTTTACGAACAATAGGTTTTCAACAAATTCTACCAGTTCCAATGTGAGTGGAATCTCTGATATAGTGAATTTCGCTCAATTCAATTCGGAAGAAGATCATAACGTTGATCTGCTATCAAAACAGCAGTTAAAACTAAAATTAGAAGGTAATTTGAATAGAGTGTACTCTCATAAGAATGCTGATACTTGTTTGAGTGAAAATTCACCCAACGATGGGGTCGAAACTGACGGAAAAAGTAGTATAGAGAATTCTTTCACTAGAGAATTAGACGAGACTTTGTTGAGTAGAGTCTCAAGTCCTTAATATCTATTTCATGTAATATTAATATACAATTCGATTTGACAAAATGAGCTAGTATCTATAAATACTCTTGTACACTGAATTGCAGGTTTTGTGAGCATTACCTATGTTCAAGTTGATGGCACGCCTTCATCCGGAGTAACTTTTTCCGAGGCAGGTGAATCAGGTGCTGGTGTAGCATCTTCCCCACCACCTAATAACAAGAAAGCAACATCCTTCTTTTTGTTGTCTTCCTTCTTGTTGTTGACCTGACTTGCCTTTCCTTCCATGACGACTTGTTGCACTTGCTCTTTCTGTTTCGCTCTGTCTCTCATTCTTTCTTCAATAGTTCCTCTTGTTAAAAGTCTGTAAACGGTCACTTGTCGTGTTTGACCTAATCTATGTGCTCTATCCATTGCCTGCGAATCGATTGTTGGATTCCAATCAGAATCATAAAATATCACAGTATCAGCAGCCGTCAAATTTATTCCCAATCCTCCTGCTCTTGTGGACAAAAGGAAAACAAAGATCTCTGGCTTTGTTTGCCAATCATGGACCAAGTCTCTACGATCATCTAACTTAGATGAACCGTCAAGTCTTATGTACTTGTGTTGCCTGTACGTTAAGTATTCTTCCATTAAATCCATCATCTTCGTCATCTGGAAGTAAATCAAAACTCTATGGTCATGTGGCTTCAATTCGTTGAGTAATTTGTCAAGCAAAGCTAATTTACCAGATTCTGTTATGAATCTATTCATAGATGGCATTCTTATATTAGAATAATCAATCAACTTGTTGACTGTATGAGGCAACATGTTGGATTTTGGCCACCTCGTAACTGGAATCTCATTTTGTAACAAATAGTACTCTTCATCAAGCGGAATTGGCATCAAGCTTTTCCTTATCGTTTCATTGAATAAGGTATCGTGCAATTTAGGCACGATAGAGCTTGTATCGCAACGTAATTCTATCGGAGGCGCAACAGCGACAGGCTCTGCAGCAGGTGTCATGATATTAATTCTCATGTCTTCGGAGACCTTCTCTCTCACGGTTTTAAGTTCTTTCATTACCACCGAATTAGTAAATAATGCGTGGTCATTATTGTATTCATGAATTAAAAACATTTTGTTTGCAGGCAAATATTCATCTTCATAGAGGTATTTGAATCTATTGATCCTCTGATAATTTATATCAGAATATTCCTGGTTATTAAAAGCCCTCGTCAACAAATCAAGCTTAGATAAAGTATGAAGTTCTTGTGGAGAATAATCGACAAACTTCAACCAGCTGAAACCATCACTGGTCGACGAATTACTGGGATGATAAATGTCGAACATACCATTTACTTTCTTATCAAAGCCAATCCTATTATTCCAGGATGGAGTTAAGACTTCATCATAAATTAACCGAGGAAGATAATATTCAATAGCGTTTTTAGTGCTATAATATGCCTCTAACTCGTTTGTCTCCCTTAAAAGTGAACCCGTTGAGGCAAAAGTACTGAAGGCAAAGCTGGATTTCACATCAGCTCTTTCAAACAATTCAGGATGATTACAAACCTTTCTAAATTGCATAACCAAATTCATTAAAGATTGATCGTCATTACCAGTGCTACTACCACTTGAATCTAACAAATCCATTATAGAAATTTGTGACTTCAACATCTGGTAATACTTTTTCTGTCTGTTTGTCAAATTACAGAAAAGGTCAATTTCCTTTTTATCACCTAATTCACTTTGAACATTCTTTTTGATACGTCTCAACATAAATGGTTTCAATATAACATGCAATCTTTTAAGTTGTTGTTCATTAAGCTGAGTATTTGATTGAGCATGACTTTCAATATCCTTCGAAAACCAATCGCTAAATTCATCATGAGAGTCAAACAACGAGGGCATAATGAAATGAAGCAAGGCCCATAATTCTTGCATAGAGTTTTGAATTGGAGTACCAGTCAATAATAATCTGTTACGACATGAAAAAGATAATAATGACTTCCATCTCGATGATTGGGAAGACTTTATTGCTTGGGCTTCATCTAAAATCATATATTGCCATCTCATCTTTTGAAAGTATGCTGCATCAGCAACAACTAATTGATATGAAGTCACTAACACATGAAATGGAGCATCTTTATCGTACCTAACACTCTTACGATCCCAAAACTTTCTTAAAATTTTACGATCTTTAGCATTACCCCAATATGGTAAAACTTTAAACCCTGGAACAAACTTTGTGATTTCTTGTTGCCAGTTATGTAAGGTAGATGCAGGTGTCACGACTAAGAAGGGACCCCAAATGTTGTGAGTTTCAGCCAAATAAGCCAATACTGAGATACTCTGCACTGTCTTACCCAATCCCATTTCATCCGCCAATATACCATTGATACCTTGTTCGTAAAGATTTGCTAACCAGTTCAAACCTTTCACTTGGTATTCCTTTAAGGAACATTGAAGCATATTTGGTTGTTTGATTGTTATATCACCCAAAAGAGTTGGGTTCTGGAAATTCATCTCTTCCCCATTTGTATCTGGATTTTTGAATGGATCATGATCAAAAGATTTTGCCTTATTCTTAGTTTCCTCTAATGCTATTTGTGCATTCATAGCAGCGGTTCTTCTCAAGGCCTCTTCATCTTCATTATCAAAATCAATCGTATTAAAATCAGTGGCGGTTCGTTTACTCTCTATAGAAGAGTACTCGTCCAAATTGTGATTTTTAGACTTAAAATCAATATTGGGATCAGCATCTGCCCCTTCAAACTCATCTGTTTTGATTTTCTTGCCTATGAAATGAGAATATAACTCAGTTTGAGTAATCAAGAAATTCAATTTCCTGGACTGTCTCTTGGCTTCTCTTTCCTCTTCTTCCTTTTTGGCCTTATCGAGTAATTCCTTCTCATGTTTCTTTTTCAATTCACGCTCAACTCTTTCGTTACGCTTCCAAAAATTGAACATTTCTCTCATAGCTCTTCTTGCCTTTGTTGTCAAATCTTTATGATTTTTATTGTTCTTCAACTGCCATCTCTTGGCTTCTCTCGCCGCTAAAATGGCCGTTTTCTTCAAATTGATCAATCTTGCCTGGCCAGATTGTTGCAACAATCTGCTCACCTTGGGGCCATCTTTCCTTGACAAATCTTTCCATATAGAAACAAATGTGTTTTCGTATTGCTTCAACATGACTTTCTGTTCCTTGGAGGCCCCCTCAGGATCTACCTTCTGGGCTAGTTTTGATTTGGCATCCTCAGCAGACGCTTCCTTGCTTGCATTGATGGCGGCAGCGGCATCGGAAGAAGCCTTTCTCTTCGACTTCTTCGTCACTGGCTCGTCCGCTACCAACTCGGCAACTCGCTTTCCTCTGGCCTTGGCCTTCTTGGACCCCACAGGCACGTCATCGTCCTTCTTGGCCTTGGATTTGACTCCCTTTTTCTTGGGTGATTTCCCGTTCGACTCGTCTTCTTCGTCGTCGCCCCGGTCAAGGGCTCGGGTGAACCCCCATCTGTATTCCCTCCCAATGGGCGTCTCACCGTCGAAAACGCCGCTGTTCGTCGACATGTCCTCCGCAATCACACGGTCGATGTAATTGCTAGCCAACTCGTCGGTTCGGGCAAGCCAGTTCCTGAGCTGCTCCTCCTCCAATCGCAACACCTTGGTGCCGCTGGCGCGGATCAAGTCGCTGTCGAGCCTGGTGATCCGGTTCATCTTGCGTTCAAACGCGGCAGCGTACTTGCTGTCGTAGCCCGCGCCACTGTTGTCGTCGTCTGGTGCCGCTACGTGGGTGGTTTTGGGGAGCATGCTTCTGATCACGTCCACCTTGATGTCTTCCGTCGAGTTCCACTCGTGTTGGTTGTCTTCCGCCAACGGCTGGTCTTTCACCGCCAACGGTTGGTCTTCTGCCGCCAATGGCTTGCCGTTGCCCCCCGTTGCGTCTCCCGGGTGCACCCCAGCGCTGTCTTCTGCCGCCACCGGACTGCCACCGTCGCTCGATAGCATAGACGAGATGTTCATCCTATTTCTCTCTGCGCTTTGGCCTGCTAGCATTCCCTTGCTAACGAATACTAACCTGCTATGGTGACGCTTCTGTGTTGAGTGTTAGTTTTTTTTTTTTGGCGGTCGCTCAACCGTGCTAGGGGAGTAGTGGACATTAGGCGGTTTAAGTACAAATCTCATTTGGTGGACAAACCTTTAATAAATCCACCTTAAATTTTTTTTGCTAAAGAGGACGTTATCTACAGTGGCCGCTAGCATATAGCGAGCCATCAAGGCGCTAGGGGGGTTATATGGGCCGGCGCTAGTGCTACAGTGGCGAGAGAGCGTCCAGTAGGCGCTGGTAAAAGGTGCCGCTGATGTGAGGGTGGGTGCCATACAATAGATGCCGCCAATTCGCCATGGTTGGAGACCGCGTTAAGCGCTGAGCTGGATTTAAAGATTTGGGCAGCGGCTGCAATTCCGAAACGGCAGATCCGGGGGCGTTCCCGTGCGCGCGCGCGGTGCGCCAGGGCGCGGGCGGGGGCGCTGCCGGGCGGACATGCCTCAGTGTCTGCCTCGCACCCGCCGCGCTGGCGCCTGGTGTGGGAGCTCCCTGGGCGGGCGCGGGAACACGTGACCACCGGTCGGTTCTCGTTGGTTCGAAAGGGGGGGGGGGGAGTGGCAGGTCAGCGGCTAGTGAGGTCAGCGGCAAGCGAGGTCAGCGGCAAAAGGCGCCTATAAATTGCGCCAGTGCCCTCCCTGGCCGCGGGCCCTTCAGCTGCCAAAAGGCGAAAGCAAAGCAAAAGCAAAGCAAAAGCAAAGCAAGCATCATAGCAACCAGACAGGGAGCATACGAAAGGACACATTCGCAGAGAGACAAGAGACAATTGAACATGGAACACCCGGCGTTTACATTATCAGGATTGTGTGCTGTGGGGGCCATCATGGGCTACGCTCGTAAGGGATCGGTGCCGTCTTTGGTCGCCGGAACGACATTTGCGGTGTTGTACGGGGGAGCGGGATACTTGCTCAAGCAGAACGCCGACTGGGGGTTGGAGTTGGCGCTTGGTTCCTCGACGGTGTTGTTGGTTGCAGGAATAAGCAGAGTGGTCAAAACGGGCTTTAAGAAGCCCGTCCCCATCGGCTTGGCTGCACTCGGCGGACTTGCTTCTGCCTACTACGGCAGGAAGTACAACGAGTTCTACCCAGTCTTTTGAGCGTAGGGGGAGACGTCGACGAATGGCACATCGTTCTCGGACACACTTGCCGGGGGCACACACCGTCAAAAAGGACGAATTTGTATATACACCGAGAAATGTGCCCTACTAGTGGAAACAACTGGAGTCGGCCACTGAGCTACAGCAGCAGCAGCTGCTACGAAGCCCTCTAATGATTCAATGCCACGCACCGGTTAACGATTGTTTGATGATTGTAGTTATTACATTTATTATACACAAGAGGTATATATTTAAGCTTCAGCCTTGTAGACCTTGACGCTTGGGGCAGAGACGATCTCGTCTTCGTCCTTGGCTTCGGCAATCTTGACGAAATCTGGCAAAGACTTTGGACCGAATCTGTTTGCAGCTGGGTCCTTCATGATCTTGACCTTGATACCCAAGACACCTTGTCTCATCAAGACGTGTCTGATAGCAATGTCAATGAAGTCTTTGGTTGGTTGACCAGAGTGGATCATGAAACCGTCAGAGTACTTTTGGGACTTGGCTCTAGCAGCTCTCAATTTACCAGAGATGACGACTTCGACACCCTTAGCACCGGCACCCATAGCGAATCTCAAGACACCGTAAGCGGCTCTTCTCAAAGGCAAACCGTTCAACAACTTGGATTTCAAGGCTTCAGCTTGGACAGCAGCAGATAAACCTCTCTCTTCAACTCTCTCAGCGTAGAGAACAATACCCTCTGGGGACAATTTGAATCTCTTGACAATCAAGGAGGTCAATTCGTGGATTCTTCTACCTTGTTCACCCAAGACACCTTGAGTGTTAGAGGCCTTGACAATGACTTCCAACTTGGAAGGGGTCTTTCTGACCTCGACACCAGCGTAACCTTGTTCGGCCAATTCTCTGGTGAAGAACTCGTTCAATTCGGCGAAGAAGACACCGTCAGCCACCAACTTTCTCTTCTTTGATAAGATTGCGTTAACCATTTCTATGTATTTAGATGAAGTATACTTTTGAAAAGTAAAAGGAAAAGGGAAAAACTTTTTTCTTGAACTCTTTCCTTCAAAATGTAGTAGGGAACCGAAAAATTTTTCAGTGAGAAGATAATTTTTCAATCGATATCCAAAAACACCGACCTCGCGCACGACCACACAATCTGTGATTTATATTTCAGGTATCAAAACACGTGACCAGATTGCTTTAGCGGCCCCATTACATAAGCAGAACCGTATTTGCTTATATAATCACACAACATTGGCTGCGGAGCTAAATTTGCATATATATATATATATATATATGCAGTATGCAGTACAGAATAGCGTCAACTATCAAAATTATATCATACTATCAAACTATCAAATCTAAGATATATTCCATCAATACATAAATAAAAGAGAGAAGAGGAAAGAAAAGAAAAGAAAATCTAAGGAGGGGAGGGGGGAAATCTCGCTCGCCCATTTCCGCCACCGTCTTCCTCACACTTCCCTCACTCTCCTCTTCTCCCCCACGGGATCGTATACGAGACCGTTGACCTTGGCTTACTGATTATCAGCAACCCACTTCCGTGCAGAACGGAAGAGACGTATCCATGGACCGTAGTCACCCCAGGCCTCGCCCTGTTCGCGAGGATACCATGAATTGGCTTCCTTTCTGGTCACTCTCTCTGGATGAGGCATCATTGCTAACACTCTACCGTTGTTTGCAGAAATGCCGGCTATACCCTGTGGCGAGCCGTTGGGGTTGAACGGATATTGTTCGGTGGGCTTGCCGTAGTTGTCGACGTACCTTATGGAAGTCAAACCACTGTTCAAGAATGCTTCTTTCTCCGAGTCAGATTTGAATGAAGCTCTACCCTCGCCATGTGCAACGGCAATGGGGAGTTTTGACGACTTCATGTCGCGCAAGAAAATCGATCCTGAAGTATCTACGACCTCCACCATGGCAAACCTCGCCTCGTATTGTTCTGAAACGTTCCTTTCAAAAGTGGGCCAATTCTCGCTTCCTGGAATCAACTCAGCTATCCTACTCAAGAATTGGCAGCCATTGCATGCACCAAAGGCAAATGTATCGTTTCTGTCCTGGAAGAACCTCTTGAACTCGGCACGTGCCCTGGGGTTGAAGAGAACTGATTTGGCCCACCCAGCACCGGCCCCAAGTACGTCTCCGTACGAGAAACCACCACAGGCTGCAAATCCGACAAAATCATCCAACGTGACACGTCCATCGAGGATGTCGGTCATGTGCACATCGTAGGTGTCGAAACCCGCTTGCTGGAACGACCATGCCATCTCCTGCTGCGAATTGACTCCCTGCTCTCGCAAAATAGCCACCTTAGGACGCGGGCCTTGTAAGCTGCTGATCGCCAAATCGTCAGCAACATCGTACGAGAGGTGGTACGAGATACCGGGGTCGCTGTTGTCAAGGATTGCACCGAACTCGTTGTCGGACGTCTGCGGGTTGTCACGAAGTCTCTGTATCGCATGAGATGTGGAGCACCACAATTGTTGCAACGCTCCTCTTGTGTTGTGGTAGACGGTGGTGTCATTGGCAGTGATAGAAATGTCCTGCGAGTCGAATGTCGGGCGCCCCACGACCGCGACAAAGTCGCGCGGGACACCGCTAGCGGCGAGGATCGAGTGGAACCGCGCGACATCGGCGGTCTTGATCTGGAACACGGCCCCGAGCTCTTCGTTGAATAACTCGGTGAGCAAGTCGCTGGTCTGGGAGACGCCGACGTCGATGTGCAAGCCACAACGACCGGCAAAGGCCATCTCGAGCAACGTTGTCAAGAGACCTCCGTCGGAACGGTCGTGGTACGCCAACACGTCCATTTCGCGGTGCAACACGATCAAGGCGTCCAAGAATGCCTTCAAAAGCGAGTTGGAACGCACGTCTGGTGCCGCGTCGCCTATCTGCTTGTGGACCTGGGCCAATGCCGACCCACCGAGACGTTTGGACCCGTCGGCCGCTAAATCGACCAACACCAACACCGAGTCGCCGTCCTGCACAGGCTGGAGCTGGGGTGTCCACGTGCGCGCGGTGTCGTGTACCGGGGCAAATGCTGTCACCACCAACGACAACGGTGCAGTGACTTCACCGTCGGCCCATTTCATCTTCATGGACATAGAGTCCTTACCAACGGGGATGGATATGCCCAAAGCGGGACACAAATCCATACCGACCGCCTCGACGGCCTCGTAGAGCTTAGCACCCTCGCCGGAATGGGCCGGGGCGGCCATCCAATTGGCCGACAACTTGACGCGGTCCAAAGCCGCGACATTGGCTGCGAAAAGATTCAAGAGCGACTCGGCGACCGACATTTTTGCGGCTGCTGCGGCTGAGATTAACGCCAGTGTCGGCCGTTCACCCATAGCGAGCGCTTCGCCTGTGTGCACGGCAGAATCGCCCAACGACGTTGCGGTGACACCGACATCAGCCACGGGGACCTGCCATGGCCCCACCATCTGGTCACGGTCGACGAGCCCCGTGACGTACCGGTCGCCGATGGTGATAAGGAAGCCCTTGGAAGCCACTGCGGGCAACTGGAGCACGCGCTCTATGCAGTCGCCGAGGGCCAAGCCGGTGGTGTCGAAGGGCCGCAAGCGCAACGGACTCGTGACCGCCGACCGCGACATCCGAGGGGGCTTACCAAATAATACCGACATTTCCAAATCAATGGGGGTACCTCCAAGCAATGAGTCGGTGACCACCAACCGTGGTTCGGCAGTGGCCTCGCCAACGACGGCAAAGGGCGACCTTTCACGGTGACAGATCTCGGAAAAGAGGGCCAAATCGCCGGGCGCTACGCCTAGCACGTACCGTTCCTGCGACTCGTTACACCAGATCTCCCTCGGCGACATCCCCGGTTCTAGCGAGAGCACCGCCCGTAAGTCGAATTTTGCACCCAAGTCGTTGTCGTGAACGAGCTCAGGCAATGCGTTCGACAATCCGCCGGCACCAACGTCGTGAATCGACTGGATGGGGTTTCCCTCGCCGCCCAACGACGTGCACGCGTCGATGACCTGCTGGGCACGACGCTGGATTTCGGGATTGCCACGCTGGACAGAGGCGAAATCCAACTCGGCCGAGCCGTCGCCGGCGGCCAACGATGACGCAGCTCCGCCACCGAGGCCAATCAACATCGAGGGCCCGCCCAAGACCACCAACTTGGATCCGGGAGTGATCCTGGTGTCCTTCAACGCCAACGCGGGCCGTACTGCTCCCATCCCGCCGGCCAACATGATTGGTTTGTGATACCCACGGTGTTCGCGGTCGCCGGCGTGGTTTTCGACTTCGGTGGTGAGGGTGCGGAAAAACCCGTTGATGGCGGGTCTGCCGAACTCGTTGTTGAAGGCAGCGGCTCCGAGAGGCGCCTGCAACATGATATCGAGCGCCCCGGCGATGTGGTGGGGTTTTCCGAGATCGAGCTCCCACGGCTGCGCCGCACCGGGGATGTTCAAGTCCGACACCGCGAAGCCGCACAAACCGGCTTTGGTGCGCGACCCGCGCCCCACCGCCGCTTCGTCCCTGATTTCGCCGCCCGAGCCGGTAGCGGCGCCGGCGAACGGCGACACCGCGGTGGGGTGATTGTGGGTCTCAACCTTGACCAAAGTGTCAACGCGCTCCCGAACTGAAGTCCACTGTTTCGTGGTGAAGTCTGGGGCAAACACATATCCCTCCGCGCCTTCGAACACGGCGGCGTTGTCGGAGTAGGCGGAAATGGTGTGCTGTGGGCTGCGTTCGTGGGTGTTTCTGATCATCTTGAAGAGAGAAAGATCGCGATTGGTGCCGTCAATGGTCCAGTTTGCGTTGAAGATCTTGTGGCGACAGTGCTCGGAGTTGACCTGGGCAAACATGAACAACTCGACGTCGGTGGGGTTGCGGCCAAGGCCGTTGGTGAAGGCATCGACGAGATAATCGATTTCGCCCTGGTCCAACGCCAAACCGAGGTCGTGGTTGGCCCGGTCCAAATTGGCGCGGTCCACGACCAAGTCGACGGTCACGAGGGGCCGGGGCGTGTGGTGGGCGAATAAGTCGTCGTACTTTGGCGAGTCAAGGTCAAAGTACACTGTCTGAGTCATTCTGTCGAAAACAGGCGAAAGAACGTCGCTGTTGTTCAACTGCGACCCCACCGGCTGGGTGGCGGTCACGAGGATGCTCAACCCGCGCTCGACGCGCTCAATGGCGTCGGAAAGCCCGCAGGTGTGGGTTATGTCGGTGGCCTTGGACGACCACGGCGAGATGGTGCCTGGACGCGGGAGAATCCTGATGAGGTGCTGGTTGGCGGCCAAAACGGCGTCGCCGGCGCCCGTCGCGAGCGCCTCGAGCCGCTGTGCCTGCGCGCCGCCGTCTGCGGGCGTGTCGTACGTGAGCAACACCTGGAGAAGACGGGCCTGGTCTGCCGTCAACCGTTTCTTCAACGCAACGTAGTGGGTGTAGCTCGCCGTGATCTCCGCGATCACCGGCCCGCGGCCCAAGCGCTGCTCGATGCTGTGCACCAAGTTCCTCACACGGAACTCGGAGAGCGCCTGGGGGCCGGCCAAGACAAGAAACTTGTCGTTGTAGTTCATTCTGGACACGGGGGCTCGTTCCTTCTGTAGCGTGCCGGATGTAGCCTCTATAAGCAACAGGTAAAGCCAAGTGGATGCGTGCGTGCGCTGTTCTGCTCGCGGCGGTGTCTGGGGTGGTAAACTGCGTAGCTGTGGTGGGCTGCTGGAGAGGAAATGTTGGCGGTGGGCCAGGAGATTTTTGACTCTGAAAAATTGCATGCACGTGACGATGCCCCCTTGCCTAATCGGGTCTTTGTGTCACCTCGCCCGCGATGGCCCTGGACGCTCGGGCGAAAAACATCGCACCCCATAAGACACCCCCCGTCGCACCCCATCCATCTTGAATGGGACGCACCAATGGCACAGGGCAGTTTGAAGTTGAAGAGCAAGGCGGCACACCGTGTCACCAAGAAACAGAAGAACCCCAAGAGCGCGGCGCCGCGGATCATCGGGGCCAAGAAAGGCGCCGCGTTGAAGACGCAGAAGCTCAGAAAGTCGCATCTGTCGCAGTTGATGGGGTCGACAGAGAAACAGATCGCCAGCCGGGTGGGCCACTTGGAGCTCATCAAGGGCTCGCGCCGCGAGCTCGAGCGCAAGGAGAACGCCAAGAAGAAGGCCGTGAAGAGCGCCAAGTGACGGGCACGGAAACCGAGCGGTTGCTCTCGAGGTTTCCCGCGAGAGCGTTGGAGCGAAGCGATGAGCCCACGGCGACGGCGCCCAGGAACGTCGACGAGCAGAACGCGCTCGCGGCGCGGCGGCTCTGGGGCCGTGCCGGCGCCGCCATGGCTCGCGGCGTGCTGTTTTCAGGCGGAGTTGTCAGCACGGTGCCCGAGCTCACGGCGTTGGAGCCCGACTTGGTGCAAGAACGGGCCCGGGCGACGCGCAGGCAGAGAAGAGCACGCTGAGGGCGTCTGGACGGGCCGGCGGGGCGCGGACTACAAGAAGAAGACGGGCTGCGAAAGGAGGACGCCCTGCGTGCCCTTTTGGTTGCGTTGAGTTGACTTTTATATTGACTGAGATAGTTTTGATATGACCGCTATAAATGGAACGACCGAGATGGCTTTTGTGTTAGTCCGTGTGTAGGCCCTGGGCACTCAGTAGGGAATGTCCCTCGTCGTGGCTTCTTGGGCTTCGAGCTCCAATCTTTTTCTTTTGATGTTTTTCTCTTGATGGCGGACGTACCTGAGCAACAGGAGCCCGAACACGGCCGTAAGACCCGTGAGGATCGCGTTCACCGGTGTCGGGTTCATGTGGAACACGGTGTGGGTCGTTTTGTCCATGATCTGTTGCAAGATGTTGCATATACCCGAGAAGCAGATGATGGATCCGTAGATGGTGCCAAACGTCTCGAACCCATAGATTTTGGCACAGTAGTCCGACACCGCCGTGTAGTAGAAGGGCCTGTAGATGACCAAACACAAGATGCCGGCGTAGGTGGCCGGCAACCAAGACAAGAGTCCCATAACTCCGATGAACAACGACACACCCAACAAGATCGTGAGGGTGGTCAAGATCCTAAAGTTGTCCAATATCAATCCGATGAAGGGAATAGCTGCTAGCCCGCCCAAGGGCAAGGCAAGATCGAAGAAATGGTTGATGGTGGTGGCGATTTCGTCGTTGCCATACAAGAATCTTTCCTGAGATCTCACGGTAGCGACGAAAAAATTGATCCGCAACATCTGTATAGTTGTGAACAACGTCATTAGCGTGAACCACGGGGACTTCAACTGGTCATGGATCAGATATCCCTGCATAATGCCAAAGATCCCCCCAGTAGACTCCAACAACTTGTTCTCGGCCTCTTCCTCGTAGACAGACTTCATCGAGGCGCGAGAGGCGTACGACATTCTCAGAACACTCGAGTCTCTTCTGACCAACGATGCTCTTCTCATGATCAAGGACGTCGTTTCGGTGATGGTTGGCTGCGCATACACGTTGTTATCGGCAACGTCTCTGTCTTCCGGCAACAACAAGTCCTGGTCGAGCGGCTTGCCGCTTTCGTCAATGGCGGTTTCGGCGATTTTCGCAAGCGTGCCCACCGTCTTGTACGACTCGCCAGGCATGATGAATATCTGGCACAACAAGATGAAAATCGGCACGAGGAGATAGTACGTGAAAAAACTGTTCAACGGGATCTGCTTGAAACTGCTGTAGACGATCCGGTAGATCAAGAACAAGGCCAGCGAAGAATCGAAGGCCCCCGTCAACAACGCCAAAACCAAGCCAGAGTTCTTGGGGAAACTGTTGGCTAACTGGAAACAAGAAATGAAGACAAATGGCCCGCCTAACGCAATCAACGTGTAGCCAGTCAAGTAGGCATCGAATAGCGTCACACTAGCACCTATCTTCATCGAAAGAGACCCCAAAAAGATGATGCACGCGCCAATAATGCCCGATACTCGGGGCCCGTAGGCATCCAAGATGAACCCCACAGGGAGTGCTGAAATGTTGGTGACCATACAGGCGATCGTGAACAAGAAGTTCAACGAGAGGTCCTGCTCCGTGCACGCGACAGAGGCGTCCTTCGTGCTGACGTCACACTTGTTTTCGTAGACACCTTCACTAATCAATATTGGCTTGAACGCAGCAAACCCAAATACGGGTCCCGCCGCTAAAAGACACCACGTAATGGCACAGCAGACCTGGAGAACGTGTCTCGCTGGCGATATTTTTTCTGGTGCAGGCATAGCGCTGTTGTATCCTCGGTAGTTCTTTCCAATGGTGTTTCTGTTGACAATACGAGTTCGTTTTCTCCAGATAACATTTTGTTGTAATGAAAATTTCCTTATCACTTGCTAAGAAACTTGGTTTCCGCACTACGCCGCCCTACGCCGCACCCTCTCGGCACGTGACATAGAGATAGATAGATAGATAGTTAGATAGTTAGATAGTTAGATAGATAGATGGCTAGCTAGCGAGCAAGGGAAGTGGACGTGCGTATACCGATACATACACACGTATATACAGTACCGATATATAAATAACCATAGCATTATAAATTGTAGGTGAGAGGGTGTGCATATAGGTAAGGTTTCTCTTATGGCAGACAAATAACTAGACCAGCCAGTCAGAACGGCGATATGTTCTGTTCAATAGACCTGTAGGACTTCTCGGAGCTTGTGATCTTCTGGTAGATGTGATGGATGCAAATAACGACTACGTTGATGACGAAGAACACGCCCACTGCGAGTAAGAAACGTATCCATGGCAGATCCAAGAGCGAAGAGCTTTTCTTATTATCGTCACTGCTACTTTTGCTGTCTTTTTTGTCGTCCGAGCTCTTGGAGTTATCTCTCTTATAGATGTCTGGAGAGCCCGGCGCATGGGCTCGATGGCCTTTGTCGTCGTAGTCGTGGTGGTGGACAGGGTTTCCATGACGGATCCCCAGGCCTGCGAGCTCAGCCCCACGTATGATCTCGTACGCCTCATTGTAGTCGACAGTAATGGTATTGTTTCTGGACGGACCCATGAAATGAGAGCCAGATCTGGACAATAGCAAGCAAGTAATTAGCAACGATGTCACCGTCAAAAGGACGAATCTGATTCCTCTTCTTTTGGGGGGCGCTTGCTGCGCAAATACCTCGCCCTTCTTCTCAGCAATAGGTAGCATTCGGGAAAAGTGCAATGGGATTGAAGACGAGTGCGGAAAGATGAGACAGATTGGTTCTCTTTTCCCTTTTTTTTTTTATCTTCTTCTTTCAAGTTTCAATGGTAAGAGCAGGCTCCAAGAGAGAAAATTAAGCAAGCTAAAGTAGAAAATCCATAACAAGTGACAATATGCAGTCCACATAGTCAGTCCGCAGGGGGGAGAGAAAAGAGCGAGGGTAGAGCACGTGTAAAAGCACGTGCCGTAAATACCACTGGTGGTTTAAATTTTTCAAAATGAGCCTTGGCTACTTAGGCTTTGATGATGAGCTAGCTTTTTGTTAAATCTTGGGATTGATTGTGAAACGCCTAGGGGAATATTAATATTGGAAAGGTTTAGAAATGTCTTCGGTTTTATTTGAAGACATGTTCAATGTCGAGTCCACGGACATGGCAAGATACAACAAAGTGAGTCGTATAATCGCACAATCATCGACATCCCAAGACGTCAAAATTACATTGGACATCAACAGCGAATTGCTTCCTGTCAGAGAGCATGACTCGCTTACCATTACTTTGGCGTCGTCATTGGGAAATGACTCGTCTATGACCACTTCAAGTGGATCTTGGAGACCTCCGAAGGCTGGTGAGAGATCCTTGGCTGATGATTATGATTACGTTATGTACGGAACAGTGTATAAGTTCGACGAGAACGCTGGAACCGACAAAATGTCTGTGTACATATCGTTTGGAGGGTTGTTGATGTGTTTGGAGGGAGGGTACCGCTCTTTATCCAACTTGAAGCAAGAAAATGCATATATTTTGATTCGTCACTACAGAGACAACTAGTAAAATGTGAACGGTAGTTATGAAACGTTTCAAATGAAGTGGAGAGGAGGTGGTTAAGTTGGAACAGAATGTTGATGTGCGGGAAGAGGCTTTTCTGTTTGAAGAATATTTTTTTCCTCCCCCTTTTCTTATGTTTCTCTATTGATATTGGTCGATTTGTGTTGAAGGGTCTTGAGTCACTGAGAAACCTCGAGAGAATGTTCCAACTTGCATTGTATTAGAGTATATTAGTTATCAATCTCCAGTTTTCTTTTAGATTTTGTATAATAAAGAGAGTTTAAACTTGAATCCTTTGAAGAAAAAGAAGGGATCTAGCATCATATAGATGATACGTTTCCTAAGAGGCTTAACATCGGGAATTTTTAATTTTTTCTTTTTTTGCTTATTCCTTCTTCATTATTCTTCTTTACAAATACAATAGTTCACTGGCACTTTGTCTTTTTTTTTAATATCAAGCAGTGACAGATCTTTAAATGTTAAAACGTCAAATTTGAAAATGCGAGCTATATAATTTTAATCAAGCCATCTCTTTCTTTTAGTTGCACTCGATAATGAAGCTTTGGTGACCCTATCAGCTGGTTTATAGAAAGAACTAGGATAAGGAGCCGTGGAAGCATAGTTAATGTATGATTTAATGGAATAACTCCAGCCTGGAGTAACGGTGGTGTATACGTCTGGTGACTTATGTTTTGAGGAAAAGTATGTCACGGCACTAGTTGGGAATCTGGTTGACCAGGACTTGGCGGTGATTGTGGTTCCTGGAATTGATTGCATGAAGGCAAACCTGCTAACACCTGTTTGTTTTGTGTAGGTGACTGAAAACGACTTGGAGTTAATGGATGCCGTGGCTGAAGCACCCTGTGTTTGTGCCGGTGGTGGTGTTCCCGTGTATGTAACTGCCTCTGAAATGGTGTTTTTGGTGCCGGACATGCCTGTCAACTTGAATCTATTAGAATAGTGAATAGTGATTCCCTTTTTAAACTTTGTGTATATCTGGAAGAAAAAGTACCCATCTGGTAAGTCCGCCGAATCTATGGTTGCGGTGAACGACTTGCCGCTTATTTCAGCCTTTGTTTTCAAAGCCTTTGGGCAAGTAATGGCATCGTTGGCACCAGTGCAAATGGAAATGGTATAATACTTGTAATTTTTCAAGGAAAATTCTCCACTACCTGTATCGTCCGACCAGGAGACAGGTATTTTTACCGTACCCCCTGACGCTGAGTACGATTTACCAACAGGTGGCTCGCTGATGGAAACATCACCATGTACCAAGCAGACAAGGTAAGCTATCAAAACAAGAACAAACGATTGCATATCTGCTACTTCTTACGGAGTATCAGATAGTTGGGGAGCTATACTAGCGAACGGTCTTGATATGACGAACTGATCTAAGGGAAGCTTTAGTAATAGCGATAATAAGAACTTGATTATATATATATATAAGGGCAGTGTTGTCACAATCCAAAAAAAAAGTATGCTCATTTTTGAGGATCGTGTAGACTTCCCAAAGCGGAATGTTGTGGCGACGTCGCGAAGTGGACATTGAAATCCCGTGCGCGCTGAAACGAAAAGCGTGTATCCTGCACACCTGTATCCGAGGGCCGTTAACCTCCAACCACCCAGACTACAAAGCAAATAGACCCTCTTTCAGCAGCCTTTGCATGGTTAGTTTTTGCACTGGCGATAGTTTGGCAATCCGAGGATATCGGGCTGTTCTTAGGGCTGGATGCCTCAGATACGGGGCTGCTCATCGTCAGGAGGAAAATCAGAGAATGCAATCCAAGAGACTCTGTGGCTAGACTTTTACCAGACTTAAAAAAAAGATACCATTGCCCCATATTCACACCCGCATCCACCCTCACCGGTTTGGCATTCACACAAATGCCCTGCTGAGATTTGTCCTTGCTATATTCATCGTTTTCTCGCGCGGCGTACGGGTACCAGATGTTGGTGGGTGGTACATTTGCACCCATTCTCATGGCCGTTGGAACGATCTTTGGATAGCTGGCCCCCGTATGCAGCAACCAGCAATATATGAAGTCGCCTAACAGCAACGGCGGCAGTCATGGCAACATAAAACAAAAACATCTTCGTCAACAACAACAACAACAACAACAACAGCAGCAGCAGCAGTAACAGCAGCAGCATCAGAAATTGTTCAATCCACTCACGTGACTTACAGGGTACAAACACAGTCACGTGCGTGCTTATGTCAGCGCTTATGTCAGCGTGCTTCTGGCCCTTCTCAAATCGCATCGTTAGGTCTTACGATGATCCCGTGGAGAGAGATATCAGCTCTTGAACCCGCTAGATTGCCGACAATGGACGACACGAGCAACCGTACGTAGCCATCCAGACATCGTGTGCCTGCGCTTAGATACTAACCGACACAGCGGACCCACTATTGCAACAGGTGCCCTTGATCAAGAATCCAGCTTACCAGCCTCCCAAGCCAATCACCTTGAATGCAAACTACAACAAACTCATCCCAACGTTGTCTGCATCGGTGGTGCCCCCACCATTTCCGCTAGATAAGGACACCTTGGCGAGCTGGAAACATGACATCGAGACAAGCAGAGATTCTCTCGTCGCAGACCGGGAAGATGGGCCTCACGAGTTTACCGAGTGGGTAGCGATGAAACAGAGACAGGTAGCGCCCGGATTCGACTCGTTTGACGGCATAATCACGCCCAAAAAGGCTCAATTGCACCCTGCGCCGCTGCTGGACCAGCTGCCGAGGCCCCTGCGCGAGCTGGAACCACGCAACACCAAAGTGGACGACCTCGATGAGCTTTTTGGCAAGACATCCATATGACAGCTCGCCTCCCGTCAATCGCTACCGCGGTAGTAGCTGACGCCGTGCCGACGCTGTCGTGGCGGTCCAAAGACCGCCACAGCGTGGCCCCAGTGTGTACGCGGTAGTTTATGTATGCATCACAACGTCTTCCTCCCTTGTAGCCGTCCCCTGGAGCCTCCGCCGCGCTAGCGAGAGATCCCCGCTAGCGACACCTCTGCTAGCGACGACTTCCGCGCGGGCCGCGACTTTTTTCCGCGCGCGCTAGCGACATTGCCGCGCCGCTTCCCCGTAATGTCAGAGTCGCGTGCGCCGGTTCCCAATATTTCACCGCGAAGAGATGGACAACAATCAGATCTTCTGCCCCTCCACCAGCAGAAAGCAACCCCGTTCATGGCAACAATTCGAAGGACGCTACAAAGATGGAAAGCTATCCGTGTGGCCGTGGTGCTAGCGGGTCTCTATCTCATTTTTGCCCCGGTGTCGTCGCTATATCTGGGGAAAAAGCCCCCCGACACGGTGACGGCCGAGTTCAGCATCGCAGCGGAGAGACTTTCGTTCGCCAACAACATCTACGCCAGCTGGAAAGGCAGGCCTTCCGGCGGCCTGCGCAGCGAGCGGTGCGAGCTGTACTTTGCCCGACTCGAGCAGGAATACGGCGATGCTCCGTACGTGTTTGACATGGAAGAGGTGATGGGCCGGCAGATCGAAGGCGACGTGTACGCCAAAAAGACATGGATTAGGGACCATATCCGGCAGCTCCGTAGGGAGTTCCGTAACCTGGGACAACAGATGCCCGAGGACATAGCGCCACTCGCGGAAACAGACTACGAAACGGAGCTTAGAAGGGTTTCTGGGCTAGAGCGCCGTATGCACGAGGAGATCAGCCATATGAGAGTGTTTGGCCAGTGCTATTTAGCAGAAGAAGTCGCAGAGGGCGAGGGAGCAGAGGAGGACCAGGTATCAGGTGACCAGGCAGAAGGCGACCAGGTAGCAGGCGATACGGCTGAACGCCAGCGAGCAGCAAATGATGGTGGGGGTGCTCAAGATGATGGTGGGGGTGCTCAAAATGATGGTGGGGGTGCTCAAAATGACGATGGGGGTGCCCAAAATGACGATGGGGGTGCTCAAAATGACGATGGGGGTGCTCAAAATGATGGTGGGGGTGCCAATGGTAGGCGTGATGGTGGGGGTGCCCCCACCGACTACTGTCTGTTGTACGAGCGCAAGTTGTTCCCCTGGCTCTCCGGCGCCTACCCTGTGTTTGAGAACTGGCGATCCCAGTTGTTGGAGGGCGGCGCGTATCCTCGCTACGAGGGCGACCCGGCGCAGCTGCCGTCGCCGTGCTTCTTGCCGTCGCTCCAGCGCAGAAGCTCCGGCCGCGGCATCGTCATCACCGTGATGCCCCCCTCTGTCGCCAACCAGGTCAGAAACATCCGGAACTTGATCAAGGTGTTGCGCACGTTGAAGAACACGCTCCCTATCGAGATCGTCTACGACCACGGCTCGTTGAGCGAGAGCGAGAAGCTGCAATTGGTGGTGGAGGCCCGCACCGGCATCTCCAGCTTCCCCGGGTCGTACAACCACTATCTCCTGTTGCGCAAGAACGCCGCCGGAAACGGCGACGCTGCCGGCTCCGGCGACCCTGGCCTGTTCGTGGCGCCCGCCGACTACCCCAAGCAGGATCTCTGGTTCGTCGACCTCTCGCCGGTGCGCAACACTCGCCAGCACCCAATGGCTGCGAAAAGATACGCCCTCAACAGCCCCAGTTTCGTCTACACCCTCGCGGCCGTCTTCAACTCGTTCGCCGACGCGGTGATGCTCCACGGCAACGCCATCCCGTTGGCGGAAGACTTCGTGGCCCAGTTGGTCGCTACGCCCGGCTACCGTCGCCACGGCCTGTACTTCTTCCGCAACCCGGCGTACCACACGTCGCGGCCGCGCCGGGTATCGCCGGGCTTCCGCGCGGTGGGGGCGCTCGTGGCGGAGCACCTCATGCCGTCTAGCGACGATCGTCGCTATTTCGCGGCGCACCCGCGCGACGCCTCGCTGGCGTCGGCGAGGGTGTTTGGCGACCACTTCAAGTACTTGGCCGACTCGACGGTGATGGTTCTCAACAAAAGAAAGGTGATGAGCGGCCTCATGGCGGCGCAGGCGCTCCAGCTCTACCCGTTGGTGTCGCTACGTTTCGAGCTGCCGTCGCAGGGCGTCGACGCCGACTTCTTCTGGTTGGGCCAGGAGATCGCAGGCACCCACGCTGCGGTGCCGTTCAGCAGCCACGCCGCCGCCGCCGCGGGCGTGCTCACGCCGCCAGCGAACAAGCCGCGGTACACCACCAACGCCAACGAGGTGTGCAGCGCCAGCTGGGCACAGTTGTCGCCGCGAGACGGCAGCGGCTCGTTGCTCTACGTCACCAACCACCAGCTCCAGAACTGGCTCGACCGCGATCTGACGTTTGCAGCCGACTTGGAGCGCAAGTACTCGGTGGGGGGCACGGTGGAGGGCACAGTGGAGGGCACGGTGGAGGGTGCGGTGGAGGGTGCGGTGGAGGGCGATGCACCCGGGCGCGGCTCCGTCTACGCCGACACCATCGCGAAGAACCCGCTCTACGTCCAGACGGTGCTCGTGCCGCCGACGTTGGTGGCGCCCATCGACGACTCGGCCTACAACGAGCCCACGCGCGGCTGGATCAGGATGGACGAGTTTGGCGGCGCTGAGGCCATCCCGTTCTGGTGTGCCTACGACGTCGTCGGGGGGCCCGACTCGATCCAGAAGTTGGGCTCGTCGTTCCCGCTCGATGCGCTTGCGCAGGCGCGCGCGACGTTCCTCTTGGACGTGTGGTTGCAGGACATGCTATAGACATTTTCTCGGTGTAGCTACATAGAACGGCCGTCTGGCTGAAAAAAAAACGAAACATCCCACTTTAGATACCGCGGCGCACGTGCACGTGCACGTGCGCACTGTCTGAGCCGGGGCGACGTGTCCGACTCCGACACGATGTGCACCCGAGCGATCGCGCCAGCGCTGCCCGCATGTCCAGCCCGCGGCGTGCGTGATCTCACTAACGCGTCCCTAGCGCGGTTGTCTTCCCTGCAGTTTCTCCCTAGCGCCAGTTCCCTAGCGGCAGATTCCTAGCGCGGTTTTCTTCCCTGCAGTTTCTCTCTACCTCCAGTTTCTCCCTAGCGGCAGATTCCTAGCGGCAGATTCCTAGCGGCAGATTCCTAGCGGCAGATTCCTAGCGGCAGATTCCTAGCGGCAGGTTCCTAGCGCCAGCTTGTTTACAGTTTCTCCCTAGCGGCAGATTCCTAGCGGCAGATTCCTAGCGCCAGCTTCTTTACCTCCAGCTTCTTTACCTCCAGCTTCTTTACCTCCAGCTTCTCTACCTCCAGCTTCTCTACAGTTTCTCCCTAGCGCCATCTACCTCCAGCTTCTTTACAGTTTCTCTCTAGCGAGCTTCCTACCTCCAGCTTCTCTACAGTTTCTCCCTAGCGCCATCTACCTCCAGCTTCTTTACAGTTTCTCTCTAGCGAGATTCCTACCTCCAGCTTCTCTGCGCCAGTTCCCTAGCGCCAGCTTCCCTGCCCCCGCTTCTCTCCTCGCTGCAGTTTCTTCCTCGCGTCGTTTCCCCTGTCACGGCCCTTCTGCGCTTCCGCCCGTTCTCACCGCCGCCTCCCTGCACCGCGCCGCCGCCTCGCCACGCGCTCGCCACGCGCTCGCCACCCTCCCGCCACGCCTCGCCACGCCTCGCCGCGCGCGCCCGCCGCGTGCGCCCGACACCGTGTGGTGTTTTTGTCCTGTTGGGCGCACACCATTCCGCTCGACTACAACTTCTTTGTTACTCCGTAAGCAACAAAAACCTTCACCACCATTTGACACTACGCCATAGACCGTTGAACTCCACGACATCCTCACCACGAGCAATCACAATGGCTTCAGCGGGCACCAAGAAACACATCAAATCACAGTCGACCTACGTACGTATCGTCCCTAGCGGGCACCGAATGGCAGCACTCCGTCGCTGGAGGCTACCGCTGGAAGCAGCCGCCGGCAAAGCATCGCCACTCTGCGCAGCGGCGCTCTGGCGCCAGCACGGCGCCAGCACAGCGCGCTGCCGCTGCGCCAGCGGTGTTGCCGGCGTCGCTTTGTGCTGGCGGCAAGCCGTCTCACCGTGTCAGCAGTACTAACATCGTCTAGGCGTTTGACAACACCGCTACCAACGTGTCGGCATCGCAGATGCGCAACGCGTTGAACAACTTGGTGGACTCCGTGAAGGACGCGGGCACGCAGGAGCGCTTCGAGAACGAAGCGGACAGCTTCTTTGCGCTTTTCAGAAGATACTTGACCGACAAGGCGTCGGGCACCACGTTGGACTGGGACAAGATCAAGTCGCCGTCGCCCAGCGAAGTGGTGCAGTACGACACGTTGCACGACAACGGCGCCGAGCACCTTTCCAAGTTGGCGGTGTTGAAGTTGAACGGCGGCTTGGGCACGTCGATGGGCTGTGTGGGCCCCAAATCCGTCATCGAGGTCAGAGACGGCAATACGTTTTTGGACTTGTCGGTGAGACAGATCGAACACTTGAACAGAAAGTACGACGCCGACGTGCCGTTGTTGTTGATGAACTCGTTCAACACGGACGCGGACACCGCCAAGATCATCAAGAAGTACCAGAGTCATCGCATCCGGGTCAAGACGTTCAACCAGTCGCGGTTCCCGCGTATCTACAAGGACTCGCTCTTGCCGGTGCCCGAGGCGTACGACGACGACTTGGACGCGTGGTACCCGCCGGGCCACGGCGACTTGTTCGAGTCGTTGGTGCAGTCGGGCGAGTTGGACGCGTTGTTGGCGCAGGGCAGGGAGATTCTCTTTGTGTCGAACGGCGACAACTTGGGTGCCACCGTCGACACGAAGATCTTGGACCACATGATCGAAACGGGCGCCGAGTACATCATGGAGTTGACCGACAAGACGCGGGCCGACGTCAAGGGCGGCACGTTGATCAACTACGAGGGAAGCGTCAGATTGTTGGAGATTGCCCAGGTCCCCAAGGAGCACGTGGAAGACTTCAAGTCGATCAAGAAGTTCAAGTACTTCAACACCAACAACTTGTGGATCAACTTGAGAGCGATCAAGAAGCTCGTTGAGCAAAACGCCATTGAGGTGGAAATCATCCCCAACGAAAAGGCCATCCAGAAGGGCTCGGTCGACATCAACGTTCTTCAATTGGAGACCGCCGTGGGCGCCGCCATCAAGTACTTCCATGGGGCCCACGGTGTGGTTGTCCCCAGATCGAGGTTCTTGCCTGTCAAGACTTCGTCCGACTTGTTGCTTGTCAAGTCGGACTTGTTCCACTTGGAACATGGTGCTCTTGTGTTGAACTCCACGAGAGATGGTTACTCCAATCCATTGATCAAGTTGGGGTCTCTTTTCAAAAAGGTCAGTGGGTTCCAGGCAAGAATCCCCCATATGCCCAAGATCTTGGAATTGGATCATCTCACTATCACCGGTAACGTTACGCTTGGTAAGAATGTTACCTTGAGAGGAACTGTCATTATTGTCTGCAACGATGGTCAGAGAATCGATATCCCCAACGGATCCATCTTGGAAAACGTGGTTGTGACAGGAAACTTGTCCATCTTGGAGCATTGATTGTCCATCTTGAACGTTATCTTACTGGTTTACGTATACGTATATTCATAATTTCATTGACACTAATGTGTAGTTACATATTGGCAAAACATCATGTAAATGGAGCGGAAAGGTCAACGGGAAACAACGGAAGAGACCTTCCAGGTAAACGTCGAAAGAAAGCTCCGCTGGTCAACAATAACCTCTAAAAGCCAATGAAGCCCGCGAAACCCCCTCTCGACAAGAAACCTCTAGAGATCAATTTTGCATTGATCTTTGAGCTTGTCGAGCTTGTCGAACGGACAAACGACGTTACAAGAGCATGCTGTTGCTTCTTTCGGCTTTTTGAGTAGGTGTAAGCTTCCTGACTTTCTTTGAGGGGAGAGATTTCTTTCGTTTAGGGGAAAAAATTGGTGTAGCTCATTTTCATCAAAAAGGCAAGTTTATTTTTCTTTTCTGTTTCTCTTCAATCAACAAAATCTCTTAGCTTGTGATGGCCAAATCAGCAGTTGGGCTCAACATGTTTCCCCAATTTTGAGGTCACTTTTGTATGTTTCTCTTTTCCCTAATTTTTTTAAAAAATTCCGATTAAAGAAAGGACGATCCAGTACCACAGCTAGATTACAATTACAGTATATTTTCTTTTTCTGGTATTTGTATCTGCTGCTGTATTCTTTAAAATACATATTCGATATCAAATTCATAATCTGCTAGGAAGTCTTGCCAATGTTCAATTCTTTCCGTCGGTATTTTTCTGTGCGATAACAAGTATTCTAGGGACTTGTAGTACGTCTGTATCTTGAAATATACACCTTTAAGGAGGTGATTGTATCTTTTCAAAACTTCAACAATCGTTAAAAGTTCTTTCTCCCTTATAGGATAATTCTTTTGGTATTTTTGATAACTTTTACTGAAAAATGCAACAATTCCTTTAAATTGACCAGTATCTGTATCTATTTGCTCGATTGTAGCTCCCATGGCCTCATTTGAAGTATCTGTGGTCACTATATAAAGATCCTTTTCGCTGGGAGCTATTAATAACGGACGTGATGAGAAAACTTTTTTGATTTCTTCAAATGACTTATCCTGTTCTGAAGTCCATTCTGACTTTCCAATAGCATGTTTTTGAAGGGGAGCTATTATTAGCTGATAGTTTCTTACATGTTTTCGATAATGATTCGTGACTCCAAGGAATCTTTTAGTATCTTTAAAAGATTTAGGACGATTCCACGTAGTTATTGCCTTGCATTTATCCTGAGCCGGTCTAATTCCATCCTTTGATAGAGTATGACCCAAGAAAGAAAGTTTGCTTAATCCAAACTTACATTTCTTTTCTTGGAGTACTAGCTTATTCTCTTGCAATATTTCAAATGTTTTTTGAACATCTCTTATATGTTGATTTCTCGATTGACTATAGATAAGTATGACATCCAAGTATACAACCACACATTTTCCTGTCAATGATTGCAAAATTTCATCCATACACCTTTGAAGTATTGCAGATGCATTACACAAACCGAAGGGCATTACGTTCCATTCGAATGATCCTTTCCATGTAGTGAAGGCTGTTTTGTGCCTATCACTAGGCACTATTTGGATTTGATGATATCCTTGAGCCAACTCCAATTTTGAAAAATACCTCAGATTACCTACCTCATCTAAGAGGTCTTCAATGTGAGGGAGTGGATATTTATCTTTGATGGTTTGTGCATTTAATGCTCTGTAGTTAACAAACATCTCAAATTGTTTGCTCTGTTTCGTCCTTCTAAAACATATAGGAGCGTTGTATGGACTACTACTGGGAGAAATGAATTGCTTATCTAAAAGCTCTTTTAATTGTATGTTTATTTCTCTTTTCTCGTTAGGACCCAATCTGCACGGGAGTTGTGCTGCGGGTTTACTGCCCAACTTGAGCGAGTTAACGTGTATCGGTACGTAGCTCTGCAAGTGACCTCCTTTTCCTAGGTTTTCAATATCAAATAGCTCACTGTATTTCGTTTGAAGCTTGTCAATAAGCCTTATTACTTCTTGATCTTCGGCTTCATCTTCGGCTTCATCTTCGGTTTCATCTTCGGTTTCATCTTCGGTTTCATCTTTGGCTTCGTCTTTGGCTTCGTCTTTTGCTTCGGCCCATGCCTTGGAAAGATTGTTTTGGGCAGATATCGAGGTCTCCTTCACTCGCTCCGTCACGTTATCACTTATCCACGTTTGATCTCCCATAGTTATAACCGCACCTGCATGGTTATACTTTAGTTTAATACCCAATTCTTTTATAGCTGGTATTCCAAAGAATATGCCATATTCCAATTTGTAAATTACTGCAAATCTAATACTCTTGCCTGTACTCGCGTGCGTGAGTGTCACGCCTTTTCGAGTGTAGTCTTTTGTGTTTACCCTTGGAAAGTCTTTTGTGCCTACACTTTGCAAGTATTTTACAAAACTCTCACTAATGAGATTAACCAGAGCTTCTGAGGCAATGGTTACTTTTACCAAAAAATCGATTTCCACGAATTCCTGTGGAATCCAAAGTGACAGGTTGGTTGGTAACTCTGGACTATCTTTTGGCTCTGCTATTGGAATCTTTATTCCAGTGAATAAGTCTTGTTTTCCATCAGTTTCGGACTGGGGAGACCTCTTCTTAATTCTTTTGTTTTGTCGATTGGAGGGTCTGTTATCTCTCCTTTGCCGCCTTCTCTTCCGGGCGGAAATTTGGGGTTTAGGAGACGTTTCTTTGAAGAATCGTTTGTTTCCCATGTATTCTTCATCCATCTCTACTTCTGTTATAAACAGGACTATAGAGGGAATGCTGATGTTTGCCAACAATCTTGAGTGAAATATAAGTTTTCTTGGAAGACCTCTAATAAAGTAACAAAGTTCTTCGCCAGGGCTCCACTTTTCAACGAGCAATGATAATCTGAGAAACTTCAGATGGTAACTTTTAATGTCTCCCGTGTACTTTATCTGTTCTAATTTCCTCTTGACACGGTACATGGTTTTTGCTGTTACATATTCACTCCGGAAAGCTTTCAACCACCAATCAAAACACTCTGCTATCGTCAGGAAATCTTGCATCATAAATAACGTGTAGCACAGATTGAACCAGTTTTTTGCATTACCTTGCAAACCTCTATCGAACAAATCAATTAAATTGACTAACTCATCAATGTTGGTGGCTGCTTTTGCCGCGTACTCGAAGTTGTGCACGTATCTGATGGCATCTTCATTCCTTGAGCCGTTGAACTTCGACTTTTCGATCGCAACTAGGAATATGCGGTGCTTCGTTCGGCTTGCTCGCTGCAGTGGAGTGTTGGAAGCCGTGTTATCCCCGGCAACAACGTGACGCGACAGCGCGTCGTTACTCGGCAATTGGACGTTGCAGTCCATTCTGGTAGTCTGCTCTACCTAGACTTGTACTATCTTTTTATCTCTCTCCTTTTGCAGCTTTCTCCGTCAAAGGGAAGAAGAAGCGAGGACCAAGTGGGGTGGACCAGGGTGGACCAAGTAGGGTGTTTGCTAGTTCAAGTTCAACTAACGCCGTCCAGTATGTAACCTATCACCAACAACGTTGTTTCTGCGGGCCGTTGAGTATTACCCCCACTGCTATCTAGTCTAATCTTTTGCGCAGCTGATTTGCTGCCAAATGTTTTTTTATGCTCGGAGTGCCGTCTCGGGGCAGGGGTTTTTTATATAGCTGGGACCCTTTCTCGATATGCAGGCGGCGGCACGTGACGTGGTCTACAATCTGTAACAAAAGTGAGTTCACTGTTTCAGACTAAGGCTAAAGTGGTACTTGGCTCTGCTTGTAGAGGCCTGACCACAGTGACACTGTAGAGTGTTGGCGATTCTAGACCAAAGTGGGCTATTCTCGTATATGCCTTACTCGTTATTCTACTTATCTTTATAGTTTCAAGCCAATCTCGTAGTCGCCTACTACTGTTCTACTTGTATTGTATTTGCTCATTTTTCACACTTCAGGTCGTGGCACCTGCGGTCACCTGCTTATGTCGTCTATCGTCGAGCTCTTCCTTTCATACTCTTACTTCGACAAGGTTATGAACTTCTGATCTCCAACAATCTTTGTAAGGTGTTGGTTTTACTTGTCAAGCCAAACTCGCATTTGCCCACCTCCTGCAGACTTTAAGGATCGTAAGTCGCCGTCAGTCGATGTCGTAAGTCGCCGTCAGTTGATGTCTGAAGTTGTCTGAAGTTGTCTGTCGATGTCTGTTGTCTTTCGTCTTCTGCCCGTCTGTTGTCTGTTGTCTTTCGTCTTCTGCCCGTCGATGTCTGTTGTCTTCGTCTTCTGCCCGTCGATGTCTGTTGTCTGTTGTCTTTCGTCTTCTGCCCGTCGATGTCTGTTGTCTTTCGTCTTCTGCCTCGCTTTCACACCTCGCAGGCTATAAACTTCTGATCTCCAACAATCTTCGAGCTTCGTTCCTCATGGCCCAATGGTCAAGGCGTCTGGCTACGATTACGTATCCACTTCCGGTTGGAACCAGAAGATTCCAGGTTCGACTCCTGGTGGGGAAGCTCATTCTTTTTTTTCTTTTTGGTTTCCGCGCGCTCGCACCCTCGAATGTCAACTTTTTGTCTGATTCCCACTTTTTGTCTGCGCCAGTGGGTGCCCCCGTCTGCAGCAAGTCTGCAAGTCTGCAGCGAGTCCGCAGCGAGTCTGCAGCCCGCAGGTGTGCCAGCCGTGCGATGCCGCATCGCCTGCCCTCAGCGCCCAGCTCGCTCGCGGCTCGCTGCCGTCGCTTCCTGCCCGCCGCGTGACGGCCGCTGCTTGCACGCCCAGCACGAGCGGCGGTTTTGCGTCGCCTTTTGGCCCCCCCMCGCCGGCCCGAGTGCGATGTCCCAATGCCCACTACTAAACCCACCCATTGCCAACCCACCACGACACCGCTACAAACAGCCCACTCCACAGCGCCCATGCTTCCGCCGCCCATCAACATCCACGCGTGGATCGCGGAAAACAGCCATCTTCTCCGGCCCCCCGTCAACAACTACTGTCTCCATCGCGGAGGCTCGACGGTGATGATCGTGGGGGGGCCCAACGAACGCACCGACTACCACGTGAACCAGACGCCCGAGTACTTCCACCAGCTCAAGGGCCGCATGTGCTTGAAGGTGGTCGACGACGGCGAGTTCAGGGACATCGTCATCGGCGAGGGCGACTCGTTTCTTCTCCCGGGCAACGTGCCGCACAGTCCGGTGCGCTACGCCGACACCATCGGCCTCGTGGTGGAGCAGGACCGGCCGGAGGGCGTCTTGGACGCGCTCCGGTGGTACTGTCGCCGGTGCCGCGAGCTCGTGCACGAGAAGGAGTTCTACTGCTCCGACCTCGGCACCCAGGTCCGCGACGCCATTCTCGCGTTCGACGCCGACGAGGCCGCCCGTACGTGCGGCCGGTGCGGCACGGTGAACTACTCGCGGCCGCCCCGTGCCAGCGAGGACTAGCGAGAGCTCGCGGGCGCGCTGGCGGCCGCGCTGGCGGCAGTGCAAATGGTGATTTTTATGGTTAGATATGAAATATATGAACTGTACGACATTGGTAGATGCGCGACATTTCGCGATGCGCGACATGGAGGTGACTGTACTGCATATAGAGATAGGTCGTGTAGAGGGGGTACTGCATGTAGAGATAAAGGGTCGTGTAGGGATGTCGAGGACTGAATAGAGGAATGTCGAGGGTACGGCATATAGAAGAACAGTGTAATTTATCGAGAGGTCGAGTACTAAACAGAGGGATGTCGAGGACTGCATGTAGAGGGATGTCGAAGGTAATGTATAGAGAGATAGAGTACTGAATAGAGATAGAGTACTGAATAGAGAGGTAAGGTACTGAATAGAGAGGCAAGGTACTGAATAGAGAGATACAGAAGGTACTGTATATAGAGATAGAGTACTGAATAGAGAGGTAAGGTACTGAATAGAGGGATGTCGAAGGTACTGAATAGAGAGGTTGAGTACTGAATAGGGATGCCTAAGGTACTGAATAGAGATAGAGTACTGAATAGAGAGATAGAGTACTGAATAGAGGTACAGTACTGAATAGAGAGATAGTGTACGGAATAGAGAGATACAGAATGTACTGTATATAGAAGGTTATTGTAATTTATAGAGCTACAGAAGGTACTGGATAGGGAGGTGGAGTACTGAATAGAGGGATGCCTAAGGTATTGAATAGAGCGACAATGTACTCTATAGAGCGACAATGTACTCTATAGAGAGGTAATGTACTCTATAGAGAGACAAAGTACTCTATTGAGAGACAATGTACGGTATAGATCAGGATACTGTATTGGATATACACCGACACGTACTGTATATAGAAGGGTGGTATACTGTATAGATCAGGATACAGTATTGGATATACACCGACACGTACTGTATAGAGAGAGACAATATACTTATACACCGACACGTACTATATATAGAAGGGTGGCTCAGGATAATGTACTGAGTATACACCGACGTGGTACTGTATAGAGAGACAATATATTGAGTATACACCGACACATATAGAGCAGGATACTGTACTGAGTATATACCGAAGCGAACTGTATACAAAGGACAACACAGTATATAGAAGATACTGTACTGTATATTCACCGACGGGTACTGTATATGAAAATATCGTACTGTATTCACCGACGCGTACTGTATATAAAAATATCGTACTGTATATTCACCGACGTGGTACTACATATAGGCGACACAAACCATGGGGTGCGCAACGGGGTGCGCGACATTGCCTCACGGGGTGCGCGACATCGACAAGATTGGTTCACAACATTGCTTCATGGGGTGCGCGACATTGTCTCATGGGGTGCACGACATCCAATATTGGTTCCCGACATTGTCTCATGGGGTGCGCAACGGGGTGCGCAACGGGGTGCGCGACATTGTCTCATGGGGTGCGACATTGTCTCATGGGGTGCATCCAATATCATCGCTCGCTGCCCGCTCGCTGCCCGCTCACTTGCCCCAGCTCTTATAGGCGTCGGCGCCGCGTTCAAACGCCCAGTCGACCGCGTGCTCCACCGGCTCGTCAAACACGTACGGCAACAACGGCACGATGCTCAAGCCGAAGGCCACCGGCCCGTAGGTGCGGGCCGGCTTCCACGTGACGTTGCGGAAAAGGAGCGACGAGTAGCGCACCGACGAGTGGATGGTGAACGCCGGGAGCAACATCGACGCGATGCTCTGGAACACGCCGCGCTTGATGCCCGCGAGCTGCCACGACGCGTCCACCGGGCTGGGGTTGGCGACGGCAAAGGCGTCGCTGGCGGCGGCGCTGGCGGCCGGGTACGGGTAGTTCCACGGCTTCAACCCCGGGGTGAAGCGTCCCTCGGACTTCATCTTGATCTTCCACGAGTGGTACAGCACGTCGGCCAAGATGTACATCCACGAGATGCCGTAGCCGAGCTTGACCAAGTACGGGTGGGCGACGGGGCGGAACGACTCGCCAATGTCGGAGGTGTAGGCGACGTAGCGATGCGACGCCACGAGGATGGTTCTGAGGCGGTTGGTGTAGGCGGCGTACCGAAGACTGGAGCTGTCGGCGATGGGGTCGGCGGCGGCGGACTCGCTGACCTGGGCGACGGAGTCGGCGGTGTCTGAGATGGTTTTTGACATGGCGATGCGGGAGAAGACGGGAGGAGCGGTGGTGATAAAGACAGCGAGAAGACAGACAGGGGACAGAGGACACGACAGGGCGACAAAGTGTCCGACATCAGACACGACAGAGGACAGTGGACACGACATCAGACACGACATCAGACACGACATCAGACACGACATCAGAAACGACATCAGACACGACAGGGGACAGCAGACAGCAGACAGCGGACACTACGCCACCAGACACTACGCCACCAGACACGACACCACCAGACACTACGCCACCAGACTCTACGCCACCAGACACGACACCACCAGACACCACGCCAGACTCCACGCCACCGCGACATCGCGCCCCCGCGCCCCGCGACATCACGCCCCGCGACATCGCCATATCAAAATCAACTTTCTTCCTCCTCCTCCTCTTCGCTCCCCAATGAAGTACCAGTTGGTGATCCGCTTCACGAGCACCGCGGCGCCCGCGGCGTCGCTCCGCGACCTCGTGCTCCCGCAGCCCGTCGACGAAGGCGCCGGCGACGTCAACCGGCTCGTGAGCGTCGCGTGGCTCAAGTCGTCCATCCGCTCCAGCAACGACGTGCTCGGCAACAAACGGCTCCGGCTCATCTACAACGGCCGCATCTTGAACGACAAGACAGACTTCCGCCGCGACGTGTTCGAGCCGCGGGCCCGCCAGCTCAGACAGCTCGGCGGCGAGCCGACACTGCCCGACAGCATCTACATCCATTGTCTCGTGGGCGAAGACCTCACGCCAGAACAGCTTCGCCAGGAAAACAAGCTCGACCGCCCGCAGGAGGTCAGCACGAGCCCGCCGGTGATCGGCTTCGACCGGTTGCTCCAGCAGGGGTTCACGCAGGACGACATCGCCGACCTCCGCCGCCAGTTCCATCTGATCTACAGCGCCGGCAGCGCCAGCACGGCGCCGTCGGACCAGATCGACGACCTCGAGGACGAGGAGCAGCGGCAGCGCGCGGTGCGCCAGTTGGAGGAACGCTGGATCGAATCCACGGCCACCGAGCCCGGCGTGGTGCCCGCGGCGGCGGCCGCCGCCGACCAAACGCCGGCGAACGCGCCGCCGACGCCGCTGGCCGACCTCGACGACTTCACCGCCAACGAGGACTTGCTCGTGGGGCTCCTTGTGGGCATCTTCTTGGGCGTCGCCAGCGTTGTTTTCCTCGTTGTCGACGACACCGTCTTCAACAAGCGACAGAAGATGTCCATTGTGGCCGGGCTCTTCATCAACTTCGCCTTCGCGGTGGTGAGAGGACTACAGCTCTGAGCCGGGGGACATGTATGGCCTGCCGGCCCTCAGAGACGCCGATACGGCGGCGTTTGAGCGAAGTCAAACGGCCACCGCGTGGGTCGTCCATGAAAGGGCACTGAGATGGCCGTTCTCCGTGCCGATCGGTCGGCACGGATGCTGTTCTCGCCGATAACTTGATGCTCGCCCGCTCGTGGGTAAGGCGAAGAGACAAGCAACACGGTAGTAGTTATGGCTGCCGCACAAAGAAAAAGAAGAGGTGTCTAGGAGGGACTCGAGAGCCTCGAGAGGTTTAAATAGTTGATGAGATCGAAAATTTTCGCGCGCTGGGTTACCCGGCGCGGGCGCCTGTGCGCAGGCGTCACGTGTATAGGTGTGTGTATAAGAATAAAATGTGCAGGATTAGTTACGGAGGGTTACCCGGGGTGTAGAGCAGACAGGGTGGTGGGGGCAGGAGCAGACAGGGAGGCAGCAGACAGACAGACAGACAGGGCAGTGGTGGCAGCAGACAGACAGACAAGGGAAGAGGTGGCAGACAGACAGGGAGGCAGCAGACAGACAGACAGGGAAGAGGTGGCAGACAGACAGACAGACAGACAGACAGACAGACAGGCAGCGCCGAGAGTGAAGCAGCCAGAGAGGCAGTCAGGGTACTGGCACACGTCAGACAGCCGACAGCGCCAGACAGCCGACCGCGCCAGACACTCAGACACAGGCTGCCCCAGACACTGGCTGCCCCAGACACCTGTGCCAGACACGCCGTGGCTTGCACGTCTCCCGCATGTCTCGCGCACGTCTCCCGCCCGAACCGGCCGGCTGCACCCCGCAGTTCGCGGCCTCGCTCGAGCTAGCGACGCTCGCGCCACGGCCACCGCCACGGCCACCGCCCGCTACCGCGCCACGCAGCGACCGCCCGCCAGCGGCGCTGCCGTCCCCGCGCGCTCTCGCAAAGTTGCTCTCCACGCCGGCGCAACGTTGCTGTTGCGCGTTCGCTTGCTGTGGGGCATCGCCGGCCAATCAGGGCCCGCGAGCGTCGGCGCCAGAGCCCCGCTTTTCTCCTGCCGAGCGTGCGCTCGTAGGGCGCGAGCTAGCGACGCTGGCGGGGCGGCAGCTAGGGACCACAGCGGACGTTAGCGGGCGCGCGCTCCCTAGATCCGCCGTGCACGTGCGCGCCACCGCGCGCTACCGCGCGCTAACGCCGGCAGCCGACCTCCCTGGCTTGCGCGCGCGCGAGCGCGCCCCCTAGATCCGCCAGCGCCAGCGCCAGCGAGCGAACCCCGCGCGCGCTCCCTAAACCCGCCCAGGCCGCGCCCAGGCCGTGCCCAGGCGGCGCTACCGCCGCGCCAGCGCCAGCGAGCCGACCCCGCGCGCTACCGCGCGCTGCCGCCTACCGCTCGCCGCCCACCGCGCGCCTGCACACACCCTATCAGCCCTTTTCTCAACACTCCAACCAACGCCAGCTTATTCTTCTCTCCATCGTAGGCCCTATCGCTAGACCAGTGCGTACGTTTACAGAAAGGCTGCACAGACAGACAGACACCCGTTCCGCCACACCGACATCTTTTGCGAGAGAAACAATGACAGAAGCACCCAGGCCGTTGCCCTTCGTGTACCAGTTCGGCGCCGGGGCCGTCGCCGGCGTGTCGGAGATCTTGGCCATGTACCCGTTGGACGTGGTCAAAACGAGACAACAGTTGGACAGCACTGGCGCCTACAACGGCACCATCAAGTGCTTCAAGAAAATCATCAGCGAGGAAGGGTTCTCGAGACTATACAAGGGCATCGTGGCACCGATACTCATGGAGGCGCCGAAAAGGGCCACGAAGTTCGCCGCCAACGACAAGTGGGGCGAGGTATACCGGCGTGCGTTCGGCGTGACGACGATGTCGCAGCCGTTGGCCATTTTGACGGGCGCCACGGCCGGCGCCACCGAGTCGTTCGTGGTGGTTCCGTTCGAGTTGGTCAAGATCAAGTTGCAGGACAAGAGCTCGCGGTTCAACGGCATGGGCGACGTGGTCCGCGACATCGTCAAGAACGACGGCGTTTTCGGCTTGTACAAGGGCTTGGAGTCGACGTTGTGGCGCCACGTGATGTGGAACTCGGGCTACTTTGGCTTGATTTTCCAGGTGCGGTCGCTCATGCCGCAGCCCAAGACCAGCACCGAGAAGACGTTGATCGACTTGGTGTGCGGGTCCGTCGGCGGCACGTTTGGCACGGTGTTGAACACGCCGTTCGACGTGGTCAAGTCGCGGATCCAGGCGGGGTCGACACGCTACAGATGGACGTTGCCGTCGTTGGCGTTGGTGGCGAAAGAAGAGGGCCTCGGCGCGTTGTACAAGGGCTTTATCCCGAAGGTGTTGCGTTTGGGACCGGGCGGCGGCATTTTGTTGGTGGTGTACACCAGCGTGATGGATATGTTTAGAAAGTTCCACGAGGGGTGAGCCCGCGAAGCGAGCGAAGCGAGCAAAGCGAACGCCGTGAGCGGGCGCCGAACCCAAGAGTTGGCGCCTAGCTCAAGAGTTGGCGCCGAGCCCAAGAGTTGGCCCAAAAACTGGCGCAGAAAAGCAAAGAATTAGTGTACTGGTGAACAATATATATTCAATAAATTATGATTGTCAAGATGTCGAGCCACGTGACATGCGCGTGCAAGTAGTGTGTGGCACAAAGGTGCCGTGGCACGTGCCGCATTTTATAATTGTAGTGATAAGTGAGGGCAGAGGTGGAGTGAGAGTGGAGTGAGAGTGGTGTGAGAGTGGTGTGTCTGAGTGTATGAGTGTATGAGTGTATGAGTGTATGAGTGTCTGAGTGTCTGAGTGTCGTGTCTGAGTGTATGAGTGTTTGATTGTCTGAGTGTCGTGTCTGAGTGTCTGATTGTCTGTGTCTGTGTGAGTGTCGTGTCTGGGTGTCTGTGTGTCTAGGCGCAGCGGGCGCGGCCAGCATCTACACTAGTGTCGTGTGAGTGTCGCAGTGGCACTTTCGAGCCAGTGTTACCCAGTGGCGTGTCAGACTGTCGTGGTCTCGTGGTCTCAGACATTGTCTGAGTGAGTGTTGTGTCTGAGTATTGTGTCTGAGTGAGTATCTGTGTCTGAGTATTGTGTATGAGTGTTTTGTCTGAGTGTCTGTGTCTGAGTGTCGTGTCTGAGTGTCGTGGTCTCTGACACTTTCTTGCCCACATTTCCCACACTTCGCACACTTCTTACACTTCCTGTAGCCTACTGCGCGAGCGTTACCGCGCCCCCGCCCGCTAATTAGCGCGACTTTCGCGCGCCTCTCGCGCGCGTCTCGCTAGCGTTACCGACCCTTCTCCCTAGCGCTGCCGCGCATCGTCCCGCTAGCCCCTACTGCGCCTGCACACAGCCCCACCATCAGATATCTCATTATCGCGAAATCAAAGCCCTTAGAGACCCCAACTCGGCAATCCAAGTAGACATTCATCGTGTGGATATCCAGCGCAACCTCCCTGCTGATGGCCAGAAGCACTCCGACAGTGCAATTGTGAACAGCGCAACGCTCTTTTCCCCGGCCAGTGCCAGACAGACACGCGATGTTCGCCAGCAAGACACCAGACAGCGACGAGGAGATAGAAATGGCCACCGGCTTGCGGGCGCCCGCGGTTGGCGAGCCGCCAGCGACGTCGTCGCCGAGCCCTCGCGGCTCGCGCAGGCCGTCGGACGCGTCGGCGTGGTCGGCGGCGTTCGAGCACATCGGCGAACGGGCCCAGATGCTCGACGAAGAGAACAGCGACGACTTCACCAGCAGCCCGTTTTTCCACAGCGCCATGCTGAAGTTCAGGGGCACCGGCCGCGCGAACAAGGTGGCGGTGCGCCTTGCGCTCGCGCTAGTAGCGTGTCTCTGGGCCGTCGGCTTGCTAGTGTACTCACGGCCCCCAGCCCGCGAGCCCCGGAGCCGGCTCGTGGCGCTCAACGGCGAAACGGTCCGCTTGCAGGCGTACGACGCCGCCCGCGAGACGGTGACGATGGAGCTCTACGCCAGCGGCGTGTTCTACTCGGCGATGGAGCAGGTGGAGTGGCTCCGACAGGAGCAGTACCCGAAACAGCAAACGGCCTCGAGAAAGACGTCGGCCCCCGGCACGAAGTCGGCCCAGAACCGCGCCCACGGGCCGGGCTACTACTTGACCCGCGGCACCAACAACAGTTTTGCCGTCAAGGACACCGCTGGGGCGACGGTAGCGACGTTGCTCGCTAGCGACGAGTTCCGCTACGGCGGCACGCGGCACGCGATCCACGAGCTCCGGCTCAACCCCAGCCGGCCCGTCGACGAGGCCGCGGGCAACTTCCATCTCGCGGTCACCGACGTCGAGAAGCGCTGGCGACACCTGTCGGCCGCGCTCTACTGGCTCTACGAGCCGTCGCGGGGCGAGTTCCGGCCGTTGCAGCCGCCAGAACGCAGCGCGCCGTCGCTAGCGCGTAGCGGGCCGTCGCGAGAGCGTAGCGGGCCGTCGCAAGAGCGTAGCGAGCCGTCGCCAGAAAATAGCGCGCCCTCGGTAAAAACAAAAGCTAGCGGGCCCTCGCTAGAAAATAGCGCGCGGCCGTCAAATAATAGCGCGCCCTTGCTAGAAAATAGCGCGCCCTCGCTAGAAGCTAGCGCGCCCTCGGTAAAAACCAGAGCTAGCGCGCCCTCGCTAAAAACCAGAGCTAGCGCGCCCTCCAGAGATCGCAAACACAACGAGCTCCCGCTACAGAAGTTGCAGTTTGCCGACATCTCGCCCCGGGGCGACTACGTCGTGTTTGGCTACCGCAACGACTTGTACCTCCAGCGGGCCGACTCTGGCGACATCACGCGAGTCACGCACGACGGCTCGGACGACATCTTCAACGGCAGGACCGACTGGGTGTACGAGGAGGAGGTCACCGCCAGCGACACGTTCTTCTGGTGGTCACCTGACCAGGCCGGCTTTGTCTACGCCAAGACCAACGACAGCAGGGTGCGCAGCGTCGAGTTGCAGCACTACACGGCGGACACGGCGGACACGGCAGACACTCCCGACACCCCCGACACTCCAGACACCCCCGACACTCCAGACACCCCCGACACTCCAGACACCCCCGACACCCCCGACACTCCAGACACTCCAGACACCCCCGACACCCCCGACACTCCGTTGCAGTACCCACGGAAAACGTCGGTCAAGTACCCCAAGCCGGGCACAGACAACCCCGTTGTGTCCTTGCACTGGTTCGACGTGTCGCGCGGCACCAGCACGCGCCTCGCGTGCTCCACCGGCGCCGTCGGCGCCGACTTCATCGTGTACGACGGCACGTGGATCGACAGTCTGAGCTTCTTGGTGAAGCTTGCCGACAGAAGGAGCCGGTTGCTCTCCAAACAGCTCTTCCAGCCAAAGAACGTGCCCACGGACACGAGCATGCGTGAAGTCAGCTTGTTCAACGCCAGCAGCGAGCTCAACGGCTGGATCGACAAGCAGGCGCCGCTCGTGCCGGTGCCGGCGCCGGTTCCGGCGCGGGCGCGGGCGCTGATGTCGCCACGGCAGCTGCAATCGAGCCAGTACATCGACAGCGTGTTCGTCAACGGGTTCCGCCACTTGGCCTTGTACGAGAGCGCCGCCAGCGCCAACTACTCGCGGCTCCTCACGGCGCCGCACCGCTGGGAGGTCACACCGGACTCGCCGGTGGTGTTCAGCCCCGACGAAAACCTGGTGTACGCATTGACGACGATGCGCAGCTCCATGGACGCCCATTTGGTCAGCATCAGCTTGGCGGACGGCATCGTGTACCCGGTGACCAATCTCTCGGCCGACGGCAAGTACGAGGCGAGTTTCAGTCCCGACGCCCGGTTCCTCAGTCTCGTGTACGCCGGGCCCCAGCAGCCGTACCAGAAGCTCGTCGACATGGCCAAAGTGCACCACGACGAGTCGTTCCGGCAACGGCTCGGCGCCGACGCCACGCTCGGCTCGCTCGAGCCCATCAACGACGTCAATTTCACCGCCAGCGTGCTCGGCCAAGTCAACTTGCCCACGAAACGGTACCGAACCATACGCGTGGGTGCAAAAAGCGGAATCAGCGCCAAAAGCGGAATGGGTGCAAAAAGCGGAATTGCCGCCAAAAGCGGAATTGCCGCCAAAACGCCCGATTTGGGTGCAAATCGCGCCTCCAGCCGCAACGACGGTGCCCAGCCCGACGCGCTGCCCGACGTAGAGCTCAATGTGCTCGAGATCTTGCCGCCAAACTTCCAGCCCGGCGTCCGCAAGCACCCGCTCTTGGTCCACGTGTACGGCGGCCCCGGCTCGCAGCTCGTGGACAAGACGTTCTCGGTGTCGTTCGAGGACGCCGTCAGCTGCAGCATGGACGCGGTGGTGTTGGTGATCGACCCACGCGGCACCGGCGGCAAGGGCTGGGCGTTCAAGTCGTACGCAACCGACCGGCTAGGCTACTGGGAGCCGCGCGACATCACCGCGGCCACCGCGCAGTACGTGGCGCAGAACACGCAGTTCATCGACAGCGACAGGGTGGCCGTGTGGGGGTGGTCGTACGGCGGCTTTTCCACGTTGAAGACGCTCGAGCACGACGCCGGTTCCACGTTCAAGTACGGAATGGCGGTGGCGCCCGTGACAAACTGGGCCTTCTACGACTCCGTGTACACGGAGCGGCACATGGGCCTCCCGCGCGACAACGCCAACTACCGCACCAGCGGCTGCGTCGGCAACGTCGCCAGCTTCAAGGCGTTGCACCGCTTCTTGGTGATGCATGGCACCGCCGACGACAACGTGCACGTGCAGAACCTGATGTGGTTGCTTGACCAGCTCGACACGCACGGCGTCGAGAACTACGACGTGCACTTCTTCCCGGACAGCGATCACAGCATCAGTTACCATAATGCCAACACAATTGTGTACGATAAGTTGTTCCATTGGTTGCGAAATGCATTTCTGGGTCGATTTGATAATGGCTTCGCGTAGGGCTGTGTGCAGGAGGTGATGCCATGTGTGCAGGTGGTCGTGCCCGTTCCAAGTCGTGCCCTTCCCATTTATGTATGTACAGGATAAATATGTATCTGCAGGACTATAGTTTGAACCGCGCACCCCATCCCTATGTGCAGGACAGAGCCCTGCCGTTGTGCAGGACTTGTTCTTCTCCTTCTTCTCCTTCTTCGCCCTATATACAGGACATCTATCTCATCACCAAATTTTTTTATTTTTTTTCTTTCCCTCAATATCACCAGACAATACAGGTACCATTTTAGATAGATATATATATATATATCTGTATATATATATCCATCATCATATATATATATATATATATATATACACATATCCAACCTTTGACTTGACTTTGACACAATGGCGAAGGCATCCAAGGCAACCAAGAAGTTTCAGAACAAGCATTTGAAACACACGATCGAGCACCGTAAAACGGTCCAGAAGAATGCCAAGCGGTACGGGAAGAAAGACAAGGGAGCCAAGGCCGAGCAGCCCGAAAAGCCCGTGAGCAAGGCCGCCAAGGAGGTGTTTGACGACATGTCGGTCGACGACTTCTTTGCCGGCGGGTTCGAGGTACCCAAAGAGAAGAAGGCAAAGAAGGGACGGCCCGCCGCCGAGCCGGAAGAAGACTCGTCGTCTGAGGAAGAAGAGGACGAGGAGAAGATGAAGGCAGACATGGAGCAGTTGGCCGAGAAGGACCCTGAGTTCTATCAGTATTTGCAGGCCAACGACAAGGAGCTTCTTGATTTCGAGGGTGTGAACCCGCTAGACGCGATGAGCGATGACGACAATGCAGAAGACGGAGCAGAAGACGGAGCAGAAGACGCAGACGAAGATAGAAGGGCCGCAAAGGAAAAAAGCTCCACTGAGACCAAGAAAATCGAACTCACAACACTGCTTGTCAAACAATGGAGTAAAGACGCTGATAAGCCCAGTGCCAAGTTGATCAAAGATATCTTGACGGCCTTCAAAGCGGCCGTCAACGTGAACAACTCAGCCGAGGGCGATTACAAGTACACGGTTACCGACTCTGCAGCTTTCCAAGCATTGATGATTTTGGCTTTGAAAAAGATACCCCGGTCGATCCAAAAACTAGTCAAGTACAAGGTCAACGCCCAGGGAGCAAGACACCCGCCTCAGTCCAAGAGCGCCGCTCAGATCTCGGCGATCCTCAAATCTCACGCCGGCTCTTACATCACGTTGTTGAATGACATCACAAACACCGACACGGCCATCTTGGTTTTATCCTCGTTGAGCGAGTTGTTCCCTTACTACATTTCTCACAGAAGATTGTTGAAGAGTATCGTGACGTCTGTTGTCAACGTGTGGACCACCACCAGCGAGATCGAGACCCAGGTGGCAGCGTTCGCCTTCTTGAACAACAGTGCCAAGGAGTATCCCAAGTCGACGTTGGAGTTGATATTAAGAACCATGTACTCGACGTTTTTGAAGAACTGCCGCAAGACCAATGTTCATACGATCCATATGATCAATTTCTGCAAGAACGCAGCTGCAGACTTGTTTGGCGTAGACGAGACGTTATCGTACCAGGTTGGGTTTGAGTTCATCAGACAGTTGGCAATTCATTTGAGAAACAGCATCAGTGCCACTTCAAAGGCAAAGGAGGGCTACAAGACCATCTACAACTGGCAGTACTGCCACTCGTTAGATTTCTGGTCAAGGGTGATCTCCCAAATATGTAACCCTGAGACTGAACTCTTGAAACACAAATCAAAGGAGTCCCCCATGAGACAGCTCATTTACCCCCTTGTCCAGGTAACGTTAGGAACCATCAGATTGATTCCTACAGCGCAATTCTTCCCCTTGAGATTTTACTTGATAAGATCTTTGATCCGCTTATCACAGTCAACTGGGGTGTACATCCCCATCTTTCCCTTGATTTCAGAGATATTGTCGTCGACCGCGATCACGAAGGCCCCCAAGCCATCGAGTTTACCAGCCGTTGACTACGATCTCAATATCAAAGTCAACCAGGCGTACTTGGGAACTAGAGTGTTCCAGGATGGACTATGCGAGCAGATTGTCGACTTGACAAGCAGTTTCTTCGTGTTGTACTGCAAGAGCATCGCGTTCCCCGAGTTGGTTACCCCTGCCGTGATTCTGATGAGAAGATTCCTCAAGAGCTCGAGAAACGTCAAGTTCAACAAGCAGTTGCAACAATTGGTCGAGAAGTTGAACAGCAACGCAAAGTTCGTGACCGAGAAAAGGGCCAACGTTGAATATGGCCCCTCCAATAGAAGCGAGGTCCAGCTTTTCTTGAAGGACCTCGAATGGGAAAAGACCCCGTTGGGCCAGTACGTTGTTGTGCAAAGAAAGTTGAAGGAAGAACAGTTGAGGATCTTGAGAGAGTCGATAGCAGAAGAAGAAAAGGCAAAGGCCGAGCAGAGGAAAAAGGAAGAAGAGGACTCCTCCGACATTGACATTGACGATGTTGAAGAGGAGAAGAAAGAGGATGAGGAAGAGGAAGAGGACGAAGAGGAAGAGGAAAACGAGTAGTCATCCCCATTTATGTATATATAGTTTATTAAGAATACAATTTTAAAGTAATAAGGGTAAAGTTATATGTATTTGGCGTTCATTCAAGGGTCAATGGGAATGAAGTTGCCAACGATGCAGCTAGGGATGTTGTACCTATCTCTACGTATGGTGAAACTGAAGCAACAACTTTTTCTTTTGGTGCCGTCCTTTGTTCTGAGATTGCAGCTGGTAAGCACGGCTTTCTGGCCTTTATCAAAGGCAATGGCGCCGTATTTTTCCCAGAAGTTCACGGCACTTTCTTCGCTCATCAACTCGTATATGGCTAGCTTGCCGTCCTTCAAGTCGTCCGTCGTCACACCAACTAACGAGGCAAACTCCTTGTTTCCTCTGTATATCTCGCCCGTTCTCCTCCAAAGACAAGCCGGAATGGCCATAGATGTGAAAACTCGGTCGTAGTCCAACAACATTCGCTCGAAGCTTTCTTCAACCAAAACCAAGTCAACATCCTTCAATGTTCTTGCTATGGCCCTGAACGCGGGACGAAATATCGATAAGGGCTTCAAGATTCGTTGTCTGCTTGACAAATTCATATAGTTGTCCATGTAGCTTTGTAGTCTTGCATAACCTTTGGCGTAGTTGTACGGCTGCAACAATCCCGCTTCCAACTTGGCTTTAATAACCTGTTTGAGTCTCTCTTCGGGGGATATTTCTGTTGTTGGGTCGGCAGCTGTCAAAAAGAACTTGTCTCTTGCAGAGTCTGATATTACGGGCTGATGAGAAAGACCAACCGGTGGGTTCTGACCCGAGGCGTCGCTCTTGTATTGGCCGTTGATTTGCTGTCCTTTAGCCTGAAGCTGAGCCTGTTGTTGCTGTTGCTGTTGCTGTTGCTGTTGCTGTTGCTGTTGCTGCTGTTGTTGTTGTTGATGTTGTTGTTGCTGTTGTTGTTGTTGTTGTTGTTGCAGTTGTTGCAGTTGCTGTTGCTGCTGCAGTTGCTGCTGCAGTATCGTCTCAGTGTCGTTGGGAAAAGATTGTGTAAACATGTTGGCGGTCGGAGAGAACGAAAGCATGTTCGTCATTGAACCGCCTACTCCGTTGTTCGAGTCCCCCACCAATCCGATGGCGCCCATGGTACCTGTATTGCCGTTATTCTGGTTAAGCCCCATGTTCAAGAGCGAATCATTCTGGCTTCCGTCTTCGTTTAGTGTGCCGTTGACTAAATCTGGATCGTCTATCATGGATAAAAAGTCATTCAAGGAACTGAACTCACTTCCAGCATGTTCGGAGTAGAAAAACGGTTCTTGGTTGTAAGGAAGCGTCTGAGATAGCACCGAATTCCCCATTCTGGGCTGCGGCACTTGGTTCACCGTGGGTATTCGTTGATCCCGAACCTGTACTGCTTCCGCTGTACTCTCGTCGCGGTTGTTTGGCAATAACACGTCGCTTTGCGGCACCCCGGCTGCTCCAGAAGGCCCAGGCAGCTTGAACGCCGCTGCTTTCTTTCGTTGTCTTGAGTTGGAAGGCTCGTCGTAGCACAAATGCCCGATTCCTCTTTTGATACATCGCTGGCACGGCCTAGAATCGTCACATATCATATGAGACCTGCGGCAGTAAACACACGCTATCTCCACCTTCTTCTTCCGCCTACGCGTCTTCTTCGCGCCCTCGTTCCTGACACTCTCGTTCTTGATCTTCTCGTCCGACCCGTCGTCGCTGATTCCACTGCTGCTGTTTACTCCATTGTTACCCGAGTTCATTGGTGTCGTGTCTTTCGAGTTGTTTGCAGCACTCTCCTTGGCCGCAAGATCCCCATCCATCTCGACCCTGTCTGAAAAAAACGCTCTAGGGGGGCCCACTTCTGGGTTTTATATGTTTAGCACTGTATATGTTGCGTACTGAGCTCGATGTAGCTGCTTTCTAGTTTTGATCATTGGGTTAGATTTTCGTGGGGTGAGGTCATTGCGACATTTTTTTTTACGTATTTAGGTCTACTTTCCTGTATAAACACAACGTTAACATGGTACTTCTTGTCACGTGCCGAGTGGGGGGCACGCGAGACATACGATACGACATTTTGCAGATGCCAGATCTACACTAAGAGTCAATATGATCGGTGATGGTGGAGTCAACGGAAGAAGCGTCTCTGTCGTTGGAAAAATGAGGCTCGTCGACGGGCTGGAGGCTCGAGCCGTCAACAGATCTTGCCGTCACGAAGTCATGGGTATCGATGCTCAGACTTAGGTCGCGGCCGTGGGTGTGTGAGCTCAGCGTGGATGCAAATCGGCTCAACACTTGCAAAGGCTTGGTAAAGTGCTGGAGCGAGGTGGACTTCGTGAACTCGGGACGTGACGTGGCGGAGAAGAACGACGCGCTAGAATGGAGAGACCGAGACGTGGCCACACTGGGTGTAACCATTGCTGTTGTGCTAGACTCGGAGCCCATGCTGGCGCGGTCTTGTCCTTCCGACGCACTCAATTGACCATGCGGATCCTGATCCACATGATGATGATGATGATGCTCGTCTAAATCAATGGATGCTTCTCCATCAAGATGAGCTCCCGATGAGCTTGGCACAAGAAGATGCTCACTCGACAGTTCGTCCAATGCGGCATGCCCGACGATGTCGACTTGACTCTCGATATCGGGTTCGTTTATACTCCCATAGTCTGAAGTAGACCCACTGTGCAAGAAGGACGGGATTTTGTTCCTATCGAACGTATTGTTACATAACGGGCAGCTTCTCCGGAAATTGATCAACCAGTTTGATAGACATTTCTCGTGGAACAAATGTTTGCAATCCAATAGTAAGACTCGTGATGACAATGGAACAAACTTCTCAAGACAGATGGAGCACTTGTACGCGGGGAAGAAATCCTGGGGGGAAAAGAGTAGGTGAAGCAGCTCAGCAGATCCTTTTATGTTTATTCCGTTGATGACCAAGTCGTCCAACGAGTCTCTTGATGATGCATTGGAAGCATTCCAAATGGACTCCGACTCCGAAGAAGTCGGGGGATTTTGAGGCTGTTTCTGACCTGTTAGTTTCAAATAGTAGTCGAATCGTTTCGAGTCGATCAAATGCGTCTTGTTGTAAATGTATACGTGCAACTTCTGCACTAGCTTCTTGTTGAACTTGTTGTTCTGCTTTCGGTTCCACATCTGTAGAAGCTTTATCAATGTGTAGAACATGAAAATCATCAACGGCGGAGACAACACCATGGACAACATGACGTTGTACCAGCTGCCCCATGCAGCCGTGCTGAGTATCAACTGCGTCTCCTTGCGAAGCGTGCCGAGAGTGAGGTAGTCTTCGTTGCTGACAAAGAGAATGGGAGTTCGGAGCAGACGATCGTCGTTGAACGACGCCGAGTACATCGTGATCAAGCCCCGGTGGGGCTCGTTGTTTCCCACGATGATCGCCTTGGGACCCACGCCCGACTCGATTATGTTCGTGACCTTCTCCACAAAGGTGCACCCTCCTCGTAGCACCACCAACATTTTGTCTTCGAACCCCTTGAAGTCTTGCCCGTCGAACGGACGGCAGCCGTCAGTGGGGAATATCTTGAACGAGCCCACCATAGGCCCGGTCAAGATCGGGCTGAACGACGCGTACCGCGCGAGCATCTCCTGCTGCGTGTCGTTCGCGGTGTGGTTGCTGTCCAGCTCGCTGTACGTGATGATAGCATCCACGGGGAAAAACGAGTTCATCACGTTGTTGAACGGGTGATCCGTGTCGAAGTTGCCCCCTAGCGGCATGTTCGTGCTCTGTGCCGCGCCGCGTGGCGCGTCGGCGCCCAAGTACTGCTCCTTGAGCTCTTTGAGCGAGTTCCTTGTCAAGAACAACGCATCCTCTAGGTTCAACTGTGACCAGTGGGTCCGGTGTGACGAGACAAAGAGAAAGACAACGAGAAAAACAACGAGCAAGAGCCTCGGCCCCAGCAGCGCCCGTGTGAGCCTTGCACTCATCTCGCTTTCTTACTGGTGTTATTGATCTATAGCCCAGAACCAGGAAGTGCCATATATAAGTCAGGGAAAAAAGTGATTCGTAAGACACGAACTTTATACCCTGGCTTGCACACTAAACGGTTTTACAGCAAAATTTACAACCACAGCGGCACAAAGACGCGCCGAGCATAAACGGCCGGGAAAAAAAAACTATATAAGGGCGCCGCCGGCTGCGAAAAGAGCGAGCAGCCAAGGTTGGCGGCACGGCTACAGCGGCAGGACTGTGTCTGTTTGTTCAATTGGACTATGTACTGGGCGCATCGGCGCGATGCGAGCGAGCTAGACAGCGAGCTAGAGAGCTAGACAGCGAGCTAGAGAGCTAGAAGACAGCCGCCTAGAAGACGTCGCCTAGCTTCAACCTGGGCGCGATGTTCATGGACAACAACTCCTGGAACAAAAGCTTGGCGGCGTACGGAATGGTCATTTTGATGACGTGCTCGGAGCTCTTGCACGACGTGCACCACGAGTTGTAGCCCATCAAGCCACAGCTGTTGCAAATGTCGACCTCGAAGGCGTCGGACGACAACATGAGCCGCTCGAGCAACAACTGGGACGCGCCGTACGCGATCACACAGTCTCTTTCCATCTCGCCCAATCTCAACCCGCCATCTCTGGATCTTCCCTCGGTGGGCTGTCTGGTCAACAACGCGCGGGGGCCTCTGGCTCTTGCGTGCATCTTGTCGAGCACCATGTGCTTCAATTTCTGGTAGTATATGGGCCCGAAAAACACGTAAGCCTGCAAACACTCGCCCGTGATCCCTGAATACAACATGTCCTTACCAGAATAGCTGAAACCCTTGTCTATCAAAATCTTGGACATGTCCTCGAGTTTGGAGCCTCCAAAACAGGTACCGTATTCGAGAGATCCATTCAAGACTCCCGCCTTACCTGAAATCAACTCTAACATCTTACCAACCGTCATTCTCGAAGGGAAACCATGTGGGTTCATGATGATATCAGGCACGATGCCCTGGTCGTTGAAAGGTAAGTCCTCTTGCTGCACGATGATCCCACAGACACCTTTCTGTCCATGTCTCGAAGAGAACTTGTCACCAAGCTCTGGCCTCCTCGTTTGTCTCAACAACACCTTAATCAACGCTTGGTCATTGTCACTGACTGACATCATGACTTGATCAATATACGAAGGTTCTGGGCCTCTATAGTAAGCTGGGGTTTCTCTGTGACTTTCAACACTCTGCTGGTGCTGATCGGCTCCAGATAAGACTGACTCTCCGGAGTTAGTAGGGACACACTTATTTACATATACTTGGCCATTATCTACCTTCATACCAACTTCACCCAACCCATCAGGTCCCAATGATTGGTGCGAGTATATCGGATCACCATGCTCATCTATTCTTAATCCGGAAACAATGTCTTTTGTATGGTTTGGATATCTCTTTAAAGTGACAGTATTCTTACGCAACACTTGACAACGACCGAACCCTCTATCAATGGATGCCTTGTTTAACACCAAGGCATCTTCAATATCGTAACCAGAATAAGACATCACTGCGACGGTGGCATTTTGCCCCGCGGGTAATTCGTCATAATCGATTAATTCGATCGTTTTGGTTTTAACCATAGGTTGTTGAGGATATACCATCAAGTATAATAAAGTATCAATTCTTCTGAACTGATTATATGCAATTGCGCCGATTGCTTGTTTACCCATAGCACACTGATATGTATTTCTTGGTGATTGGTTATGATGAGGATAAGGAATTAAACCGGCAACGGCACCGAGTACAGTGAAAGGCTCTACTTCCAAATGCGTGTAATTTTGAATTGTTTCATGCTTCAAATCGTCTTCATACAATGCAATTAAGGCATCGTTTTCTTCATTCACATCCAAATATTCTACCAAACCACGTTTCAAGAAGTCCTCGAAGCACCATTCACCTTCTAGTAAATTTTTCAAATGTTCTGGGGTAACCTTGGAAACATTGTCCTCACCCACAATAATCAAGGGACGACAAACTCTACCACCATCGGTGGCAATGTGAACGGCTTGTTGATGGATATTTGTATAAATTGAGACGTAGGCGGAGACTCGTCCACATCTTCTCAAAGTACGAAATTCTGAAACGAATCTAGCGGGAAATCTACAGGTTCCAATCAATGTACCATTGAGGAATATACCATAATTCCCACCCAGGTACAAGCTCGAAGAGTCCACACTCAAAATGTCTTCACATCCAAGCACGTAGCATAGCTTCCTAACAGGAAGCTCTTCATCGTCGGTGGTGATATGTGTCATAAGAGCCAAGTTTTTCACCAATCCACAAGCCTCTCCCTCTGGAGTATCAGAAGTACAAAGCATACCAAATTGAGAAGGCTGCAAGGCTCTCGGGCCAGAAACTTTTCTGGATTTTTCAAATTGAGATGAAATTCTAGTCATCATACCTAAAGCTGAAATATATGACAATCTTGACAAAACATGTGTAACACCAGCTCTTTCCATCTTGAAACGTTTAAGTGACCAATTACCCGTAGATATAGCACGGTTCATCCCCATTGTGATGTTGTTTGAATGAATGTTAATACTCAAAAGTGCATCAAATTCAGACGTTCTACTTGGCTTCTTCAAAATCTTATCAATATTGGCCTTGAAATCTGTATTGAACTTCTTGAACAAATCCTCGAATAATAAAGACATCAATTGACCTCCCAATTCTAATCTTTTGTTACCCACGTAGTCTCGATCATCGACCATTTTTGGATTGTGCATGGTCATAACAACACGTCTCGTCATGGTAGCAATGTACAAAGCCTTTTCACGAAATTGCAAACCTGAGACATTGATGTGTGCAATGATTGTTGTGGAGACAGCCTCGATACCTTCCTGAAGTTGAGTTAACTTCGGAGCACCTGCTCTTCTTATGGTTTTAACCCTTTTACCAACGTAATTCAAAGCCTGTTGTTGGGTGAACACCTCCAACTTAGCCGCTTCTTCAAAGTTGACAACGAAGAGGTCCTGGAAATTGGGATCGTTCCCACATACAGCTTGCAAAATCTCTAGATCAGATGTAATGCCTGCAGCCTTTAATACAATCACGATAGGGATATCTTCGCTGATGGAATTGTGTTTCAAATAAATTCGATCATTTTTAGTGATGATATATGTTTTAGACTTCCGCTCGTGTGTAGAAGAGGTCACTGATGCTTGAACAAAGTTTTTCTTTTCGTCAGCCTCTACAATGATTCTGTTTTTCGATAATTGTTCTTGTACCAAAATAACCTTTTCAGTACCACCAACAACAAAATATCCACCCGGATCAAGCGGGCACTCGTCGTATGCTGCCATACGAGCGTCATCAATACCATCGAGAATACACTTATTGGATCTCAACATGATTGGCATTCTGCCTATTTCCAAATCCTTGTGCATAATGATTTTTTTGCCCCTTGTGTACTCAACATCAACATATATAGGAGCCGAGTAGGTCAAGTCCCGGAGACGGCACTGGTGAGGCGGAAGAAGTACTTCCTTGGTGCCAGGAGACGATGATGATTTGTGGCCAACTCTAATGTCCAAATATTTCAAGTAAAACTCAGGATCCACATCAGAGAGTACCAACTCGTTGGCCTTGATGATTTTCTTCAAGTCAATATCAACAAAGTAGTTGAACGAGTCCAAGTGTTGCTTTACCAATCCCTTCACCTTCAAAAATGCCGGTAATAGATTCCACTTGTCTTCGGCTAAGCTGATCTCATCAGTCAACCTCTTACCCTTGTACTTGGGCTGGAGAAGCTCTTGGAAAGCCTCATCCGTTTCTGCCCCTTCCTCCTTCAAATGGTATGCCTTACGTTTAGCAACCATGTCTATATCACCGTATTACTACGATTACTCAAGTTAGTGATAATTTGTTACAGTCTGCTTACAAAATTTCTCTAAAAAATTTCATTACATAATGATTTATCAAAACCTCTTTTTGTTTTTGGTTAAAGCCTGATAAGACATTATTCCATATACACTATTGAAGCAGCTGGCAGAGAGATGTCTTCTAACAGTCTCATAAGGGCAAGTGTGGAGGAATACCTAGAGGGCTTGCCCAACGTTATACAATCCCAGTTATACGAAGCGCCAGCAACATGTCTTTCCATATACAGATTGCTTCCACCGATCGCCAAGTTCTACATAATGTCGATGTTGTTCTATCTGAAACCGGTAGCACTCAAGGATCTTGACAAATGGTGCAAACCAATGGCACGAAAACTTCAAATAGAATCGTTGAAAAGACTCAAGTTGTTGCATTTGATAGAGGAGGATAACGGAGGAACACACGTTAGGCTCCATGCGACCTTCAGGAAGAATTTCAGGGATTGCTTGACGGGAACACAGAAGCCTAATGCATTTGGACAGCTTTGTCTTGTTCAAGATACCGAAAAAGTGGACGTCAAGTTCCTCAACTCCTTTGCATCCCAGAAATGGGAAACTATATTACATTTCATGGTAGGCACAGAATTAACAACAGCGCCATCCAAATCAGTTTTGAAGCTTTTGACACTGGGTGGCTTGATGGAAGGGTCTGGCCTCAGGAACCTAAAGATAACGAATGCAGGGTTTCAGTTCTTGCTCCAAGATTTGAACTCACAGATATGGACGTTATTGTTACAATACTTGAACATAACGCAGGACTTGAATGTTGATCCAGTGGATGTATTAAACTTTATATTCATTCTAGGTTCATTGGAGTTGGGGAAGAGCTACAACACCTCCAGTTTAACGGAAACGCAGGTGACAATCTTGGAAGACTTGAAAGAATACGGCCTCGCCTACCAATCTAATGCGTCTGAAAGGTTCTACCCCACCCGTCTCGCAACAACATTAACTTCAGATACAACTTCTTTGAGATCTCCAGCTATGGCAGTGGATCTGATGACGGAATCGTCTGAAACACACGAAACTTCGGCCTCTTCAGATTCAACTCAAGGATCAATCATCATAGAGACGAACTTCAAACTTTATGCATACACGAACTCCCCCCTTGAAATTGCTATTCTCAACCTATTCGTTCATTTAAGAACTCGTTTCGCCAATATGGTATGCGGACAAATTACGAGAGAGTCCATTAGAAACGCATTGTACAATGGAATCACAGCCGATCAAATAATCAGGTTTTTAGAAAGTCATGCTCATCCTCAAATGAAAGTTCTAGCGAAAGAAAAGCTAGACAAAAAAGTAGAGTTCGATACAAGCAATAATATAAACACAGCAGGAGGTGGGACGCTGACGCAAACAAGCAGTAATGCCACTGCTCAACACAAACTCGAGATTCTTCCGCCTACTGTTGTAGATCAAATCAAATTATGGCAACTTGAATTAGATAGGATTCAAACATTTGATGGATATTTATTCAAGGATTTCTCAAACCAAAGAGAATTTGATATTCTATCCTCCTATGCAACAGAAGTGGGAGTTTTGCTTTGGTCTGACAAGAGCAAGAAACGATTTTTTGTGAACAAAGATGGTATAGATCAAGTTGCAGACTTTGCAAATCGGAACCTACAAAGAAACAAAACTTGATACAAGGATTCTTTTAATTCTTGTGTTTAAGCACAAGCTAAATAAGTATATACAAGTATAACAAACTAACTAGCTAACCAGAACAAGCATCACAATTACTTATATCTGTAGCAGAACTATTTACAATTGAATCATCATTGATATTACATGCTAAAGTTTTTCCCAGTGATTCGCTATAGGGGGAGTTTGACCTTGAATTGGGAGTAGGGCACCATGATTGTACGTCTGTTTTTTTCCGATTCGGCATACCTTCTTCATCATGATTGTCGAAATTACCGTCTTGTCCAACATATCTCTTTCTGTGTAACCTTTTCGAAGAGATTTTAGAGTCAGCATTTTGAGCATCTTCCATGTCGACAGTGAATTGAATAGCTCTTGATGAGGCCTGCGTTCTTAAGTAGTACATACCAGTTTTCAAACCTCTCTCCCAAGAATAGAAGTGGCAACTAGTCAATTTTCCAAATGTAGGATTTTGAAGATAAATATTCATACTTTGCGACTGATCAATGAACTTCGCTCTATCGGCAGCCATTTCAATCACCGTTTTTTGACTGATCTCCCAAACAGTCTTATAAAGATCTTTTAATTCCTGAGGAATATTTTTAATATTTTGAACTGAACCATTATCTAATATCAATCTGTTTCTCATAGACAGATTCCATATACCCAAATCTATGAGATCTTGAACTAGGTATTTATTGACAATCTGATACTCTCCGGAGAGTACACGCCTGTTGTATAGGTTGGAAGTATAAGGCTCAAAACATTCACTGAATCCGAGAATCTGAGAAGTAGAGGCTGTAGGCATGGGCCCCACTAACAACGAATTTCGAAGTCCCTTGGTCTTTACTGACTCCTTCAAGTGATCCCAGTCGTCAAATAAGTCAGAGGGTTTGTGGTTCCAAAGATCAAATTGCAAGAGACCTTTTGAAGCAGGAGAACCATCAAAACTATCGTATTTACCATACTTCTCCGCTAGCTCAACAGAAGTCTCCACAGAAGCGTGATAGATAGTTTCGAATATTTGAATATTCAATTTTCTAGCACCAGCCGAGTCAAACGGTAATCTCAATTTCAAAAATAGATCAGCGAGACCTTGTATACCAATTGAGATAGGTCTATTCCTCAAGTTGGAATATTTGGCACTTTCCACTGGATACAAAGTGACATCTATTATCTTGTCTAGGTTTTTCGTTAGGGTTTTGGTCACCGCTTCTAGCTTTTGGAAATTGAAAGTGGTGGTATTACTGTGTTCCTCCACAAATGAAGGTAGTGCTAATGAGCCCAAATTACACACTCCAGTTTCCTTTGCAGAGGAATATTGTACTATTTCACAGCATAAATTCGAAGACTTGATTACTCCTAAGTTCTTTTGATTTGATTTCTCATTACAAGCATCTTTGTAAAGCATATAAGGAACTCCCGTTTCAATTTGGGACTCCAATATGGCAATCCATAGCTTCTGAGCACTAACTGTCCTCACTGCCAAGCCTTCGCTTTCATATTTCTCATACTTTTCAACAAAATCATCTCCGTATGTTTCAGATAAACCGGGAGCCACATCTGGAGAGAACAAGGACCAATTCTTATTTTCTTTTACCCTTTTCATGAAAAGATCGGGTATCCATAAACCATAAAACAAATCGCGAGCTCTCATCTCTTCCTTTCCATGGTTTCTTTTCAATTCTAAAAATTCAAAAATATCACTATGCCATGGCTCTAAATAAATAGCAAAAGCGCCTGGTCTCTTATTCCCACCTTGGTCAACGTATCTCGCAGTATTGTTGAAAACCCTGAGCATAGGCACAATACCACTTGACATACCATTTGAAGACGAGATGAAGGATCCATTACCTCTTATGTTGTGAATATGTAAGCCTACTCCACCAGAAGCTTTGGAAATGAGAGCAACCTTGTGTAAAGTTTTGTAAATTCCATCAATCGAGTCATCTTCTGATGCGACCAAAAAGCAGGATGATAAATAGTTTTTCTTACTTCCAGCATTGTATAAGGTAGGAGATGCATGAACGAAATATTTTTGAGACATGAGCTCATAGGTCTCTTTTACGTCTTGTAGATTCTCTATATGAATCCCAACGGCAACTCTCAAAAACATGAATTGAGGAGTCTCGGAGACAGTTTTCCCAATTCTTAACAAATAGGATTTTTGTAACGTCTTGATGCCAAAGTATGATAGTTCGAAGTCCCTTTCGTGAACAATGAGGCTATCTAAAAAGTCACCATGCTTGTTCACAACTTCATAAAAATCATCTGCAAACACAGTAACATTCCTCTTCGATGTCTCATTTTTCATCCTCCTTATGTTTTGTGAAAAACTTTGGCCAACTTGTTTTTGGATTCTAGTAGCCTCCACTCTTCCAGACAATAAAGCATAATCAGGATGTTGGATAACTTTGGCCGCAATGACTTCTGATGTCAAATCGTACAATTCATCAACACTCAATTCGTCTGGTAAGCCCGCCTCAACCCTCTCTATGACATCATCAATATCTATAAACCTTTTGTCTAATGAGAAGGTCAACTTGTTTAAAGAAGCTGCTAGTTTTGTCCGGTCGAAGTTGGAACTTTTTCTCGAGCCAAGATCATGGGATACTACTCGACATACCACCATCTCTTGTCAAATGGAAAATGTGTTGCAACTAAGTTATCAATGTGGTCTAAGTTTCGTGGAATGTAGTTATATTACCGTACTTGCCAACCTAATTCATTTTGAGTTTTTGTCATCAAGTCGATCACGTGATCGGACGATAATGCAACTATTCACGATACCCTTTTGAGACGACCAACGTTCGCTTACAATGAGACACCGCAGTCGGATTTAGATTTTCACGTAAGCGTGAATCATCACTACTAGAAAGAAGCAGTTCGGAAAGGGAAGTTTATTTTGAAGGTTTCATCACGCTAAGGGTAAGGTTCGTGAGTATTTCGAAGGGTTGATCATCTATGTACGGCTCATCCCTCACCATATACCGAATTGATATCTAACTCTAAACATTTGTACATTTCTTGCATTGTCAATCCGGTGTTGATGGAGAGAGATCTCACCATCTAAATATCAACGCTCATTGATCTCTTGAAGCTGTTCTCGGAATTTGCAGCTGCTTGAAAGCAGAGAGATCCAAAAAAAAAATTATATCGCTATTGATCAATTCTAGGAGATATTTGACCTTTTCCTCGGTGTGGGATTTACCACTTCCAATGCTGAGGTGGCCCGATGTTTTGTTACATGCTCGTAGACCTTCCGCAAAAGAAGCTATGATCTGAAAGGTGCTCAAAAGGTTATTAAAAGCCATCTGCGCCGTCTTCTTCCGCTTGGCTAGTCTGGACGCTTTCTTCCTCAGCATCAGCTTTACACTTGATAGCTTTGCATGTGCAATGTCTTCTTCTCTCCATCTGTCTGATTTCTATGTCATTCTGGCGCTCTGTTTGGCGCAGCTTGCTGCATGGAGATGGACGCATAACAACCTCAGACGATCCCGTGGACGGTGGAACTTCTCCTGCTGAGCTCGCTCCGACGTACAACTGGATAGGTAATATCTCGCTGCCTTGTAAATCCTTGTAAGAGTGCTCGTCACGTAAGGCGCAAATCGGACAGGGCTCCTCTGGTACGGTTAGTATATCCAGCACCACAGTCACGCTTCCTAGACTTGCCGTGTGTTTCATAGACATGCCGTTTGTCGTGCCCATTCTTGTCTGAACAGTCAGTCAAGCCCGCTACGTGCACTTGTCACGTAGTGTTCCTCGGAGCGAAGTCCTTTTTTTCTGTTTGATAAGCGTTTGCAGCAATCCAGAACAGAAAAAAAAAGAGAGCTCGCACTCAGGATTGAACTAAGGACCAACAGATTTGCAATCTGCTGCGCTACCACTGCGCCATACGAGCTAATCAATTCAATTTAAGGCTCGCCCGGATATACACACGAATGCGGCAGCGAGTATCCCACCAAAGAAGGCCTTAAGGTTCTCGGTCAAAGAAGGTATGAGCTACTTCGGGCCAAGCCGTTGCATGCGTATCCCAAGCGCGTGGCCCCAGAATGCTGCGTGCAGCACATCTGGGACGGCTGCGCAAATGGCCGGCTGATCTTCTCTTGCGCTAGCAATCATGCTCCTTCCATGAACGTCACATCGTGCGGCCCAGAACATGGAAAGCACAAGTTAACCATCGCAGAGAGCAATTCACCCTTCCAAGCAAGCCAAGCAAGCCAAGCAAGCAAGAACTACGCCGACAGACGTCCCATTGCGGGACCTGCCCCCGAAAAGACGTTGCGCCGGTTTTGCATCAACGAGCGAGCACCCAGACAAAAGCTCCAGTCTCAGTACACCCGGAGCGATGCCGCAGAGTTGCGCCTGCATAGTAGCGCCAGCGATGCTCTCCAAGAGAGCTGATGTCTCTCAGCCAGCACTCGTCGCACCGCCGGCGTTGCTGCTACGAGTCTTGTCACCGCGAACAAAGAAGAAGCACCGGCTGTGTCCGCATTGTTTCGCCGTCCAGATATCCTTCTAAAGTGAAACGACGCTCGCGCATTAGCCCGGCGGGGCTGCGGTTTCTTCTCTTTTGTTCTCTTTTGTTCTCTTATCTTCATTGTTGCAGGCAGAAAAAATAGCTCGCTAGATTCGAACCAGGCACCCTCGCACTGCACATAGCCCCCAGCCGGCATTCAGCCGGCATTCAGCCCGCCCATCCTAGCCAGGCACATCGCCCGCGCATATGCACTCGCCTCGACTTCACCGTGCCGCCGGCTTTCGGTGGTTATTTCTGCTTTCACGCGTCCTGCCGCTGCCAAAATCAGCGACGCTGCATCAATTTTAGCAGGAATACACGCACCTGCATACACCGTATATGTGAAACCGCCCGCCTTAGGAGGGCACTCTAGACTTCGCAGATATGTACGGCGGTTTTTAGCCAGTCCAGCCGGACGACATACATTGACGTGTGCTGGGGTGGTGGCGGCACCCGCCGCGCGCGATCCAGAACACAAGCGGCCCAGGGCAGCGGCTGGGCGACAGCAGCAGGGCGACCGCAGGCATTCCACGATGATGCTGTTGCAGCCTTCTTGCGCCTTCCCAGCGAGGACGACTGCAAGGCGTGCAGGCTGCAAAGGTGGCTGTACGTCCCACCGCTTCGCGTACTGTACGCCACCAAGCGCGTGCCGATCGGGGCGATCAGCTTTGCATGGTGCGGCCGGCCAACAAAGAACGAGGGCGGCGGTTCCGGCGCAGAATAGGGAGGGGCCTCCGCCTTGGCTAGCGAGGGCGGCTAAAATTACTGAGACGCGCGGGCCGGCCTCGCTAAAGAGAGCGCCCCTGCCCTGGCGGCAAGCCTAGGGCGGCGCCAGCCTAAGTTAGTGCGGTTCGCGGCAGACTTAGCGCGGTTCGCGGCGGCCACGGAAGGCCCGTCTACGCTGTGCTCACGGCAGCTACGCTGTGTTCTACTGGCTTAGTGTGTATTCTTCGTTATGTAGTGCTGGCCGTGCGGCCGGTAAAGTTGGTGTCGTGGTAGTTCCGTTATAACACATGTGGACACGTCGTCGTCTATGAATGCAAGCAATTAGTGGGATGAACTCCGCAACCAGGCAGCGAACCCCTTGTGAGTTGTGGCGACACGCCTAGCTCGTGCTGGACAGGCCTAGCGCGAGCGGACGGTCTTCCGAGACCAGATGACCCGGTCTATATGTCTGGACATGAAGTCGTAGCTGTAGCGCATCGGCTTGGCAAACGTGTGGTCGATGCCCGCCTGCTCGTACACCGCCAAACACGGCTCCTTGTGCTCGGTGGTGACGGCAATCAACCCCAATCCTCTGTGCTCGTGTCTCGCCCGTATCCGTCTGGCAAGATCGACGCCGTTGACGTGGGGCATCTCGATGTCCAAAAACAACACGTCGTAGGTGCCGCTGGCCACCTGGCCCTCTGCGTCGCGCGAGTCCTGGAGGACGTCGATGGCCGCGTACGGGTACAACTTCTTGAGCACCCGCTCCAAGATCTTCAAGTTGATGAAGTTGTCGTCCACCAACAAAAAGCGGTAGTTCTTGTCGCTCACCTTGACGGCGTCGCCCTCCTCGACCGGCGATATCAAGTGCGGCATCTCGCTCTCGTCCGTGCTGTCGTGCTCCGACTCTGTCAGACACGACGACAGCGACGTGGAGAGACTGTGGAGCTGCGCCAACTTGGGCTTGCTGAAGTAGTCCTCCTCTGGCGTCACGTCGTCGACCTCCACTGGCGGAGTCTTTAGGTGCGTGCTGTACATGTTTGTGCTGGTCTGGCCTCCATCAGTCGAAAATCTGTTTTTGCAAGGTTTACGTCCCTTTTTTGGTGGATTTGCAGGGTTATATATGGGCTGTATTTGTTGGTAGCAAGTTGCAAGAGTCCAGATCCTGGGCTTCCGGCCTGAGATTTCGCAACAGGGAAGAATGGATCACTCGGGCGGACTAGTGCGGTCGTGCGCCGGCGGCGCGCAGTCAGGCACAGAGCGCATGGGGCAGCTTCGGGCGAGGGACAGACATTGCCGCATTGGGCGGTTTCGACGCGACCCGAGTTGCAGCGCTGGTCGGATCGGGCGGGAAGGTGTGCGAGGAGCTCCGCTCCGCACGAGCCAGAGCAGAGAATGCGGCCGCCGGTGGAGAATTTCAGCCTCAGACTTGCTGTCGTGCACGAGGGCTGCTGTTCAGACGCTGTGCTGCAAACGGAACGCACGCGGAAGCGAGCGGTGGCCGTGGCCGCCACCTCACGAGACTCGGGTGACACGCGTCTGGTGCAGCGCTGCTGCTGCGTTGCTGCTGCCTTGCCTGCCCCGATCCACAGGTGCAGGCGTCAATCTGTGCATGGCGCATGCAGTCCTGCTGCTCAACAAAGCTGGGGGGACGTCCGCCCTAACCAGGCGCGCAGTGGCCAGAAGCGGCCAGAAGTAGCGGGAGCGGCCAGAAGTTGCGGGAAGCGGCGGGAGCGGCATCTCTTGTAGCCGCCTGAGAGCTCGGTGGCGCGGTGTGTATTTACAGACGTATGTATAAAGTACAAGGGAAGCGGCGGTCACGTGCGCGCCCGCCGCGCGGTGGGACTCGCCGGCACGGGTATGGATAGCGAGCACGCTAGCGAGCACGCTAGCGGGGCACTTTAGCGGGCTTCCTGGCGGGGCACTTTCGCGGGCTTCCTGGCGGGGCACTTTCGCGGGCATCTTCACCTGCCCCGCGGGCACTTCCGCTCACAGTTTCCCAGCAGCAACACTCATCATTCGTATGCACTGGTCAATGTTGTGTCCCTTCGGTGCACACACCGGAAGAATCGACCACGAGCGCACGTCGGCAAACTCCTTGAGCGCCTTGTAGTTGTCGCCGGTCGCATTCAAGTCTGCTTTGGTTGCAACGACGAGGATTTTCTTTTTAGCCATGCGCTGGGGTTTCACCTCCAGCATGAGCGTCTCGAGGTCTTTGACGGGGTCCTTGGACTGGAGCGACACCACAAAGACAAGTCCCCCCGAGCGCTCGACGTGACGGAGGAAATCCAACCCCATGCCCTTGTTTTCGGACGCACCTTCGATGATGCCCGGAATGTCTGCGACGGTGAAAGGGTCTTTGTCAATGGTGGTGAATATGGTGCCCACGGTTGGCTGGAGTGTAGTGAACTCCCAGTGGCCGATTCTGGGACGCGCTCGGGAGATCGCCTGGAGAAGCGTTGATTTGCCAGCGTTGGGCAATCCCACCAAGCCTAGGTCAGCGATGAGCTTGAGTTCGAGCAAGAAAAACTCGGTAAGCCCCTCTCTTCCTCTTTTGCTGAACCTGGGGTTCCTGACGTCCCTTGTCAAGAAATGCATGTTACCCATTCCTCCTTTACCACCTCGCAACAAAAGGAATGGTTTGGAAGAAGGTTTGTCGAAGTCTATCCCTAGCAAGGGGAACCTGTCGAAGAGGAGCTCCTCGTTTATGATCTCCTGGTCGAAATCCTTGACCCTTTCATTCAACTCGTTGAAAAAGTCTCTTTCTCGGTGATACTCTTCGGTTTTCTCCTTGAACACCCATCCTCCGCCTGGGGCGTAGCTCCGTCTGAAAAGCTGGATCTCCTCGTTCACCGTCGCCACTTCCATGCGGAGATCGTCCAAGCTGTGATGCACCTCGTTCAAATACCTTTTCAACTCCAAGGGATCAGGAATCCATCGCACGGTGGTGCCCACAGGAACTTCAATGATGACATCCTCTCCGTTTTTACCGTCTAGCTGCTTTGCAGACCCGGAGCCTCCACTGCGTGCTTGATAGCTCCTCTTGATCTTATGAAGCGATGTCATGTTCTCTACCGCTTGGATATATATGTCGCCTCCGTTGCCGCCGTCGCCTCCATCGGGTGGGCCAACGGGTCTGAATGCGTCTCTGAAAAAGGAAACGGCTCCGTTGCCTCCTCTTCCTGTGTTCACCCGTATGAGCTTGAGATCCACAAACGTTCGCTGTTCTTTTTTCGATCCTACTTTGTTGTACCCTCTGAGCACGTTCAGCGTGTGATGGTCGTTGCCCAAAAAATAGTCCCTTAGCGAAAATGCAGCCCTACTGTAGTTGTATTCGTCCTGGCCCAAGTCCCTGTATCGGAGTTTCCCGATTGTCCTCTGCTTTCCCTCTTTCGGCTCGCCAGGCTCAGCTATGTCAATTTTGTAGGAGGCTTCTGGCTGTATGGGCTTTTCCTCCTCCAACTCATCGATCCAGCGGTCAGCCTCGAGAATGTTCTGTCGCAAACCAGACAACACAGAGAAGGACCGCCTGAGTAGTGCTGGTCTAGACAGCGACGCCAAAACCATTGCCAGCTTAACGATCATATACTGCCGGTTAATGTAGTAGCGGTCACTTTACCAGTGCATACTCTCTCTCTATCTCTCTCTTTCTCTTTCTCATTTATATGCACGTGACGTGTTTTTTTTTTGAGATGAGAGATGCCTTTATACGTGTGTCAGATCCATCGCAACAGAGTTCTGTTGAAGAAGAACGAGTTACGAATCAAGAATGTCGTTCGACGATTTGGGTGTGTCGAAATGGCTCTGCGAAGCCTTGACGTTGATGAAAATCCACAAGCCTACACCAATTCAGGCGGCCTGTATTCCCAAGGTATTGGAAGGGCACGATTGCATTGGAGGTGCCAAGACAGGTAGCGGTAAGACTGTAGCGTTTGCCCTGCCCATGCTCTCGAAATGGTCGGAGGATCCCTTTGGTATCTTTGGCTTGATACTAACGCCGACGAGAGAGTTGGCGATACAGATTGCTGAGCAATTTGCAGCTTTAGGGGCTTCTATGAATATAAAAGTTAGTGTCATCGTTGGAGGGGAGGATATTGTGCAACAGGCACTCAACCTCCAGAAAAGACCTCATTTTGTTATAGCCACTCCTGGTAGATTAGCAGATCACATTTTGAACAGTGGGGAAGACACTGTTGGTGGCCTCAAGAGAATCAAATACTTGGTTCTTGATGAAGCCGATAGATTACTCAGTAATAGTTTTGGAAGTGATTTGGAAAGATGTTTCAGTATTCTACCACCCGCAGATAAAAGACAAACGTTGTTGTTTACTGCTACCGTAACAGATGCGGTTCGATCTTTGAAAGATAGACCAACTCCCAAGGGTAAACCACCGGTGTTTATTCATGAAGTTGAGGCAGTAGATGACGTGGCGATACCATCTACATTGCTGCTTAATTATGTTTTCGTGCCTTCTTTCGTGAAGGAGGCCTATCTAGACGTGATTTTGAAGTTGGAGAAGTTTGAAAACAACACAGCTATAATTTTTGTAAATAGAACCCAAACTGCTGAGCTTTTGAGAAGAACCTTGAGAAAGCTTGATTTCAGGGTAGCATCGCTTCACTCTGAGATGCCTCAACAGGAGAGGGTCAACTCATTGCATAGGTTCAAAGCTGGGGCTGCTAAGATATTGATAGCAACAGATGTTGCATCGAGAGGTCTTGATATACCCACGGTTCAATTGGTGGTAAACTACGATATACCGGCAGACCCCGACGATTTCATTCATAGAGTTGGTAGAACTGCAAGAGCTGGTAGAAAGGGTGACTCTGTTTCCATTGTGGGGGAAAGAGACATCAGTAGAATCGAATCCATCGAGGCCAGAATCAACAAGAAGATGGAAAAGCTAGATGGCGTTGATGATAATAAAGTCATCAAGCAGTCGTTAAGCACCATCACCGTTGCTAAGAGAGAATCTCTCATGGAGATGGATAAGGATAATTTCGGAGAGAAGCGGAAAATCAACAAGAGGAAAAATGCACCACCTGAATCAATGAAACCTACAAAGTCCAAAAAGAAGTAATTTTCGTGGAAATATTGCAAATTCAATCTAATTATGAAGTATTTGTGTATTCTTTGACAATCAGAAGTACACAAATAGTCGCCAATGTCAAGACTATACCTGTCATACTGAGCATCGTGGCTAAGTTATTATAGCCAGATGTCTTTATTCTACCATTCGAGAAACTAGCTAATGAATGTAGATAGTCATAGCCACCAAGAAACAATGTAACAGCACCAAGAAATAACATAATGTACGAAACTACTTTTGAAGTGGCATCATGATCCAGCCATTTATGCTTTTTTTCACCACTAGAATCAATTTTAAAATTCAAAATGATACCCAATGCAGTAAAAAATAACGAAGAAGTAAACCTAATAAATGAAAGACATGTTCTTTCCAGTTGTAATATATCCCTAGGTTCAGACGCAGACACTTTAACGAGCAAAGCGTAAGGAAATCTTTCTTCTAAACTTGGCCTCTCTGTTGTGTCATTGTTCTCTATATTACCGAGCTGAGTCACGGCCTTGCTGGCTCTATGCCTCTGTGTTGAAGAGTTTGATAAAGCCATATTGTTAAATCAGGCAACCCATGCCCTCCAGCTTAATCCAAATATTATACTCGGGAATTTACTGTGGATGCTTTGATAAAATGATGATAGACAAGTCCTGGTCGTGCGAATTTGTAAATGATATTAGAATTTAGGTACATCATCAGTTATTTATTTATGATCCACTAAGCAGAAGTGTAAGGGAAAATGAAATCTAACGCTGGTGCGTGCAGAAATTGTGGGCATACCAATCTAGCTGTAGACAAGTTTACATCTGCTGCATCGGAAGTGGCTTGCTCAAGATGTGGTACAGTTCAAGTTGAGAATCCGATTGTAAGTGAAGTTCAGTTCGCAGAGTCCAGCTCTGGAGCTGCTATGGTTCAAGGTGCTATGGTGGGGGCAGACCAGTCTCGAGCCACTTTCAGCAGTAGACATAATGCTATGGAAAGTAGGGAACAAACATTTGAAAATGGAAAGAAGAAAATCAAACGGGTAGCAGCTGCGTTGAAAATACCGGAATACATATCCGATTCTGCAATAGAGTGGTTTAAATTGGCCCTTACAAATAACTTTGTTCAGGGAAGAAGATCGCAGAATGTTCTTGCTTCTTGCTTATATGTGGCATGTAGAAAGGAAAAGACGCATCACATGTTGATAGATTTTAGTTCTCGTTTACAAATTTCGGTTTATTCATTAGGTGCAACGTTTTTGAAGATGGTGAAAACGTTACATATAACCTCCCTTCCTTTGGCAGATCCCTCCTTATTCATTCAACATTTCGCAGAAAAACTAGATTTCAAAGAGCATAATGCAAAAGTCATAAAGGATGCCGTAAAACTAGCTCAACGTATGGCTCATGATTGGATCCATGAAGGTAGAAGGCCTGCTGGGGTTGCAGGTGCATGTGTTTTATTAGCAGCCAGAATGAATAACATAAGAAGAAGTCATACTGAGATTGTTGCCGTAGCTCATGTTGCCGAAGAGACGTTACAAAGACGATTAAACGAATTTAAGAAGACCAAGTCGGGAGAGTTGTCCGTCCTGTCATTCAGAGAATCTCTCAAAACTGAGACCTCGAACCCACCATCATTTGATAAAAATCGCGAGCTTGAAATGAAACTCGCAAAACAGTTAAAGACTAAGGAACAAACTCTACTGCAATTGCAACTGTCAGAAGCCACTGAGGAAAGCATATCCGAGAAAGACAAGGCATCCAAACAGCAACAGAAAAAGGACAAACTTTTGAGATCTATCTTGAAAGACTGTGATTTATCGGAAAAGGAGATATCGGAACAATTATCCAGAATTATACTGATACAACGTAAAAGCTTGGAAAGCTCGATGTATTTGACGCCTTCAGAACTTAAAAACATAACAGACACAATAGATAAAATTGACATGGACAGGCCCCGCAATTTGGTGAAAAATCTTCCTAAAACTCAAGATTTATTAGACAAGGTTTCTTCTGACCCCGTGGTCTTTGACGATCTTGACGACGAAGAGTTGGACCAATTTAAGTTAACACATGAAGAGTTCAAGCTCAAAGAAAGGCTCTGGACTGGACTAAATCATGAGTTTTTGATTGCCCAAGAAAAAAAGAGATTGAAAAAAGAGGCGGACGAACTTACAGGCAATACATCGGGAACCGTCCGTAAGAAAAGACGTACGGCAAAGTCTGGAATTTCGAATATCGTAGACCTAGGTGGAGATCTTGCCAACGAAATGGGTCTTAATGATGCTTTGGCCAATATTGGGGTTGATGAAGCTACTGGTGAGCCTCTAACTGCTGCTGATAGTGCGAAGATAATGCTTTCGAAAAAGCCATTTTCAAAAAAAATAAACTACGCCACATTAGGGGAGTTGTTTCATGATACCTCGAAAGCAGGCCTGGCTATTTGATGTACTTTTATCGTTTATGTGACTAGATGAACTATTTGATAACAATAATGTAATGTTTATATTCCTGTATACACTTGATGATTTTACTGAGCTGCGATGGAGATGAGTGGAAAAAAAAATATAGAGCTTTATTACTCTCTTTCTAGGAACTAGATTAAATAAAAATGGGGAAGAAAAGAAGAGCAGCTATATTACCATCAAATATCATTCTTCTTCAGAATGTTGTTCGTAGGGATCCTGAATCTTATTATGATGAGTTTCTTCAGCAATTCTCACACTACGAATCATTGAGAGACATATATCTTTTAAATCCTTCAGGCGCGGATGGAACTTCCTTTGGAGAGTTGATTGGTTTCATTTCAGCTGTATGTGGCTGTTATCCTAAGGAGACTGCAAACTTTCCAGAAGAGCTCAAAAGCATTTTGTTGAACAACCATAGAGAGCTTGCCCCGAATTTGAGAGAGAAGATTATTCTGTGCTTAACAATGTTGAGAAATAAAGATGTCATTTCATCGGAATCCTTAATACAGACTTTGTTTCCACTTTTAACTGATTATCGAAAGGGTGGGCCGGTTGCCGGCCAGCACGTGAAAGCCATGAGACTGCAGATTTATAGCACGTTGATATCGATGCTCAAAGCAGTTAATACTGGTACCAAAAATCAAAAGTTGAACAGATCCACGCAAGCTTTGCTTTTCAACTTACTTGAGCAGAGAGATTCACAGGGTCTCTGGGCAACCAAGCTCACTAGAGAACTTTGGAGAAGAGGAATTTGGGATGACTCCAGAACCGTAGAACTTATGACACAAGCAACATTACATCCAGATGTCAAGGTTGCTGTAGCTGGTGCCAAATTTTTCTTAGGTGCTGATCAAGAAAGAGAAGATAACTTTGATGACGCCTCCGATGATGAAAATGGATTTGATATGAACGCTTTAAAACACAAAATGCAAGTGAACAAAAAATCCTCCAAGAGAGGTAAAAAATTAGAAGCTGCTGTGAAAACAATGAAGAAAAAGAATGGGACAAAGCATTCTGCAACTTATTTGAATTTTTCAGCAATTCACCTATTAAGAGATCCACAGTCATTTGCAGAGAACATCTTCGACAAACATTTATCAAGCAAGAATGCAAATAAATTTGACTTAGATCAAAAAATTTTGTTCATGAATTTGGTTTCTAGGTTGATTGGTACACACAAGTTGACCGTTTTGGGGATATACTCGTTCTTCATGAAATACTTGACACCAAAGCAGAGAAACGTTACCCAAATTATGGCCGCCGCTGCCCAGGCCTCTCACGATTTAGTACCGCCGGAATCTATTTCCGTTGTTATTCGCAAAATTGCTGATGAGTTTGTTAGCGAGGGAGTTGCAGCTGAGGTTGCAGCTGCTGGTATAAACACCATTAGAGAAATATTGTCGAGAGCTCCATTGGCCATTGAAGCTCCTCTTTTGCAAGACTTGACTGAATATAAAGGCTCCAAATCCAAGCCTGTTGTGCTGGCTGCAAGATCGTTGATCGCTTTATTTAGGGATGTTGCCCCAGAGTTATTGTCAAAGAAAGATAGGGGTAAGGTTGCAAGTATGGAATTACTGAGCGGTGAGAAAGGAAGCTTACCACAGTTTGGTATTGAAAGTTCTGTTGTGACAGGTATTCCAGGTTTTGAATTGTTAGCCAAATGGAAATTAGAAAACGGCGAAGGAGAAGAGAACAACTCAGGAGGGTGGGAAGTTGCTTCGGAAGAAGACTCGGATGGAGATTGGATTACAGTTGCTTCTGATAAGGAATATAACCTTTCAGACTCCGAGACAAATAACAAACAAAATGCAACCGAAACAGTCTCATCGGAAGGTCAAGTGCAAGAGCAAGTGAATGGATCTGAATCTGAAGATGGCGATGATGCTGAAGAAGATGAAGAGCAAGACAATATCGAAGACGAAGATGACGATGAAGGTGAGGATGACGATGAGGATGAGGATGAGGATGACGATGAGGATGAGGACGAGAAGAGGCCCAAGAAAAAGCTCAAACTCTCTGCCGTCAAGAGCAAGAATGTAGCAGATGCCAAGGCAGCTTCTGAGAAGGCCATGGTTGAAATGTTGACAAGTAGTATTTTGACTCCAGCCGATTTCGCAAAATTAGAGGAACTTAAAACCCAAGCTGGTGTAGAGAAGTTGATGAATGGCACGCATAAAAATGAAGACTCGGTGGATTCCACGTCTTTGGTGGGTAACTCGAAGTACAAGGAACTTCGTGAGGAAAGGATTGCTCATGCCAAAGCTGGAAAGGAAGAAGAGGAGAAGTTCGGGTCGAGAAGAGGAAAGAGAGAATATGCACATTCAACTACTAATAAGGAGAAGGCAAGAAAGAAGAATTTTGTTATGATGATTCATAAGAAGGCTGTTCAAGGTAAACAAAAACTTTCGTTGCGTGATAGACAAAAGGTGTTGAGAGCTCATATCACCAAGCAAAAGAAAAAGGGACATTAAATAACTTTAGGTTTTGGTAAAATCTTTATATAAACGAGGCATTACTTATAATATTACAGTAAATAATTAAAATACATCAACGAAAAATAGGGATAAAAATGCAATGTTGAAACTCTAATACGTTTCACCAACAAAGCGATACCAACACACAACATGTTTACTTGTTGTTCAATTCCTTATTCTTGGATTTTTTCTCTGACTTTTTCTCTGACTTGTCGCCTTTTCTCTTTTTGGAATCCTTGCTCTTCTTCGGGGCTTCGAGTTGTTGAATCGAGGCAACTTTTTCTTCTGAAGATTCTTCCTCTGACGAAGACGGCTCTGGAGCGTCGTATTGTGGCTTTGGTTCCTTCTCTTCGGTGAGGCCAGCCTTGTAAGCCTCCTTGACCTTCTGGTACTCCTTCAACTCATTGGCGTACTTCTTCTGCCACTTGGCTTTCTCTTCAGGTGTGATGGAGTTCCATCTTTCTTTGATAACATCGTTCATCTCAATTGCAGACAAGGCGGGCAAGCCCTTCTTTCTCCGTTCTTCACGGATAACTTCCCTTGTGTGAAAGGAAAAGGCGAAGAAGATTGTCAATGGCTTCTTGGGTGCGTTGGGGTCTTTCTCGGCCTTCTTCCTCTTCTTCTCTTCAGCACTTAGTTTCTTAGCAGCAGCAGCATCTCCTACTTTGGTGCTAACGGCGTCCAAAACATTCGGCAAAGGGCCCACTATACCTTCTGGGGAAACATTAGATGCTATGGTATTTAAAGTGTTGGCTAATTGCGTTAACGAGTCCGCATTACCTTCTTGCGATGTCACTCTGTAGAAGTTGACAGTAGCATTTGCTGCTTCTTGTGCAGCCTTCGACAACTCGAAGAGCGACGACACTAAGGCGTCCTTTGCTGCCTTGATTTGTGACATTATCTGTTTGCTATGTTATATCTTTGTGCTGCAACTGTCACACGAACTTGAAAGTGCTTGTTGTTTAGGACTCTAGGGAACTCTTGGGGATGGGCAGAAATAAACAACAGGGGCCCTCGCAAATTTAACGAGGATTCCTGTGTAACCTTGAATCCTCACCACTCGCTGCTCCGCTCTACTGAGGCAGGCAAAATTTCAGAACAATAGCCCGGTTGGTCGGTATTTGCTGCGTTTCGGTTACCACGAGGGCCACTGCAGTAGCGCGCCCTTCCGGGGAATGGCTCCCGTTAGATAGAAATAGGTCGCGGTATATTTGGGTTGCCTAACTCGTCGCGACCCCCACGCTATTTACTGAGAAACGGAAGTGCGCTTGCGGCCCCAACGGGGCGTCACCGTGACGTGCATTTCTTGGCCGCCAGTGCGCATTTCTGAGCTTCTTCCAAATGGGGAGGGACCTCAGCGGGAATTTTTTTCTCCCACCAACGCATCGGTAATCCTGCTGGGGGTGTGGTGCAGTGCCGTTTTGGCGCCGGGCTCTTGCGCGTCCGCGGAAAACAACACTAACTCTTTTGGCAGGTGGCCGCGACATCACGCTGCTAGAGCAGAACGAGAGCAGAGGCCGCAGAGGGCAATGCGGTTCGTTGGGTACTCGTGGAGTACCAGAATCCAGCAGCGCCACTATCTGGGCCGTGCTAGAACGCTAATTTGTACGTGGCGGTTCTTCAGAAAGCCGTTTCCCACCGCAATAGCTCGACCCTCTGGCTTCTTTGCGCCTTTATAGTGAGGGTTGTGCATCTACACTGCGAGATGGCATTTCAATAGAGAGAACTCACGCCGTTTGCCCAAAACATGGCTTTTGCCCGAGGAATAGCCACCAAAGCATGCTCCAAGTATGCGTTGTCTTTCCCTGGCCAGGGGATAGTGGATAACGGCCTACTTGCAGGCTACAGGAAACACCGAGCAGCATTTCAGCGAACCTTGGACGTCGTTGATGACGCCCTAGGGGAAAAGTTTACCGACAATTTGTTCGAAACGGACGGCAATCTCAGTAGAACGTGGCTCGTGAAGACATCGAACGCACAACCGGCCATCTTGGCCTCGTCCTACGTGATATGCGAGTTAGCAAAGACCATGTACGACCTTGATTTACCCAGAAATGCCTCGTACTTTTTGGGCCATTCTCTAGGCGAGTATACTGCTCTTACCCTTTCTGGGGTGCTAGATCTCCGTACTTCTGCTGCTTTGGTCAGGAAAAGGGGTTTACTCATGGAAGATATTGTCTCTGGTGGCGACTACGGCATGCGAGCATTGGTTATCAGACCAAATGACTTTGACAAGGTCCTCGAGGAGGCCTCGGGCTATGTTGCGAACATCAACTCCTACCAGCAAATAGTGTTGTCGGGCAGGCACTCTGATCTTGACAACGTCATACTGCAGTTGAACAGAACTTCGAAAGTTGTCTTACGAGCCGTTAAACTACCTGTTCTGATACCTTTCCACAGCTCGATCGTAAGGGGCATAGAGCCGCAGCTATTGCAAGCGGCTCCCCTTGCCCATGTCCCCTCTGCTCCTATCATCTCTAACTTGCGAGGGGTACCTTCACAGGAGCCTTTCCGTTCTACGATTGCAGCCAATTCGCGTCCCGTGCAATGGGTCAAATCGATGGATTTTCTTATCGATAACGGTGTGGAGCACATAATCAATGTGGGGCCGGGCTCCTCTTTGCAACGCATCAATTCTACATTCAAGCTCAACAGCATCGCTTTGGACTCTCTTGATGCCATGAAGAAATGCCTGACTCAATTTTCTATATAACCCGAGTTCAAAGTGTTTGCCTGCCCCTACGATAGTAATTTGCTTCTGTTACCCAACACAGCAGTGCTAGTTAGTGAATTTTGTGTTTTTCTAGTGCTTCTCGGTGTATCTCAATATCTTCCCGTTCTCCAGAAAGTCGAGTTAAAAAACGAGACTCGCTCATTCCGGGACGAGTCAGATGGAGATCAAAATATATATGGACGAAAAATCTCACTTTTGATCGTCAAGAACGATTAAAGCTCTTTAACTTCTGACAAGTAATTTTTATTGAAAATGGCAGCGCAGATAATAGACGGAAAGGCGATTGCCTTGCAGGTCCGTGAAAGAGTTCATGCAGAAATCAAGCAGACCCAGGTCAAACACGGGGATTTCAAGCCTAAATTGACCATTATCCAAGTTGGGGAAAGACCTGACTCATCTACCTATGTGAAGATGAAGTTGAAAGCTGCCGAAGAGGCGGCTATTGATTGCGAAATAATACACTTGTCAGCTGACATCACCGAGAACGAGTTGTTGAACAAGATCTCCGGGTTGAATGACTCATTGGAGGTCGACGGTATCTTGGTGCAGTTACCCTTACCAGGACACATCAACGAAGCCAATGTCACTTCTGCTGTCTTAGCAAGCAAGGACGTTGATGGCTTTGGTCCCGAGAACGTGGGCGAGTTGTTCAAAAAAGACGGTAAACCATTGTTTTTGCCTTGCACTCCAAAAGGGATCATAGAATTGTTGAACAAATCCAATGTGACTATCCAAGGTGCAACAGCAGTGGTTTTGGGTAGGTCCGACATTGTTGGCAAGCCAATTGCCAACTTGTTGACCAAAGCCAATGCTACTGTCACCACTTTACATTCGCAAACTCCTCAAAGTCAGTTGGAGCTCTTTTTGTCCCAGGCTGATATCGTTATTGCTGCCATCGGTCAACCTCAATTTGTGAAAGGTAGCTGGCTTAAGGAAGGTGCCGTTGTCATTGACGTTGGTACGAACTTTATTTCTGATCCATCAAAGAAGTCTGGTTCTAGAATGGTGGGGGATGTTGAGTTTGAATCTGCCGCTACCAAAGCTTCTTTGATTACACCTGTTCCAGGGGGAGTTGGTCCAATGACAGTTGCAGCTTTACTTGATAATGTGTTCATTGCTGCAAAGAGACATTACAAAAACAACAACGAAACCCCCAAGTTTACTAATCCATTGCGTTTGAACTTGGAGAAGCCTGTTCCATCTGACTTCGAGATCTCGAGAGCTCAACAACCTAAAAAGATTGATCAGGTTGCTCAAGAAGCTGGTATCTTGGAAAGTGAATTGGAACCGTTTGGTTCCTATAAGGCTAAAGTTTCTCTTGACTTGTTGAAACGTTTGAACAGGAAAGTTGATGGTAAGTATGTTTTGGTCACTGGTATTACACCTACTCCATTGGGTGAGGGTAAATCCACCACAACTGTCGGGTTGGCGCAAGCATTGGGTGCACATTTGCAAAAGAATGTTTTTGCCAATGTCAGACAGCCATCCATGGGTCCAACCTTTGGTATCAAAGGTGGTGCAGCAGGTGGTGGTTACTCTCAAGTTATCCCAATGGACGAGTTCAACATGCACGTTACCGGCGATATTCATGCTATCACGATGGCAAACAATCTTTTGGCTGCTGCAATTGACACCAGAATGTTCCACGAAAATACCCAAAAAGATGGTCCATTATATAAAAGATTGGTACCAGCTAAGAAAGGCGTTAGAAAGTTCACTTCATCCATGTTGAGAAGATTGAAAAAGTTAGGAATCGACAAGACTAATCCTAATGATTTGACTTCGGACGAAATCACTAACTTTGCAAGGTTGGATATTGATCCAGAGACAATCACTTGGAGAAGAGTTGTTGATTGTAATGACAGATTTTTAAGAGGTATCACTATTGGTGAAGCTCCTACAGAGAAGGGTTTTACGAGAAAGACTGGTTTCGATATCACTGTTGCTTCCGAGTGTATGGCTATTTTAGCTTTAGCAAACTCATTGGAAGATATGAGGGAGAGATTAGGAAAAATGGTTGTAGCTTCTTCTAAGGCTGGTGTTCCGATTACTTGTGAAGACATTGGATGTGCAGGTGCATTAACTGCATTGTTGAAAGATGCTATTAAGCCTAACATTATGCAAACTTTGGAAGGAACTCCAGTTTTCGTGCATGCCGGACCTTTTGCTAATATCTCCATTGGTGCCTCGTCCATTTTAGCTGACAAGATGGCCTTGAAGTTGGCGGGCACATCCCAAGACTTGACAGCCGAGGAAAGGGTTCAACAAGAAGGTTATGTCGTCACTGAAGCAGGTTTCGACTTCACAATGGGTGGTGAAAGATTTATCAACATCAAATGCCGCTCGTCTGGGTTGGTTCCTGACGTTATTGTAATTGTCGCAACAGTGAGAGCTTTGAAGGTCCACGGAGGTGGTCCAGAAGTAAAAGCAGGGGCTCCCTTGGCAGCTGAATACACACAGGAAAATACGGACTTGTTAAGAGAAGGATGCTCGAACTTGAGAAAGCACATCGCCAATGCTTTAACCTATGGTATTCCGGTTGTTGTTGCAATCAACAAGATGTCTTCTGACACTGATAAGGAACACGATATAATCAAAGAAGAGGCATTGAAAGCAGGAGCCACCGATGCTATTGTCTCCAACCACTGGGAGGAAGGTGGAAAGGGTGCTGTTGACTTGGCAAATGGTGTCATCAAGGCAGGTAATAAAGAGAAGAACTTTAAATTCTTGTATGACACAGCACCATCTGTACAAGACAAAATAGCTTCTATTGCCAAGGAGATGTACGGTGCGGGTGACGTTGAGTACTCACCGGAAGCACAGAAAAAGATCGAAACGTACACCAAGCAAGGTTTTGGAAACTTGCCAATATGTATTGCCAAGACCCAGTACTCTTTGTCTCATGATGCTGCCTTGAAGGGTGTTCCTACTGGTTTCACGTTCCCAATCAGAGACGTGAGAGCCTCAATTGGGGCCGGCTACTTATACGCCTTGGCAGCTGAAATTCAAACTATTCCAGGTTTGCCAACACATTGTGGTTTCATGAATGTTGAGGTGAACGAAGACGGTGAAATCGATGGTTTATTCTAAAACCTCATAATGTCAAGTTCAACACTTTACGATGTTATGATTAGTGCGATTACTACTACAGGTACTAAAATTACAAGTACCAAAACTACAGCTATTAATATGTTTTATTTTTATTTCGTCATTCCAACTTCCCATTGGACATTGAACATTTTAGAGGGTTTCAACACTATATATTTTAATAGAGAATAAAAATTTGATTTGCAATTTCGTTTATCGGGATTTGGTATATACACGCCAAAAGCCGATCTGAAAACTGAAATCGAATTTTGAGTCAAACTGCTTATTTGAATCAAAAGTAGTCATATTCCGAAGTAAATAATCTTCTAACTTTCTTTATTGAAGCAATGTACGCCCTCAGATACTTAAGACAAGGGGTTGTACCAGCAACAAGAGCTTCTTTTTTGAAAAATGCTACCTCAATCCCAGCTACCAACAGACTAGCATTTAGAAAGATACATGGAGATATAAGTCGAATGGGAGCAGTCAACAGACTCACGTATAGACCCTACAGCGTTTTGAGTAATTCACCAGAGGCCAAGTTGTATAAGTATGAGGATGTCAAGAAGTTAGTCGAGTCACCTTCTAACCATCCTGGAACAGTTTTGATTGATGTTCGGGAACCCGTCGAATTTCATGATGGACATATCCCAGGTGCTATCAACATTCCCTTCAAATCCTCTCCCGGAGCGTTGGGCTTGACTTCGGAAGAGTTCGAAGACAGTTTTGGATTCAGCAAGCCAGAGAAGAAAAAGGAATTGGTCTTCTATTGTTTGGGAGGCGTCAGATCTACAGCTGCAGAGGAGTTGGCCAAGACCTTTGGTTACAATAAAAGAGGTAACTACGTGGGCTCATACGAAGACTGGGCTAATAGAGAAAATACAAAGAGCAGCTCTTGATATTAAAGTCAGTGAGGCACAATGAAAAGCGGATGCCCCCCTTGTGCTTCAAATTTTTTGAATGGTCATGTACATTTCCAAGTTCGTTTGTCGTTCAACTTATGTCATTTATGTGACATACATTTGAGAATTTATTTATCTATTGCCCTGCTGTAAACTGCCTTAATATGTCATGTTTTCAGATTACTCTTTATTTTGAGTCTAATTTAATCGTCCGTTTATTTTATGTAGTAAATACAAAATATATATAAAAAGAAAAACTTAGTGGCGAGGTGCATTAAACTCCAATTGTCTGAATTCTTTACCCAATCTTCTCTTCCTCTTCCTTTCCATGACTTTCTCTCTTTGAGAACTCTTCATGTTATCGAACTTAGCCTTATTGATCAACCTCTTCTTTTCACTATCCTTCAAAAAGTAAGGAGTCGACTGTTTACCCTCCTTGAAATTCTTCATTTGTTCTCTCTTGTGATTGGAGATGATTTGGTTTTCCAAATCCTTATTTTTCAAAGTATCCAACCGAGATTTCAAAGATTGCACCTTGAGCTTTATTTCTTCTCGTTCCCTTTCGCTGAGAAAAGAGGACAGCTTTTTGTCCTTAAGAATGTTGTTCATTTCCTTTATCTCTTTCTCTCTATATTCATCCAAAAATGCATAGTTCTTCCGTGTCTTGCCAATGTCTGCCTTACCGTAAGCAGCGTCAAACCTTATATCCTCGTATAATGTACTGTGCTCTCTTCTTGAAAGACCAGGAATGTCCCTTATTCTAGATACAGGTCTCTTGGCTGAGGCTATTGTAGGTGCATGTTTGGACTTTTTAGAAGACAGTTTTGTCGATACTTCCTCTGGCGCTGAATCGATGTCCGAGTCTGAATCATCTGAGTATTGCAGGCGATGAGTGCTTTTCGAAGTTTTATTTCTGTCTTTAGAGCCCTCCTTGTAAATCTTTTCCAGCGCGTCCTTCAATCTCCCGAACGAAATTTTCAGGAGTCCATCGTCACTGTCGTCTGCATCGTCGCTTTGATTTCCAACACTCCCTAATATGCCTCCAAGCTGATCATTGTCATCCAGCTCGAAATCTTCTTCATATGAAGGTCTTACGACCTTGCGATTCCTCATTATAAATCTTATTGCACACCTAGATTATTGTATGAGAGTCTGAAACCTCTTTCCTATCGCTCATATGTACCTCTAGCACTAGCGTTGAATGGTCTATCTCGTATATTGAGATGAGCTTTGCAATCGATTTTCCTCCCAAACTTTACACGTGCCGAGACTGATAACTGTTTATATGCCGTACGTTTGTTTTCGAGGTCCGTCTTGTCGGGGTCCGATTTCGACCGACTCGTGGCAGTATTTTTTTTGTATACTCCTCTTCGCTCAGTGTAAATTCACGGACACTGCTTACGTAATTACGCCCGGTGCCTAATTATCCGAGGGTTAACGAACGACCATCACCCTTAATATTTGTTCGGTGATTCCACTCGCTTTGAATAAGTTGTCAATTGGAATCGTCTATCACTATTATTTTTCTAAATATTCAAGGAAGGAGAACTCAAAGATAGAAAACGAAGTTAAGATGTTGTCTAGATCAATCGCTCGTATTTCAAGGGTATGTAACGTAACTTTCAGAGGGAAAGATGCTTAATTGCAAGATAAAAGGCATAGAGAAATCTACGGTCTGTGGATACGTGTTTGTAGACACCAAGAAGAGTAGGATTCATTGGATTGGGTAGGATCGGGCATCGATCAAGCTAAAAATGAGGTATTTACTTTTGGGAGATCGCGGCACGTATTGTCGAAGTCGGTTTCTTTTAGTTGGATGGACCCGTATCCAGCTTCCTACTGAAAACCGCCTAGTTTCTATGAATTGCAATTACAAACCATTATGTCAATCTTATACTAACTTTCACAGGGCGTCGCTCAACAAAAAAGATCCTTATCATTGCATGAATTCCGTTCAGCTGCTTTGTTGAAGTCATACGGTGTTGGTGTGCCAAATGGTGAAGCTGCTACTACCCCAGAGGGTGCATACGAGGCCGCAAAGGCTTTAGGAACTGACAAATTGGTTCTCAAGGCTCAAGCATTAACAGGTGGAAGAGGCAAAGGTCACTTTGATAATGGTTTACAAGGTGGTGTCAAATTGATCTCCACTCCGGAGGAAGCTAAAGATTTGGCCACACAAATGTTGGGTCACAAGTTGATCACCAAGCAAACAGGCGCTGCCGGTAAGGAAGTCACCGCAGTCTATGTTGTTGAAAGGAAAGATGCAAGAACCGAAGCATACTTGGCTATTTTGATGGACAGAGCTTCTCAAACTCCTATTATTGTTGCATCTGCTCAGGGTGGTATGGATATCGAAGGTGTTGCCGCTAGCGACCCTTCTGCCATCAAAACTTTTCAGGTTCCTTTAGCTGAAGGAGTTTCTGATCAATTGGCTACTGACGTTGCTTCCGTCTTAGGTTACACCGATGCTGCCATCCCAGAGGCTGCCAAGGCTGTCCAAAACTTGTACAAAGTTTTTATAGAAAGGGATTGTAACCAAGTTGAAATCAACCCTTTGTCCGAGACCCCAGACCACAAGGTCTTGGCTATGGATGCTAAATTGGGTTTCGATGATAATGCTGCTTTCCGTCAAGAGGAAGTTTTCTCATGGAGAGATTTAACTCAAGAAGACCCAGATGAGGTTAAAGCTGCCTCATACGGCTTAAACTTCATCAAGTTGGATGGTAACATTGCTAACATCGTTAATGGTGCTGGTTTGGCTATGGCCACAATGGATATCATCAAGTTGTATGGTGGCGAACCAGCTAACTTTTTGGATTGTGGCGGTGGTGCCACTCCAGAGACTATTGAAAAGGCATTCGAAATTATTTTATCAGATAAAAAAGTCAATGGTATCTTTGTCAATATTTTCGGTGGTATTGTCAGATGTGACTACGTTGCTGAAGGTTTGATTGCTGCTACTAAGAGTCACAAATTAGATATCCCAGTGGTTGTTAGATTGCAAGGAACCAACCAAGAGATAGCTATGGAAATGATTGAAAAATCCGGTTTGAAGCTCTTTGCATTCAAGGATTTGGATCCTGCTGCTGAGAAGATTGTTGAATTGGCTCCAAAAGCATGAATTCTGTGTAGAAAAACAGCTACCCAAACTTATTTTTTTACTATATATCGAGTTGTATAGAAATATATCTTATTTTTAATCATTATTTTGTGTCCTGTACATAATAATAATGTATAAGTGAGTGGCAATACGGTAAACCGAAGTGAGCTGCCATCAAAAGCCAGAAGGATATAAATTGCCTAGTCAATATTTCAAAGGCATTCTGTTCATATTTCAGTATAGAGGGTAATCAAACTTCAATATGTTTTTGACCAGAAGTGAATATGATAGAGGAGTGAGTACTTTTTCGCCGGAAGGTAGATTATTTCAGGTCGAATACTCGTTTGAAGCCATCAAATTGGGATCTACCGCGATTGGTATTTCTACTTCGGAGGGTATCATCCTTGGGGTTGAGAAGAAAGTCACCTCTCCGTTGTTGGAGCACTCGTCAATCGAAAAGATTGTCGAGATCGACCAACATATTGGGTGTGCAATGTCTGGTTTAACAGCAGATGCAAGATCATTGATTGACCATGCGAGAGTCTCGTCGTTGAACCACAACTTGCATTTTGATGAAGTTATCCAAGTGGAAAGCTTAACTCAATCGGTTTGCGACTTGGCGCTTAGATTCGGTGAAGGTGCAAGCGGAGAGAAACGATTAATGTCAAGACCTTTTGGGGTCGCGTTGTTGATTGCAGGTTATGATGAAGAGAAAGGACCTCAGTTATACTATACAGAGCCATCTGGAACATTCTATAGATACGATGCCAAAGCCATTGGGTCTGGTTCAGAAGGAGCTCAGACCGAATTACAAAACGAGTACCACAAGTCTTTGACTTTGAAGGAAGCTGAGCTTTTAGCTCTCAAAGTTTTGAAACAAGTCATGGAAGAAAAATTAGATTGCAAGAATGCTCAATTAGCCTCTGTTACTAAAACTGGCTTCAGAATATATACCGACGAGGAAACTGATGAAATCATTAAAGCCTTAAATGAGCAAAGTGTTGATGAAGAGAATTAGAAATAAGTATATTAATACACATCTATAATAATTTAGGCGGAAGCACTTCTAGTCTTTCAGCCAAGACTAGAATTTGTTTATTTTCAGCTTCCCCATATGACTTCAAGGTTATAATGAATTCTGTTAAAGAGTCTTCAAATATCTCATAATGATCTTGTAAACTTTCATTCAAATTTTTTATCCTGTTTTCTATCAGATTCTCATCCATAGCTTTGTTGCTAAACTTTTCAGGGTAGTCAAGAGAGAACTGAGCAAACAAGTCAAGGTTACATAATATAAGTCCTTTCTTCAACTTACTGACATAATTATTGAACAGTATTATGATGTCGAACATATTCTTTAAGACACTAAGTAGATCCGGTCTAGTGATCATTGAGTCATTGACAATGGTATTTAAATATTCGTTTAATTTCGAGATGAAATTGTTTGCATCAATCAAGGGTAAGTCTAGTCTTGAGTTCGGGTGATCTTTCAAACCCTGTTTGTTGAACAAATTATTTTGATTGTGGTTGGTGAAAATGTTATGCGCATATGATGAACTTGGGTTGTTGTTACTTACATCCGAGCCTAACTCTTTTTCATTGAGCATCGTCTGTATTTTAGTCACCAAATTTAAAAGGACATTATAATTGTCTTCAATTACATCGAAATCGATATAAAGTTGAAGCTCATGAAGAAAATCCCTCATTCTAGAATGTAGGGTGCGGCATCTTAATATCCACTTTTTGATTCGCTGGTCAAAAGCAGGGTATCTCCATATTTGAGAGTGAATAATTTCCTTCCATGTGTTGTTATTGAAAACATTGATGAATTTTATGAGCATTTTCAATTTGAACATTAACTCATAATGATAAGATAGCTCTCGATTGACAATCAAATTGAGCGGGAAAGGTACATCAACAGTTAGATCCACACTCGCAATGGCGTATTCATCAGAATGATCAGGATCATAAGCATTTCTGTTAGAGTCCGCTGACAGAACTTGATTTCTTTCAAAAGTTTTTGTGAGGAAAGCCTTGAAGTTTGGATCGTTTTGTAAAACTTTTTCCGTATCGAATGACTCTACATTCATAATCTCTCTTGCTACTTCATAAAAGTTTGAACTAGTAACTGCAAACTTTTGATTATAATACAAAACATCCTTGAGTGCAATCTCTGGAGAGTCGTCATGCTTTGTTGTTTCTCTTTGTGAGCCAGCGTCATCGTAACTCTTTTTCAACCGCGTCACTGATATGGCATGTCTGTTCTTTTTTAGTTCATGAAACGAACTTTCTATGAATGAGTCAACTTTCAGTGATTGATTGAATAAGAATATTGTTTGGTAAGACTCAATTAAGCTCTTCAAATTGTAGCCCTCAAAAAGCATTTTCATGAGAAGTGTGTTTGCACGATTATAAAACTGATCTATCTTCAACTCTAAGTCTTGTGAGAATATCCTTTCAATTGGGTTTAGAATCTCATTCAAATTTTGAAAGTTCTCGAGGCCAGTGCATGCCTTGAAGATATTCAAGAACTTTCCAGTATTCAAAATCTTGAACTGGATATCTTTGCTTTGAAACTGGCTGATGAGTCCATCTGTTCTTAGAACAAAGAGTTCATTCCAGTAGTGTTCACTAATTGGACTAAAAACATCAGACAAGTTTGAGGGTACAGGCTTTTCCCTAATTAAAAATTCATCGAAGTGATCATCAATTTCCCCATTCATAAGCCACTGATTAAGCATGTGTACGTAGTCTTCACTTGAAGACTCAAATAAAACCGTTAAAAATTCTAGAGACGAGGTATCCCCCTTATATGCATTGATTCTATTCTGTATAATCTCCAAGACTAGTCCCCCTTTGCAATATTCAAAGTTTTCAGTATTCACTAATACATCTATTCCTCCAGTTGTTTTCAAAGATGCTCTGATATTCTGGATGAAAACTTCAAATGGAATGTCTTTATCCTTGAATTTGACTATTCTTTCGTTAGTCTCATTGGATATTTCTAGTGATATTTCATAAAGATGTACTAATTTGCTGGATACAGTCTGATTCAATGTATTTTCCATAACATTCAAGTTGAAAGACGAATTGAACTTAAATTCATCTTCAAGCCCAAGTATTACCCGCTGATATTCGTTGATGAACTCGCTAACTATGAAGCAGAGTCTCTGAACCACTTTACCAAAGTTTGCGTGATCATAATACTCCACGAATGCAACCAATCCTGAATAATACTTTCCAAACTTAACCAATTTTTTAGCTATACTTTTCAAGCTAACATCAAGGTGCTTTGCTATCTTGAAATCTGGACCACTTAAACGGGAAACTATGTTGGAGGGATCAAATCTATCACTATACCTAATGTATAACCCATCGTATCCCAAGAGTGCGAATAGAAGGTCTTTGATAATTAGACCCTGCTGAATTCTCAAGTCACTTAGTTCACTAAGAGGGAAAAATTTTGTTTTATAGTTCCCTCGTGTTGTAGGCTCTACAGTACTTCGTAAAATATCCGCGTCCCTCACAAGCACCACCCTATTCGTTTCATAAGGCCCTTCCTTGGGACTCGTGATGGTATTCATTCCTCAGGTATTTGTGTAAGAACGTCATATTGATGTCAATTGTAAACAAAAATAGAGTTCTATGTACGCGATAATTTTTGTATGAAGGACTAATGCGCACCCTACACTAATACAAGATTTGTTCGCTCATTACTCTATTTATTAGACGTTACAACCTAGCAAGGAAAGTGATGGCATAATAGTGGCTCCATCAGTCTAGCCACTCTTGATCCTCATCATCGCTAAGATCTAGGTCTCTCATTAATTCTTCAGACGCGAGATCTGCCTCCTGTTGGACCTGAGTTAACCCACTAATATCTTCTACATACTTGGAGTCATTAAGACATCTTTCGATGAATTTCCACCCATGGACTTGGTATTCTGATAAAACGCGTTCCGAACAGGCCGAGCAGTATTTATAATTTGGTGTCAGTAGTTGAGTTTGACTGAAGGAACTCAAAAAACCTCTTATTTGGTGGGGAACTATTCCTAAGTTTCCTGTGTTTGTTGGAGCATTGTGTTTATCTGGGTGTTGTAAAATCGACACAAGAAGTTCAACTGCAAGAGACGAAGCTATGGGGGCCACGCCAGGTCTTGTTACCGTGCACATTTGATCTAACGATCTATCAGACAAACTATCGTTCGGGGCAACGACGTCATTACAATAATAACAGCCAAGTCTTTCTTTCTGCTGAAGTCCACCGTGGCGCATTACTAAGTAACCATCAAAACCCAAAGCGGCATTGATGACAATCTTGTCCTTCGCTAATCCCATTATTGTTGGGAGCCATCTAGATTCTCTGGAGTCCATTAGTAAAAAGACGACATCATGATCGTCGAATAGTTTGCTCAAAAAATTATAGTTGTACTCCAGCTCTTTTGTAGTCAGATGTCCTATCATTGGAACTTCAAGATTGTAACCCGATGAGTTAACCCCTGGAAAGATTTCTTTAAGGTGCTTTGCAGCTCTATCTGCCTTGAGTGCGCCTCTTCCTTCATCGCTAAAACAATCTTTGAACTCAAAAAGGGGTTGCCGTACTGGATTTGAGTACGAAATTCTACCATTATCGACAAAAGTTATATTCCTGATGCCCCAACCAAGTAAGGTTCTTGATACGTAGCTACCAAGAGTTCCAGCTCCCAATAGCAATACTTTTTGATTCTTTATTATTTCCAAGTCAAGCTGCGGGGCAATCCTCCACTTCATTAATTTGATGTTCAAATCAACTGCCTGATCTGCCAATTGATGTGGATCTATCAACGAACCCAAATCGGCAATTTTGGGACCCATCTTTCCATTGCTCACCCTCTCCCATCCGGTTATCTTTGGCACCGAGTGCTTGTCGAACTCATCACGAAGGCTCAAAGTCAAAGAGAACGATGAATTGTTAACCCGATAAACTTTAATATTTACTTCTTTGAAATTTTTGAACGCAAGAAGGTACAAGTAGTTCTTGAGCTGAACAGATGGAACTTTTTTTCCATTCAAACTTGTCTCAATGAATACAAATGTACTTCCCTGTTCAAGATTTATATTCTTGATTTCTATTGCGTTGCCGTTGTAAACCTGAAAAAACTGGGAAAAATTATGGCCTTGTATCTTCTTATCGATCAAATCTTGTATTTCGGATAAACTATCATCGTTCTGTTGAACAATCTCCCATTGTGATTGTAAAGTGGGGATAGCAACCCAATAGTTGAACTTGTATTTCTTTAAGTCTGCAAAAGTCAACAAAAAGAACCTGTTTATATCTGCATCTGCTTCTACCTTCTCCGAAGCAATTTTGTCGTATATTCCTTTACCCCACCGATCAAGAAGCTTTTGCTTATCCACAGATTTGAACTCATCAAATGTATTCACGTTGTAAATTATTCCTTTCCAGTGTATGTTAGAGTCATCACGATTAACGCTTTCATCAAAACTGCTATAGTCTAGGTTGATTGTAGGCACATCATTAAACTTGTTTAAGGCCCCCGGATGTGTCATAAAACCAGTTATATCATGCTCAGAGGAGTCAAGTTTGAACTTCTCCAATTTCAACTCAGATAGCTTAGTGAAGAATGACGACTCTATAAATGATGCAACCGGTAAATATTTCATGTTCTGCTAAAACGTCTTTAATAAGTGACAATCAGCTCTGTTAATGAATTATCTGAGTCTACATTAAAGATCTATATTGTTATATGCAGTCAATGGTATTAATATACAACTCAAAGGATACAGTTTAAAAATTCTGACTAACCGTCCAAAGTCATATCATCAATTTCATCTAGTAAATCATCGACATCAAGTTGGGGAGCATCATCTTCATCATCAAGGTCTTCCTCATCCTCCGGTTCAACATATTTGTTCTCACCGGCCTTGTACATGTTGACTGTCTGTCTCATTTCCTCATCTTCTTCCAATTCTCTCAAGAAAAGCTCGTAGTCTCTTTCTGCACGTTCTTGATCTTGCTTGGCTTGTCTCGATTCTGCGTTTGCTACGATATCGTTGTGCTCTCTGGCCATTCTCTTTAACTTCCATTGTCTATTCTTGGACTTCTTGGACTTTCTTGGGTAGAATTTCTTAACAAGTACGACTTCTGGTGTATTATCAGTATCCAATGAGTCCCACAATTCTGAGTTAAGGTTTGAATTAGATAAATAATAACCCAAGCAAGAATCTCCCGGATGTAATATACCACCCAAATGTGATCTGACATAAAACGAGTTGTCATTCAGGCCCAAATCGCTGGCTCTTGTAACTGTGATATCAGCGAGTACATTCTTCCCACGAATATCTCCGGTGGGTTCCACGTCTAACACAACAAACTCTACCATCTGTGTCATATCTAATAATGATGGGAACGGGGCCCTCCAGTAAGCGGGTGCATTCAAATCAGCAGTTTGCAAGGTGTTGGTATCTAAGAACTGAATCAGGTTAGAAATCTTCAGACATAATACGAGACGAGATATGTTACCCATAGAATTTGCCAATTTTTGTGGAAGAACGACCAAGTCATCACGACAAATCGATGAGATTTCGATAGAAAATGTGAACTTGTATGATGAAGAGCCTGATTGTATATCAGTGCTGACTAACTCCTCAGACTTTCTGGTTTTTATAGGTGCTACAGCAGACAAAAAGTCTACCATTTTAGCTGCATGGTTTCTTTGTGCGTAATAGAAATCCAAACCGTCTTTTGCCTCTTTGATGGACACAGTATCAACATGTGCGTTGTGCTTCAATATTAATTGCTCCAAGTACAAAAAGGTTCTCTTATGAGGAACTTTCTGTCTTACTTGAACAGCCGCCCTCCAAGTGTTTGTCGTATACGATTTTGCACAATCTGGGCACTGCATGGCAACGACGGTGTACTCTACCTCAAAAGTTTGCTGTACAATGGCATTCTCCATAGCTTCACCTTGTACCGTTAACTTGACTCTAATACGACGAGAGTGTGGTTCAGTCCATATGAATGAAGCATCTACTAATCTGACCTTATTCAAACCTTTCAATCTTTTCAAACATAAAGCCAAAAGCTCCCTGGACTCTAACTCTGCTCTAACCCACTGGGTTGGTGGATACAAAAATCTCTCGCAGTTTCTGCAAAAGGAAACATTAGCTTCTCTAGGAATTCCTTCAGTTATATCGACAGTTAATTTGATACAGTCATAACACATCACTAAACCTTGTGACCCGTCAATAGGGGCACCACAGTTGCAACAAAGAACTGTTGCATGCTGGTGCGCATGATCATGGGCACTCAACGTAGTATAATTTGACATGATTAAGTGCTTTAAATCTTTTTGAAAAACTGCTCTTCAAATTTGATGACTAAATGAAAGTTTAAGGACTGCATTAATCTCATCGCTTGAATTTAAATTTAGATCAGGTGACTAACTTGTATGCTTATATAATCAATACATGTCTATTTATCAACCATCTAATGTCTCGAACTATGTAAGAAGTAAGACCATTGGTGCCAAGTATAATATATCACAATGGGTAAGAGGAAAAATACAGAGGTAATCAAATCTGATGATGACGATGATGATGTCCCTTTGAGTAAAAAAATGAAGTCCGAAACACAGGACAATGAAGAAGAAAACGAAGATGAACAACATGACGAAAATGGCCGAGATAATAGGCTAAAGAAAGAGGAAGACGAAGACAAAGACGGAAAAGATGATAATGAGGAAGAAGATGACGTCGATGAGGATGATGAAGACGAGGCCGAGGAGGAGAAAAAGAGAATAACAACTTTCAACTTTGATGGTGTTTCATATTCATTCAAAGAGAGGCCCTCTGTTATAGAAGAAAGAGAAGGAAAGATCGAATTCAGAGTGGTTAATAATGACAACACGAAGGAGAATTTAATTGTTTTGACAGGATTGAAGAATATCTTTCAGAAGCAATTGCCCAAGATGCCTCGAGAATATATTGCTCGGTTAGTATATGATCGTTCTCATCTATCAATGGCAGTAGTACGCAAGCCCTTGACTGTTGTGGGGGGAATAACCTATAGGCCATTCAACAACAGAGAGTTTGCGGAAATAGTTTTTTGTGCTATATCATCTACTGAACAGGTTAGAGGTTATGGTGCCCACTTAATGAATCACTTGAAAGACTATGTGAGAGCTACCTCACCAATTAAATATTTTCTCACATATGCCGATAACTATGCCATTGGTTACTTCAAAAAGCAAGGATTTACAAAAGAAATAACTTTAGATAAATCTGTATGGATGGGTTATATCAAAGATTATGAAGGTGGTACGTTAATGCAGTGCGAAATGCTTCCCTCTATACTAAGGTATCTTGACCTGGCAAAGATTCTTCTTCTTCAAAGAGCAGCAATAGAAAAAAAAATCAAAGCCAGATCTCAATCAGATAAAGTAAGGCCGGGTTTACAAGTATTCAAGACAAACAAGAACATAAAACTAGACCCCAAAGACATCCCAGGTCTTCTTCAAGCGGGATGGCTGGAAGAGATGGACAAGTTGGCTCAAAAACCAAAACGGGGTCCACATTTCAACTTTATGACCACCCTTTTATCTGAAATGACCAATCACCCTTCAGCATGGCCCTTTGCCGTTCCGGTCAACAAAGACGAAGTAGGAGATTATTATGATGTAATCAAAGAGCCTATGGATCTTGCTACCATGGGGCAGAAGCTAGAAGGTGATAAGTATGAATCCTTTGACCAGTTCCTATATGATGCTAAATTAATTTTCAATAATTGTCGAGCATATAACGCAGAATCTACGACATACTACAAAAATGCAACTAAACTAGAAAAGTTCTTGAATACCAAGATCAAAGACAATGCTGAATATTCCCACTTTCTTGAAGGGTAACCAAGTATTTACTTTTGCATATTGTGCCTTTTTATCCCAAGAAAATTAATCGAGTCGTGTGTTCGCACTAGTTTTACGGTAGATGAATGAAAATGATGTAGCCAAGTATAAAGTAAGTCAATTAACTATCAGAATTCTCAAAAATGGTACCACATGTATACTCTTATGCTGAATCTTCCGATGTTTCTACAGCCGTTGGTCATTACATAATCGAATTGCAAGACAAGGCTTTGTCTACGTCCTCTACATTCAAAATTGCTTTATCGGGAGGTTCCTTGGGTAAAGTGTTGAAACGTGCATTAATTGAAAATCCCGAGCTCGCCTCCAAAGTAAAGTGGGAATCATGGGATGTCTACTTCAGCGATGAAAGATTGGTCCCATTGGATCATCCAGACTCCAATTTTGGTTTATTTAACGAGTTAGTCCTCAAAAACTTGGCAACACATATAACTAAACCTAGATTAAATACTATTGATGAAGATTTACTCACCGGAAAAGATGGTCTTTTAGAAGGTGTAGATAAATCTAAGGATATTGCAATTGCACAAAGATATGCAAAAAAATTGCCAGAAAATGGTAAGTTTGACTTGATTTTGTTAGGATGTGGACCTGACGGACATACATGCTCCTTGTTTCCAGGACACAAGTTGTTGAAGGAGAATCAAGAATTGGTATCTTACATCAACGACTCCCCAAAGCCCCCTCCAAGAAGAATCACCATTACTTTCCCTGTATTGAAAGCAGCCACTTCAATTGCTTTTGTAGCCGAAGGTGCAGGTAAAGCGCCCATTTTGAAAGAGATATTCAACAATGCTACTAGTGAACTCCCTTCAAAGTTGGTAACAGACTTGAAAACAGGCGTGGAGGTTAGTTGGTTCGTTGATGATAGCGCACTCAGCGGTGTAGATGTTATCGCTTCAAAATATTGACCTATTTTTCACGGGATTTCGGGCACTACTACAGTTAGTTGCTTGTATATATTCAATTTTCTTCACCTATTTACTATGCAAATGTAGTTTTCTGTCCTCTTAGATTAGTAGGTTAAATAAAATTTCCAGTGCGATCTGATAATGATCCCGCAAATAACAACATCCAATAAGTCTTGAAATTCTTCCTCTTATATATTGCATGATTACCATAGAACAACGATGAATATGGGTAAGTATCTTTTTGATCAACGTATTCGAGAGTAAAGCTAACAGTAATTGCAAGGTGTTGCACTTTGGCTTTGTCCCAAGAAAAACACTACAACTTATGATACACTCAAAACACTTATGGCCTCAGTGCAAACATTGTTTCCTGGTCAGCCACCGAGTTTCGAGCCTCATATCACTATCACGACAAACATAAGTGTCGATCTCGCGGATCCTGAAAAGAGAAGAGACGATGTTGATAGAATACTATCAGCGAGCGCCATCGCACTAAATTCTTTGCCAAAGGATGGGCCTCCTTTGGTCACATTAGGCAAGGTTGACAGCCAAAGGCAGTATTTTAAGAAATTGTACTTCAAGGTTGCTAGGGATCCAAATTTGATCTCTTTTGCAAGAATTATTAGAGAGTTATTTGTTATATTGCCTCATGAGATCCAACAAGAAGACGTCAAACAAAATCCTCACTTATACACCTCTGATCAACATGGAAATACAGTGAAAAGAAAGCCTCTGAAGAGGGGCAAGCACGAACAACTTCCTGTTGTCAAAGACATTGACCAATCTTTAATGAAGCAAAATGCAGCTGTCAAAGCTGCTGAATGGTGCGTTACCGAATATGATCCCCATCTCTCATTGGCTTATAACGATCTACACCCTATTGACAATGCATTGTGGAGAACCATCAAAACAAGAATACAGGACTATTTGAATATAGATAATTGTGACTCGACTGAGTTGATTGACAATGGGTTGAGCTGGAATGGAGGTGTTTTAAAATTAGTTCTTTGCGAGGGCGATGTAAACGATTGGATCACTTTGGGAAGCGTGGATTTGCACTGATTTCGAAGATTTGACTTGGTACTAAGCGTTGGGTAGACCTAGGGAATTGTCAAGTTCCATATATTTATTTCTTGGTTAGTTTAGCCGTTTCATATGTACACTTAATAATCTATTTACAACTTTATATTATTCTTAGCTTACGGCGTCAACTTTTGTAGTAGATTTCAATGGCACTGCTTCCAATTCACCATCTGCATATTGTGCTTTGAAAAATGAGTAGTGTAAAACGACATCGTCGATGTATTTCATGGCTGGATCCTTGGCAAATTCTGGATCAATGAAAAAAAACACTGGCATATCGACCTCTTCACCAGCACTCAATCGCTGTTCTTCGAAACAAAAGCATTGTATCTTATTGAAATAAGGAGCCACATGATCCGGTGTTACGGAATAAGTTGCCATCCCAATTATGTCTTCGTCGGACATGTTCTTTGCTTTGTAAAAAGCCAATGCTGTCTCTCCCGGCACTAAGTAGACCTCTCTTTGCTGTGGGGTGAACTTCCATGGTAAAATGCCTGAAGATTGGCATGTAAATTGTACGCGTATCCTCTTGTTTGTGTCCACTGGGATGACCTTATCCTCTGTGAATCTCGTGGTGTCTGTTATTGGGGTACCAGCCCATCCAGTTCTTTTACAAATCATCCTATAAAAGGGAACCGCAGAATAACCAAGAGCCAAGAAGAGAATTCCCAAAGATGCCGCATAGTAGCCAGCTGTCCTATTCTTGTAGCGTGTCTTTTCTTCCCTCAGACGCTCCAATTTTTTCAACTTAGCACTAAGTTCTTCGCTTTGGCGAGATGAGTGACTGAGATGTCTACTTGATTGATGGGTATATGATTCAGCGACTTTGCTTATTGGGAATCTCGCTTTTGAATACGTTCTCAACGGGAAGAATATGCTCGACATTGTCTAACCCGCGATTCAATGAGCCTATTTGAACCTATCTAAAGTAGAAGAGCTTATTTTCTAGGTTTACGTGCTTTCGAAAATTCATCGGACACAAAATGATTTGAAAGAATAAAAATCCTCCGTTTACGTCAACTGACTAAATCTCAGAAGATAATGACATGTAAACTTCTTCAAAGAAGTTTATTTCCTAGAAACCGTCTTCCAGGGTTGATCAGTCCTAGGAGGACTTTTTCCTCTGTCAAATTTCCCGAAAATGAGATGAAGGAGCCTAAACCAAAGATCCTGGAATTCAAGTATGCCATTTTTCATTCTTTTTTGATTGCATCTACTACATATTTTGTGTTAAACTCATTGTGGATGAAATTAGAGTACGACGAAAAAGAAGAAGAGTACAAGGAAAAAAATAGCCATTTAGAACGTACGATTCAAGATCTAGTGAATGAGAAGAAGAATGAATTGGAGACATCTCAAACGAAGTGGTATTCGAAATTCAAGTTTTGGAAATAAACAATATATTTCATTGAATGAGCATGTCTAGTTTACTCTATGGAATTGTTTTTCTTGAAGCGACTGCTGAATTTTGCAAATTTCACTGCAGTTGTATTGGAGATCGCAGATACGGATTGCAGTTCAATGCTTTGAGCAGATGTATTGAAATTATCCTCCAAAATTGAGGATCTGTCGTTATCTTCTTCCACTATCACCTTTGAAATAAGTTTCAATCCATCTTCGTACTTAAGTCTATCGAAGTATCTCATTCTATAAGTTGGGTTTTTGAATTCTTCATAATTATCTAACAATAGTAAATCAATGCATTGCCTTAATTCTGTGAATGTAGTCTCAAGGGCAACATTTTTCCCAGAGCTGTCATCAGATTTACTGGAATGGAACTCTGCCATGGACTTCTCTAAATGCTGAATATCCAAGTTAAAGTTTTCAATGGCAGTTCTATTGTATTGTTCCGCGGTTTTCAATAGTTGTAAAAAGTGTTCAGCAACAAAATCATAGGTTCTGAATAGACCTAATGTTCTTATAGAGCTTGGAAGTTTCGAAAAAATTGATGTGAAAAGATTTTCCAAAAATAGAGCAAAATCTTTAATGAAGTAATTGGCTTCCTGGTTGCGATGTTCTGGCAACCAATCATCGTATTCGACAGTTTCAAGTAATTCTCTGATCTTAACATCAACCATTTTAAAGATAGCGCTTTCTGAAAATTTTCTGACGTTAGTAAAGTGCTCAACTGCTCTTAACGTGAAAACATTGTCATGACTAATAATTCCAACACCCAGTTGTTTCCGTAACCTTCTGTTGATCAATTCTCCGATTCTATAAAGACTGAATAAGTAGTACTCAAGGTTGGTGAAGCTTTGTGCAGTTATCTCCTTATTATTAGAATTTTTTTCAATGAACTCTTTTAAATCATGACTGATTCCGATACCTTTTTCATCTCCTAAAACTTTCTCAAATATATCATTCACTATAATGGAGCTCAATTCGTTCAACTCATAACTATAGTATTGGTGAATGAAGAACAATATATCTTCCATCAACGATCTGATACCTAAACAATAATGAACGTAATCTTCACTAAATGGAAAACTTATAGGCATGGCACGGACTTTTTCAGGAGAGAAGTCGACGCCATCTGGATACCAGCAAACGCGAATAATGTTGTCATAATCAACTTTGTCCGATACGACTAAAGGCATATAATGATCAGATTGGATAGATTCAATGAAATCCTGCCTGAAGTCAAAAACAAGAGCAGGTGCAAAGTAGTCCCTAAATATCACAATTAAAACTTCATAAAGATCGGTGATTCTATAGCCTTTACCTTCCACGACCTGAATAAAGTTCCCCATCACATCCTTGAATTCGGAAAGTTCCTCGATTTTCAATTTGTGTGTCTTTAAGTAATTTAACAATGATGGCTTCAACTTGGTAACGTATGACTCCCATAGATCATTGGAGTTTTCATCTGTTCTAAGCTGGTACCTAGTGGCTAAATTTATTTCCTTATCAATTACGAAGAATGCCGCTATCTTCCTCAAGTATTCATTCAAGGCCCCTAAGTGCGGGAAGTCGACAACATATTTAGTTGTGGCCAGAGTTATAGGGTAAATGATCTTATTGTATTTTGCCAACCACTCTTTATGGTAGAGGTTCGCTAAGCTCTCGGATTGTTTCATAGTTTGGTAAACAAGAATCGCATCATAGATAACGGACAAATCTGCTTTCAATACATCATTATCAAAAACGTTGTAATTAAGAGAGGGATCTCGCATGGAAAGTTCGATAGGAGAATTCACTTTATACGGCAGTAACATCGCATTCTCCTTACGAATTGCATCCCATCTTTCTTGTAACAGAAACAAATTATCCCATATTAAATCTGAAATACTGGGCAATTTTTTTTCAACATTCATGGATAGCCACTTGCAAAGGTTTTCGAAAGACTCGTCCATTATCATTTTTGTCAAATGAGGAATGGAATCATATATCTTGACTGCAAAGCTAAAATTATCAACTTTGGGTAAATGTATATTGGTAAGTTCATCAATAAGTTTTAATGCGCTGAAATATTTCTTTTGCTTGATCAATTCGTGGATTTTATTGGTGATCTCTAGGACCTGAATGCATAAGTTGAGAGTGTCCGATGTTTCGTTGATTTTGCTAGCAACCTCTTTACATCTTATCAAATTCTTTTTGCTTGACATTAACTCATACACTGACCTGTTTAGCTCCTGGCTCACTTGCAGTAAATATCTGTTAAGGTCGTAAGACACTTCATGAATGTCATCAATGTTGTTTATACATGAATCAATATCCTGAGTAGAATTCAAAGATAACTCGTTCAATTCTTCATCTTTGTCTTTGACAATATCATTGAGTTTGTGAATTAGATCTGCCAAGTTATTCGATTTCAATGAATTCTTAATGACAGGAGCTAAACTCTCCATGTACTCTTCAGAGTCAAGTGTTGATTGAAACAAATCATCGTCCCGTAGTAACAATAATTCTAGTTGATTTGAGTCAAGAGCAACTCCATTGGAAACACTAGGCTCTGTCTTTTCCAGTGAATCATCAACTTCAGGTAATGTCATATTGACGACTTATTTTTTTAACTCTACCACTCGTTAGTCTTGATTCTTGATCGTTGTTAAGATGGAAAGTCACAAAAATTTCGTACTGTATAGATTCACGTATAATGGTAATGAAGCTTAATCTTTTTAATTATACTCCTTTAATGATCCCTAATCACGTTTTGGTTCTTGGTCCACCTCGATCAGGGAAGCTACGAATAGTTGAGTTTTTGAACCCAAAGGAAAAGATTGAGGTGCCGATTGAGGGTCATGGTGGCATCATAGTGAGATCAAACCTTGAGACTAAATATTATTCAATAAAGCTTAATTATTTCATCGATGAATACTTTGTTGGAACAGATTTGGGTGGTAATCATTATGAACTGCTAGATAAATGGTATACTGAGTTTTCCGCTGACGAATCAAAAGAATTGAGGGAGGCACTTGATGGGCTAATTTTCACCGTGAACATTGAATTATCTCTGGATCAAATTGAGCAAAGCTTTTCTTCACTAAACCAAATACTTGAGGTACTAAGAGAAAGTCAGGATCATTGGAGTGGATTTTTGGTTGTCGTTGGTGTCTCTAAAGATGATGCAGTTAATAATTCAAAAATGGAAGAAATAGAAGATTTAGCAATTAGTTATGGTTTCGAGTTCTTAAACTTCCATAGTTCAGGAACGAATGAATTTAAAGATACGATGGGAAGAGATCGACTTAAAGAGATACTAGAAACACATGAATGGATGCATTTGAAAAGTAAAGGGGACGAAGGCTATAAACAGAGTAAGATAGAAAAGCTGGAAAAAATGACGATTGGTCTCCTTGGTGACAATGAAAAACAAGAGAGTTTTGGCAGAAACGCCGATATGAATTCAATAATACTGAAGATCCAGCTTGCCAAAGCCCATGCGGAGAGTTTGGATGGTAAAGAAAAGAGAGAATATGCCTCAAAAGTCATTGAAGATATGATGGATTTTATTTAGAATACTTAAATTTTTGCTTCTTTCAAACTGTAGTTGATTTGAACACCTGGTTCAAGGTAGCACTCTTGACAGTCTTCATCAGGTTCACCATTCTCGTGTATAAATACCGCGAAGTCGATGTGAGGTACGTTTTCATCGATAACTACCATCGGGGCATGCCATATCCCTGCACCGTAAGTGATGGATTGATTTCCTTTGCAGATGAAAGCTTTCAAGCTACTTGGATCCGGTAACCTTTCTGTCGAGGTTTCATCAGTGCTTGCAACTATTACCATGTATGACTTCTTATTTAGGTCCTGACCCATGGGAATGAACGTCTGTGTAGAAAACGGATGTCTTTCAAGAACCTTGGAAAGATACGTTCTATCAGTACCAGTACCGTCTATGAGATGCTTTGGTGCACTACACCTAAAAATGTTCCAGTTTGGGGTAGCTGGTTTTCCACTCCGTGCATTTATATAGTTATTGACCACAGGGGAAACTTTGTGGATTTTGGTGGCAGTTCCATAGTTAGCAGCTGAACTCTGGACCTCCTTTATCTGGTGATCTGCACTTAAGACGCCTCCGTAAGGCTCGAAAGAATGTGGAGTTAAAAATTCCGCAAAAACGCTTTCTAACGTCGTACTGTCAAATGTCTTTAATGGCATGGTCCTTCGCAAGAACTAAAAAGCTGTCAAACTCAAAAAGTTTTGACTCTTGTGAAGAAATATTCGGTGATCTGCGTTTATCTCCATTATCACGTGAGTACGTTTTTCTAGGCCCTCTACTAAACATGTTGTCTAAATGCTACTTTAGGTCCGGTCCGGTGACAACAAATCGTTCATGTGAATAGAGAAGTATGCTTGAGTTGAAGGATCATTAGTTTTACCCGTTGAAGATCTTGATATCTTAGATTGGGTAGAGATGTTATTCGAATTTGCAATAATTGTTAATTTTACAAGTTGTATCATTTTTTTGCAATATATGTTCAAAAAAACAAAAGTTGTTGTAAAGTTATTGATGTACCGATTTGAGAGAACCTCATCACGTAAACGACTCTTGATTGTTATGAACTTCTGATAAACTACATTTTCAATTCATATCTACCAGTACTCTTGTTCGTAGTTATTACCACGAGTGTACCTGATAGCCTTTTCTTCCTTCAAATATCAAAAGGCATGCTGAAAAGTTTTAGGTATAGGGAGCCTCTTTAGTGCATTATCTCTTATCCGATCTTTTGCACTCACTGTTTTTGAATCAATCAAAAATTGAAGAAATTAAAGATATTGGAAGCATTAATTTATCTTGCTATCACCTGATTACCTCACATTAATTTTTTAAAGTTGAGCTCCAAAAAATAATAAAGGTGCCACCGTAAAGATTAAACATATGAATAACTATGAGCGCTAAGAAGTTTCCTCACTTTAAGACTCTTGATGACCTAGAGGAGAATAATGATGATACCTCAACGTTGTCTAACGAACAAACGTGGGGACACGAGGACCCCCAGTCTGTGATGTACATTCCAGAAGAAGGCAGGTTCTCCAGCGAGGCCCGTACGTTAGTTGATTATCAAGAGGGTACTTCATCGAGGCAGCTTGAGAATAAGGGGAGTAACCAAGGACTTAAAGCATCGATACAGCAGCTCCAATATAATGAACACAAGCTAGCTTTAGATAGATCAATTAAGCTGACTATTGAACTTCTATATCGCTTAAGTGACGAGAACTCAAAAAGGCCCGTCTTTTATCCCACTAATATTGAAGACGACAGTTTTTCAATGCTCAATTCAAAGAAAGCACATTTAGCGCTAATAAAAAATAAAGAGGTGTCTTCTAAGTCATGGACAAAAGCGAAAATTGAGGTAGACGACATAGACGAGCTGTTACCAGATTTCAAAATTTTAAAGATCAACTTGCAGATCGATAAAAACAAACAAGGAAATGAAAACTTAGCTTCAAGATTAGATAAGAAATCAATAGCAAACTTGTTGGATCAAGTTGTTAAGCAACAGATCAGATTTCTATCTAATTTGAAAGACAGAATTGATGATACTTCTTCCAAAGTTTTCGTTACAGGTGATTTGAATGCTGGAAAGTCTACTTTTTGCAATGCGCTATTGAGAAGGAAAGTTCTTCCTGAAGATCAACAACCATGTACTTCTGTCTTTTGCGAGGTAATAGACGCATCAAAAGAAAACAACGGAGTTGAAGAGGTTCATGCTATCCCAATAGGACGTGAGTATAAAATAAGAGATGAATCATCATATGAAGCGTACCCATTGAGCAAACTAGAAAGTTTAGTATATGAATGTGACACCTACAGCATACTTAAGGTGTATGTCAAAGATAACCGCTCTTTTCAGGAGAGCTTACTAAGCAATGGTGTGATTGATATCAAGTTAATCGACGCTCCAGGGTTGAATATGGATCTGTACCAAACCACTCAAGTTTTTTCAAGACAAGAAGAGATTGATTTGGTCGTGTTTGTTGTAAATTCAGAAAATCACTTCACCTTATCAGCGAAGGAATTTATTGCTGCAGCGGCGGCTGAGAAACGTTACGTTTTTGTTGTCGTTAACAAGTTCGATAGCATCAAAGACAAACAAAAATGTAGAGAAAGAATTTTGGACCAAATCAAAAAATTGTCGCCAGATTCTTACAAGAGTGCATCAGAGTTTGTACACTTCGTGAGCTCTAGCGAGTCCTTGACACCAGGAGATGATGGAGATCCCGATGACAACCCCGACGAGAGTAATGACAACAATAGAGATCCAGACTTTGATCACCTTGAAGCTTCATTGAGAAAGTTCATTTTGGAGAAACGTGCTTTGTCCAAATTACTTCCTGCAAAAAGCTACCTTTTGAATATTTTCCATGATCTAGATACATTATCAACTGTGAATGAAAAAATATACTTGAAAGAGAAGCAAGAGAAAGGGTTATTGCTTAAGACCCAAATTGGACCAAAGCATTCCGAATTGTTGGCAAAGAGCTCCAAGATAGCAAATACTATAAGCAATTTGATTGAAAGCACATGCTCTGAGGTATATGACTTTGCTAAAGACGACCTTTTAAATACGTTGAATAGTTTCACCGATGGACAAGTTGTACGGTACCGTGGTTTACAATATTTGTACGATTACGCCAGGGAGACACAAATTGCTATGATTGAGACAATATTATCGTCAGTCAAGTTCAGTGAAGCAAGAGCTAAAGAGATTACGACCGACAAAGTTTCTGAAATTATGCACATTGGCGAAAATCACTTGGGTCGCAAGTTTATGGACGATAAGGTCTTCAATTCGGATCTCATGTTTACCAAAAGACGTGACAACTTGAGCAGGAAAGTTAATCACCTGATCGAAATAAGTGACTTTTTTGATCCAAGTTGGGATTCATGTTTGATGTGGCTAGGAATACCTAAGGATTATCTAAAGAGCACCAAACAGCACTTGGAACTTTATAACCCTGTTTCACTTTTAACATCATTGCCTACTAACCCCTCAAGCTTGAAAAGCCAAATTCCCACTCTGTTGACATTGAAGACTATTTACTCTTCCGGTAAATTCTTGACTACAGGTGTGGCAATCAGAAAGATATACAGTGCTGCGCATCTTTTGACTCCCACAACGATCAAAAAAGTTGCGGGGCCAGTATTGGTTTTTGTTTCTGGTTTTGCTGTTTATTATTTGATTAATGACATGGCCAATGCTTTCCCAAGAAAGCAGGCAAGGAAAATAAAAAAGCAGCTATTGGAATTGGATTACCCTCATCAAAACGCAAGTAGGATATCCAAAGAATGCCGACAGGTCCTCAACTATCCCTCTCGTCAAGTTCTTAACAAGTTTCAAACCACTATCGATAAAACTCTTTATGAAAAGGAACAGTTAGAAAAGGACCTCAAGGATGCAGAAGCAAGTTATGGCTATTTCCATGACTTTCTTACAGAAATCACTCATCAAAAAGATCTTCTTGGAAAGATTGATTTGGAAAATCTAAACACTGTTGAATAGTTGTTTTCGCTACGATATAAATTGTACATAGTTAACGAAAGTTTTGAATGAGATAAGATAGCTGTATCTATGTCACCCTTTGTACCACTTTCTTTCGGTGCAAGAAAATCAATAGTAAAGTAACGATCATGCAAAAAAAGCACAAGATAAAGCTCACTTTAAACGCACCTTGATAACAGAGGTTGCCTTCGTAACAGATTCCCGTTTCTTTATCTGAATGTCTATCATATATGTAACCAAAATACCGGTTCAAAAAATACAACGTTATCAAAGGACCTGTGCAAATCAAGCCCCAGGTGGACGAGAAAGTTTTGGTACCGAAATGATCAGCGATAACAGCAGGATAAGTACCGAATATAAGACCGTAGCTACCTCCTATCAATGCCGAGGAAAGACAAACAAGGTTGAAGTTCTGCACATTTATGATGGAAATGAATTGTCCGCCTGCAAGTAAGCACAAGGTGAATAGTACTATCCACAATCTTTGAATGTGATATCTAGTGTATAGGAAGTCAGATAGAAATCCTGAAAACAACCTACCTGAAAAAGATGCAAGCGAAATAATAGATACTTGGGTTGCTTGTAAAGAAGCAGCACTGGTTTGCGAATTAAGCGCAAAATTACCTAGTGCACTGGATACTTCATGTTTGCCATAGTAGTATTGGGCAGTGACCACGAAACCAACCGAATAAATATACATCTGCCCTAGTCCACTAGCAACGGAAACTAATAAATAGTGTATCATAAAAACCTTAGACAAAAGTAATGACTTGATCAACTCAAAAGGACTGCTTCTCTGTGCTAACTTTTTTGGGTTTATTTGTAGCTGGGTAATCGAACTAGAGCGTCTCATTTGGTCCATGTATCTAGAGTTAATAGATGAACGCTCCAGATCAAATGGAGACTGGTCTTTCAAATTTTGTATCATTGCAGAAATATCAGATCTCTCTGAGCTTACAGACTGCCTCGGGGTTCTTCTTCCAATGCCCCAAAATACAAAGGATCCTCTCAAGGGTAGTTCAGGTCGTTTGGGAATCTCTATGCTTTGTGAATCATCTTCTATTAGTGCCAGAGATTGCAGTGGGAGTAAAAGAGCCTCCTCATCTGACTGATTTTGATTTTCTCCTACACAACATTCATCGTCTTCATAAATATGGACAAAAAAGCTCCCAATGAAACTGACCGATCCGCAAAAGAAAGCCAAGAATCTGAGTAGACCTCCAGTATCACTCGGAAAGGCAACACGTGAAATGATTGAGAATATTATTGCCGATAATCCCAAAGCACTAACCGGGAAAGCACCTGCCTTTCCTTTATTCTTAGGAAAGTTAGCTTGAGCAGCTTTCAAGGTCGAAAAGTATGCCAAAATTGAACCGAAACCCATCAAGATCATCAACATTGATATAGCAATCAAGCTCGAAACCTCATTTTGATATACTTTGAACATTCCGTAGTATCCAATGAGAACGCAAAGAGATCCAACAAAGATGGAAAACTGAGGTCCATGGTGGTCGATAATTAAACCGGCCGGCAAACCACCCACTCCTGCTCCCATGTTAGTCGCAAGTGATATAGTTGCAGAGTCTGACGCTGTTAGTCCAATTTTTTGAATTAGCTGGGGAGCATAAGCTCCATATAAATATGGTGTTCCTGATACCAAAGAGACAAAGACCGAAGCAATCAATGCTAACAACCGCATAGCGAGATGGCTGGAATGGGGAGTTCTAGCATGTATTGTTCCTCCATTATTGCTCGAACCCACCATGATGCCATCAACGAGTATTTTGTCGCTGCAAATGATAAGGAAAAGTTTGTACCTGATTTGGAAAGACATTCGCATTTAGTGACTTTTTCAAACTAAATTTTCATAAAACCTGAAGCCCTAACTAAAAACTAAAGTAAGACAAATGGGAAGATTGAATACTACAGAATTCATTGAAAAGTTAAGCGAGCTTTTGAAATCAAATGAAGGGAATTCATCAGTGTATTTAACCCAAAAGAGGCTTTCCCCTTCGTTGACATTAGAAGAACATCCAAGCGATATCAGAGACCTTTCATCAAACATTATCGAGCATGACAAGTTTGAAAAAAACACACAAAGGTACCCTGTGTTGATAAGGGTTAGCATGAATAGAAAAGACAAAACTTCGGAAAAAAAAAAGATATCAACAGTTGTTGATGTGGAAAGTTTGGATGCTTTCTGGAATGAATATTCCCAAGTGATTAAAAATGGATTTGTTGGTTTGAAAAAGAAGGATAAGAAGAAAGCTAAGAAGGCCTCAAGGGTCACTAAGTAAACACCGAGCGTACACAATAAACACCAGGTGTATAGCATAATGACGTAAAGTGCATTACATATATAATAACATCATTTAAATTTATGGACGTTTGGTCAATTATTGATTTCGCTTAAACTATATGTTCTCAGCTATTACTAGCCCGTTCGGAAAAATACTATCAACATCCTTTATGATTTTATCTCTGAGATCATTGAGAGTCACCCTTGGTGGAAGCGGAGTTGAAAGTTTGAAGTTAAAGTCGGGTTTATAGTTTTTGAATTTCTCTCGACTTTCTTGCGCAGAAAGAGTACTTGTTATTTCCCTATCAAAATACCCTCCATTCAATAAGTCAACATATGTGAATATGTCCTCTACTTTATTTTCGGCTGGGAAAAAAAAAGTAACTCTAGCACCATTTTGTAACTTGATTGCAATTTTTGCCTTATTTTGGTTGCTTTCTTCCATTATCTTCTTAAAATATGCAACTTTATAGGACAAATAGCTTTTTTTCAACTTCTCGTTGTGTTGCTTCTCTTTTTTTAGCTTATCCTTAGCCAATGAATTTTGATAGTTCAAATCTTGTTGCTTCACAAGTACTTGACTCATGAACTTGTCTCTCAATTCATCACGTATTTGAGACAACTCCTCTTCGTATTTCCTAATTTTTCTTTTGAACTTCAGCTCTATCAAAGAAATTTCATCTACATCCAGTCCCATGCTTCCTTGTATTTTCAGAACTAATGAAATTCTCGGCGAAGTTTTTACAGGTCCATCTGGAGTCATTTTGGTAGTTCGTGTGAGGCAGACAAGACCCAAGAAGGGAAATTTCGTTACCCCAAAGCTATTTGCTAACTGATATGCTTCCGGATCAGTCAAATCGCCACCCCATATTAAGAGATTCTTGTTATCAGAAAACATTCTTATGAACTCTTCGCTAGTGACCAACTTTCTAAACATCACCGAGTAGCCCTCATTATGTGGGTTGGTGAGATAAACGAATAGAAATTTAGCTCGATTGGTGGCAATATATAATGCTTGAGTGTAACTCCCTTCGAAGAAGGGAGGCAAAGAGTTACCAGATTGTAATTGTTCAGGGGTGAGATTGTCTTCCAACTCCCTTTTGAATCTGTTCACTTTGTCGATTGGATCATAGGTCTGGTTATAGTGCCCATTATTTAGTATCCTTCTTCTGTTAGCCCTTTCTCTGAAGTAAATCAAGTCTAGAAATTTCTCGAAAATCTTTAGACTGACAACAAGAGCTAGAATAATGGGTTTTATCACCAAATACCCTATAATGTCAATTGCTTTAACGAGAAAATGATTTAATTGTTGTGTGTTTGAATCGGTAGAGCCTTCCCTTGCTTCAGTGCTATCACCATTAGGAAATGAACCAGGCATTACAGTTTCATCATCACCAATAGGCTGATATGAAGGTAAACCTAAGAGCCTTCTGGCTCTATTTATGATAGATTCTAGCATATGACTTAAGTACAATAAGAAAAAGACGTTTAAGTAAAGTCATATATTAACCTCAACTTATAAAACTGGTCAAAAGCCATAGAAATATTGTATAAAAAGTTCAAAAATAAATAATGTAATAGCTTGCCTGCGTAGCGTAATGGTTAACGCGTTTGACTTCTAATCAAAAGATTGCGGGTTCGACTCCCGCCGTGGGTTTGTCTGCGGTTTTAGCTCAGTTGGGAGAGCGTCAGACTGAAGTCAACTTCGGTCCAGTTAATCTGAAGGTCCTGTGTTCGATCCACAGAAATCGCATTTTTTGCTTTTACTAATTAATGGGTTTAAGTACTTCACTTAACATGTCTTTACTATTTAAATTATTTAATCGTTATTTGACAAGAAGAAACTCTTACACTGAGAGACTGCTTTGCACGGTATTCCAAAAATGGGATGAATAGCCTGTGTTGTTGTTTCTGTGTTGCGCTTTTTGGGTCTCAAAGCATATGCATAATAGTCCGCCGTGCCATCAGTTTCATCTACCAACTCGTAGTTATGTTCACAAATGCTTATACCACAGAGAGAGTAGTTAGTGTGATAGAAATCTACTGATTTACCAGGTTTATCCTTGAATCCGCCACTTGTCAGTTGTGCACAGTACAACAAATATACTAGTAAGGCATCTCTTTCAAATAGATTCTGGACTTCTAATACGGACTCGACCATAGGATATACGGCACCTATCCAAAAACTATAACAAGCATCGACTAGCTTATTCGTGCGCCCACTCAAGCCACCCTCTCGGTGGCTCTGTCTGTTTGAGATGTAGCGGGTTAGATTTAAGATATCGATCTTTTCAGCTAAAGCTTCTTTGAGGTCTCTGCTTTTCCCCAAGAGTAGAAAGAAACTTGCCATTGCGCAAAACGTATATCCTCCATGTGCCTCAGTGCCCGGAACACCAGCTAAGCCACCCTCATAAGTTTGGCAGGAGCCGAGCCATTGAAGCGAGTTCTTAGCAATTTCATCTGTCAATAAATTGAGTAGTGACGCAATGATCAAAGCACAGTAGGTGGATCTGGTATCACATTCACCATCGATGTGCATTGAAAAAGAGCCGTCTTCTTTTTTGAGAGTCATCAACCATATATATATGTTACCTCTTATTTCAGAAAGAGTCTCGAAATCTTCTACAAGGATGAGGGTTAAGATTGCTGCATACAGAGATGCCAAATGTCCAATTTGATTCGAGCCACCTGCGATCCCACCTAGTCCTTTATCAACAATTAGGCGCCTGATTTTATCTCTCACAAGCAGTCTGATCTTAGAACTAATCGGTTCATCAGTAAGAGTTCGGTTAGAGTTGATTAACCAATATAATAACCAACCATGATTCGCATCAAGAACACGGTAATGTGATGACAACGGAATTTCCAAGCTGTTTTCAACATACTGCAAATGTGCAGCCCTTTGCAACTCATTTCCATTATTCCAACTAGAACGGGTTAACAAGTTTTTGTAAATTTTCTTTATAGTTTCTCTAGTATTATTCTCATCAACAGTAGATTGTGAAAAGTATTGGTCGTCATATACTAAAATCAGCCTTAACATAAAGCTTACTTCATCTTCCAATTTCTTCCTTGTCATTATATTGTCTTCCTCCACATCTTCGAACTCAGATTCGTCTTCGCGTTGTGGTGAAGTTCTCCTTTTTCCCAAAAGACCGAAAATGTACGTTAGTTTATCAGCTTCTCCGCCTCTTCTCAGCATATTTTAAGCCCTCGATTGGACTTTACCAGTTGAATAAGAATTAGAAATGATCTCAAGGGAATAAGACCACATTTTCATAGTTATCATCTCAATTTACACACATCACGTGTCACACAAGACGTTAACTTTATCAACACCTTGAAATTGTCAGGTTGCAAGGCTACTAAGAAGTTTGATCTTGGGAATGCTTGATGCTGCTATTCGTTTTAAAAAAAGAGTAATTTGTTATAAATGCTTGTATTGAAGTTAGCCGTTAAGAAGTAGAGATTTTACTATTCTCTTTGGACATGAAACTAATCAAATATTCCAAGAGAATTTCGTAGCAAACGATGAACTGATTAAAGTTTTGAACCATGGATATTCGCCGAGTTCTTTGAAACTGAACGGATTGATATATCAAATCAGTGTTTGCCCAAAAATCAGAGCCCTTTTTTTCAATTTTCTGAACCATACTATCTAATGTGATAAAGACCCCGGTCCTTCCACATCCCGCAGAACAATGTACGATGATGGAACCCGTTACATTGTTATCTTCGATAATGTTGTTTTTGAATTTGATCAAGTTTAATATGCTGTTAAAGTCTTTAGGTACGCCAAAGTCTGGCCAACTTTCGTATGCAAAATGATAGATTATGCGTTCATCCTCTTCGTCATCATTCAGAATTTTTATCTTTCGGAACTTAAAATCAGCAGTTTGCATGACTTCCAAATTTGTGATACGCAAGTTACTATTCTCAAAATAAATATCATTATAGTAACAGCTACCGAAATCCTGCTGATTCAAACAAACGATGCAGCTTACGTTCTTCAACCAAACTACTTTCCAGAAATCTTCAAACGTTGATGGAAGAGGGTTTTGCGTTGCAATGTAATTTGCAATGAAGTTAGCATTGAAGTAGTCATCATTTGAACTGTCGAGTTTTACCCTTGAGTGCTCATACGGCCACACGTTTTTGTATCTATTCTTGAACCCATACTCTACTCCCTTCGGTATTTTGTATTTGATTTTATCACAACTAGGGCAAAGTCCATTGGGAGAGCAAACTTTTGGAATATGTTGGGATACCGAACAATTTGTAACAGCTGCACTCAATCTCACCTGCTCTAACCTTTCAATCTTATTAAATTTGGTGTTTAGTAATTTCAAAATCTTTTCGTTCAGTAAGTTTGTAAATTTCAACCAGGAAGGCAATTTGTCAACAAAATCAACAAAATTGGGCGGCACTTTGAAATTGTAGTTATAGCCCTTCAAATCATCCTGGTAGGGGGATTGAGAGCTATCCGAGGTTATATTGTAGTTGTTGTTTTTTATTGATGTAACGAATTTTTGGTTGAAAGGAGTTGCAGTAGGCAACGAGAATCCCGATAAAGACAACGAACTTCCAGAGGTACCACAATTGTGAGAGAATTCGAACAACTCTTTCTTACTCTGAATCAGATCAAATCCTCCATCTAAATACGTTAAGTCGAAACGATCCATAAATCCGTCAAATTTAGATATCATTTGCTGCAAGTGGAAATCTATTTTACCTTGACTGGAGGAACGATCATACAAGAGTACTTTCATGGACTTATCTGTCTGCAGTTTCATTTGAGATAATATTGCACCTTTCTTGTCATTGGGCATATTACATAAATCTATAATGCAGTTGAGCTTGTACGATCTTCTTTTAATTAACGTGGTTGGCAAGCAAATATTTATAGCCTTTTTCAAATGAGCTGCACAATAGTCTTTGTGAGGTCTCACATCTATCAAAACGTCAAAAGCATTCAATTCTTCTATTGATGTCAATATTCGAGGATCCAAATGACGTATGAGGGGGATGGAATAGTCGTTACTGCTCAGAAGCTTTCGGGAACCAGACGGTAATTTTATATCTTCTGACTCTCTTTGGAACTGTTTCAACAGGGAGGCCATGGTAACCGGGGCCATGTACACAGTTCCTATGTTTGAGTGAAGTGCCATCGATGATATCAACGAATGATACTATTTATTCAATGGTTATATCAAAAATTTATGCCGTCTTAGTGGTCCTTAATATATACTGATGACTTCGTCATTTGCATTTCTAGAAGAGGCGCCTGTATCTGAATAAGAATGGTCCATGACGTCATATATTTAAAGGAACACCCTTACACCAAAGTTGACTGCGCGTCCATTTACGCTGGATCTACAGCCTTTTGGGATGCAAAAGGGAAGCCCTGCGAAACCCATGTACCGCCCTATATCAAACGAGACTTCTAGACTAGTATTAAGGTAAGGCGTATAAACCATAATATGAAGATACGGGGCTTAAGAAGCAAGGGTCGACGCAGAGAACAATAAAAATATGGTAAAGCCGATAAGGCGAAAGAACCTCGATATCATGACGATCATCTACGTAGAGGTGTCAAACAAACAAGATATGTACTGGGAGCAACTTACAAGCAGATACGATTGGAGTTGGCTATGGATAATCTCACCTTCGACGTTAAAGTTGGTGGACGTGGGATGCGTCAATTGCTCCTTGATCTCGCTTATTCGACTCTCCGCATGCAACCTAATTAGTTGAAATAAGGATCTGACTGACACACCCCGGGAAATGAATATTCTAGAACCATAGCAAGGGTCCTACTTTATCGCGGTGTCGATAGCTTAGAGGCAAGCACATTGTAATACGCGGATATTCGATTACATTATACAGGCACGCATAAAATTCGGGGATTCGGCTACAATGTGAGCAACATTTAAAACTTTTATAAATGCATTATGATAAATTTCGGGATATGATGAATATATCTCACCGACTCCAAAGGAGCTTCTAGTGATAGACCTTCTTAGGGTCCGTAAACAAGATGTAGAATGTAAGCTTGGTATGCAATTACAATGCAATGAAGAAAGGCCTCCAACAGAGTATACCTTGAAACTTAACCATGTGAGCGCAATTCAAGTATTTTTTGTCTAGCGAGTTTATTATTACAAATACGGCGCTGCAACCTTACAACAAACAAGGCGGCCTGGAAATAGGACTTAAGCGATTTTCCTTTTGAGCCATTGCTCTTTGATGATACGCCTAAGGCAAAAGCATTTTCCATTGATAGGCCCTTATTCACATTTCCATGAGATATTCCGAGAAGCTTGTTCGTTGTGTTATCTTTGGAAAGTAAATACGTGGTGCTATCAATATACTCCGATGACTGTTCAGGTATGTTGAAGTCATTATGTATGAACTCTGATAGAAGTGAGAATTGATTGCGGAATTGCGAGAACTGTTGTTGGTATGCTAGCTTAGTGTATTCGTTGACGGACCTTAAATCTGATACCAAATTTTTGGCACAATCAAGTTCATAATTGGATAAATTTATTTCAATAATTTGCTGTTTGTTCAATTTGTCGATCAACAGAATATTTGTTTCTTTCTCGGATACTATTTGAATCAAACGGTCTACTTTATTGTTACTTTGCCTTAGTTCGTACTTCAAATCGTCGATTTGCTTTTGTTTCGCCTTGTCTTGAGTGGTGAAATGCTTTTCCACTTCTCTCTGAAGTTCATCCTTTTCTTTTATTAGCTCTTGATTATTTTTCTTTATCTTATTGTTTTCTATTTTATAAGTTTTTAGCTTCTCCGTTAAATTCAGAATAAGCTCATTTTGATAGAGAACTTTATTCAACATTAAGTTCCCATTAGGAGAATAATCTGCTTGTTCATTCAACTTTAAGCTGGGCACAGCTGGACCCAGCTGTTCAGTATGTTGTTGTACTGGGTTTTCGGGCTTATCAAACAATGGCTTACTGTTAGTAGCTTTCAAATTCCATTCCCTTGAGCTTTTTGATGGTAAGTCATAATCAGTATTTCTTATAGTTTCGATGTTCTTCTTTAAGCTGTCTAAGTAGCGGGTTTTGAATGGTATCGACTCATTCTCTTTATTTTCGCTATTCATGTCTTGTTTGAAATCATTTTTGTCCGTATTGTCTGATTCATCCATCAACTTTAGAAGATTTGTTTTTAAGATTTCATTACTAGACCTCAAATTTTCAATCACGTCGTCATCTAAACGAGAAAGCACCATCTATTATGTATAGAAAGAGACGATAACAAAGACATAAACGTCACAGAATTTATTTTCATGAAATATTCGTCTTGAACTAAGTTTAGAGATCAAGTTTTTTATACGCGTTTTATACACAAACAAAAACATTCAACATAATGTATCCAGCTTTTGAAACACATCAATAACTTTTTTCACTAGAACATGGCTAAGAAGTTGGTAAGAAAACAGCCTCTTATATCAAAGTTGAAGGCCTATCCATTTGACTTGCTTTTGTATTTTAACGAGGCAAGGCTTTCTATTGAGTGGGATAGTTATGCTAACTCCATAGCATTACCATTAGGTATAGGTCTCGCATTGTTGTCATTATTCATAACAAAGACGAAGAATTACTATGATGAAGTCAACGCAAAGCTGCACAACTTGCTTTTTCAGACCAATTACGCCAATTACGAGAACTTGAAACTGAGGTTGACTGAGTTTACATATGAAATGAATAACCTAAACAATGATTTTCACTTTGACAGTAGCACGAGTGTGGACAGGATACTATCCATTATACGTACACTAAGGTGTTTGGAGTACATTCTACTATTTGCGTGCTGCTTAAATGTTTATCTTGTTTTTTTTTCCTTTCGAGATTACAGTTTGTTGTATCGCTCTTACAAGCCAACGACAGGGTCAGTTCAGAAAGAATCCTTGATTTCAAAAAGTTTATTTCAAAGAGTATTGAGTTATCTAGGACTTGGATCACTTAATCACGAGTCTTCTCACGAAAACGAGAATTTAAGCAAAGATGAGTCAAAAATAAACTTAAATGATAAAGAAGTGTATCAACTAAAGTTGTGGTGCCCTTCGATGTTTTCTTTTCATTTGGCTCTTGGTTTCAACCCAGTAAATTTATGTCTCTCATGGCTATACTCATCAGATTTATCGGTTATTAAGCTGACGGTTTTATTGGGTTTCACAACCTCGAGCTTTTATATTTTGGGTACTAGATTTTTGGCATTAATCGATGACAAACAACTCTTATACCAAGAAATGTTCTCTGAATTTAATAACAAGTTTGTGAAGCCCAAGACAAACGTTTTGAAGAAAGACGTTCTGATCGATTCCACAAAAGGACCTTTGAGATCATCTGTTTTAACTGATGTCACACCATTTCTTTTCAACAAGCTGAAGGTTTTCATAACCCATGATATCGATGGAAATCCAGTTAATAACTATAAACCTGAAGAAAATCCCACGCATGATGACATAAACGTACTCCCAAACGAGATTTTTCCCCGAAGCCAGGTTTATAAACAAATTCAATTTAGCAACAATTCAAATCGTAGAGAAACTTTTTTGACTAGATATGAAAATGATGACTTGAAGAAGAAGTCAGGGAGACACATAAGACGTTCGGATTTCTTGACGCACTTGGAGGAGAATGATGACGACGAGATCGACGAGTTTGACAGAGTTTACTCTTCATCTACACCATTCAAGTCATTTTCCAGAACAAAGTTCACACCAATGTCAAGGAACAGGAATCAGATTGATAATCCAATCAATAGACTTGGAAGGGTGGATATTTCTCCATCAAGATCACCTGAAATACACCGATCCCCAAGTCCTTCTCGTCGGAGCAGAACCTCAACCTTGAGGGCCTCCGATTTCCATAACCAGACCTTTGATAGGTCGTCTGATACTTCCAGATTGAGAGGATTATCACCACAAAGAAACTTTCCCAGCTACAGTGGGCATCATTCGCCAAGCAGGACTCCAAGCCCATCCAAACCCAGATGGAAATGACACGACCTTACACATTTCATTATTGTTACATAGCATTTAAATAATCCAATTAAAGCTCATTCAATCCAAAAACGTATTTAGATATAGTTTGGAAGAATCCAAGTTTTTCACTATTTTTACCGGCTGAAGATGGACCATTCGCATTCCCTGCTTTCAAAAAGAAATTTGACCCATCTTTTACATCCAATCTGGTCATATATGAAGACTGATTCGTTGAATCTGCTTCATTCTCTTTTGTAGTTTGGGAGCTATTATGTAATAGCTCAACGTTACCACCAACATCTTCATCTTCATTAAGTGCCCTCTTTTGTAATTTTTCTACTGCATCTTTGCTATAGGGTATGACTCCCAAAAGAACACCGTTAAAAACTGCACCATTTTCTTGTAGCGCATCAACAGCTGATCCGGGGTTATCATAGGTTATCTTAGTCCAATTGTGGCCACTGAATATTGGTACTATTTTTTTGCCTGACACATACGACTCGAGAGTTGGCTTCTTGGGACTAGTTACTTCAAAGTCTTCTAAAATAGTTCCAAATTCTTTGAAGTATTGAATTACTTGATTAGAAATACTTTCAGGATAGCCGAACACTAGTATAGCAGATTCACTGTTGGACAACGGGTTCTTGAACTTGCTTCGATCTCCCATGTCTTTTTTCCCACTTTGTTCCTCATCTTTGCTGAAAACATTACTAAAATTTTTGGGATCTTTATTGATGAAAGAGTCTGCATGCTGAGCAGGTTTGTTTAAAGAAACGAGCAACTCATCGTTCAAATCGTAAATAGATCTTGAAGGGGGAACGTCCTCGGTGGAAGGATAGAGAGGAAAGTCTTCGTCAATCGTCTCGTTGATTGTCTCTTCGTATCTGCTAATATCTCCTGACGTGGAATCATAGGTACCAACGCTACTGACATCTAATGCACCACCCTGACTCAAGTTTTTTCTTTGGCCAACCCCAAAGGATAGTAAATTGAATTGATCCGAAGATGACAGAGCTAAGACATTTTTCTTGCTATTCTTCGAGGTACTGGCTGATGCGATTTGAAATCCTGTTTTTTTTTTTGGGACCAAGTGATTAGGAATCGTTCTTCGCTTGGATTTTTGGAACCAAGACGGATTACTAATTTCTGTGTCTCCTTGAATACCTGAAACCGTCCCGGGTCCACCAGAAAGGCCTAATAAGGTTGTCATTTCCTTTTATAAGTTAGACTTCAAATAATAACAAATACTCGAAACTCAAAATTCAAGAAAATGACACAGAAATTTTATCGCATCGGTCTTGAATATTGAAGACTATCAGGTGCTTTTAAAAACAACTAGGATTATGATCTTATCACCAGCTGAAAGAAACTTTTTGTATGAATCGTTGATACAGAACCCACCTATAAGGCCAGACTCTAGAAGCGGTCATCAATACAGGCCGTTAGAAGCAATCACATCTTTTTTGCCAGGATCGAATGGGTCAGCCAGAATCAGACTATTGGATGGAAGCGAATGCATTGTGAGCGTTAAGTCGAAGGTGGTGTTGGATTCACAAGAATCAAATCTTTTAGAGGTTGATATTGATGTATCTGGATATAGGACTGATTCAAATTTCGTGTCCACATTGAAATACGCTCTTACCGATGTCTTACTGAAGAATTTTCCGATTGAATGTTTGAAACTAACTACTAAATACACATTTAAATTGTTCATCGATTGCATAGTGACAAGCCACACCTCATTCCCATTAAGCTTAATAAGTTTTACGAGCTATTTAGCTTTGAAGACTACTAAGATTCCTCTTTTAATAAGTGAGCTGAACGATCAAGATGTGGAAGAGCAGCCAACTTTTTCTGACGATTGGGATCGTGCAAAATATTTAAATGAATACTTCACTGAAAAGAGCCGCCAACCACCCATTATTGTGACTGTTGGTGTTGTGGGCTCAAACTTACTATTCGATCCGTCTGCTGAAGAAGAGCATGTGCTAGAAAATGGAATTCTTGTGGGATTCCAAGGAGATTCCGTTATTTCTCCTATAAACAATATCAACTTGGCTTCTAATTCTAACAATTCAAATTTCAAGGGTTTGAAAAAAGATATTATATTGAAGACTATAGTTATGTGCAACGAATTTTGTGGATTTATTATTAAGGCCTTGGATAATTTGATAGAACAAGACGAAACAGAAAACTCTATATTTTAATGTACATTAAAAATAAGTGAAGTATATGAATAATCTAGACTGTTAATCCTCTTCAGCAGTGTTGCATAGAATAAGCATGAACAATAACAGCGGTCGCAGTTTGAATATTCATGGACCTGATGACGCCAACTTGCTTGATCTCAATACATTCATCTAATTCACCAAGCAAGTCACCTCTAATTCCTTCTTTTTCCGCCCCGAGGAGAACTAATGATTTCTTGGGAAATTTGAATGCATTATCAAGTTGAATTGATTTATCTGTTTGCTCTAGTCCTAATAAAGTATAGCCCTCTTTCTTCTTCAGAGCAAGAAATTGCTTAACGTCTTCAGGTCTCACTTCAGTCAAGGGCATCCATTGATCTGCAGTTACAGCAACATTTTTGAATTGTGGATGTTGTTTAACTTTTAAGTCATGAAGGGCCAATAATCCAGCTCCTAAAACATCACATAATCTACAGATTCCTCCCAAGTTAGGTGGCTTATCAACAAGCGATGCTACCACGATCAAGTCACTTCTATTGATGTCTGTTTTGCGACCTTCGTCTAAATTGATAATGGTATTCCAAGCTCCACTTTTCGTTTGTAGTGGTGCATGACTATCAATGACAGAGTGTAACATCTCTTCCTTATCATTCTTCTTTCCATTAATCCACTGTTCTTTACAATTTTCTCCGATCGGATAGTTAAGAATTTTTACTTGTTCAGAAGAGAGGTTTTCAATTATCAGCTCTTTCAAAATATAGTCGAAATCATCTCTGTCACTTAATCTTAATAAGAGACCACCTGCAATACCCACCATTGTCAAATCTTTCGTTATATTCCACAACAAAGCATCTCCGCTTCTGTATTGACCAAAAGACTCCGAGTTGAGAGCAATTTTATACATGTTTGCCACTATCGAAAACAAACTGGAATCCAATTGTAGATTCTTTGATTTGATTTCAGAATAAGCAGAACACACCAATGACAATGAGAAATGTCTCGTCAAAGCCTTATTTGAGCTTGCACTAGGAATCAAAATAGTGAGAAATCTTGAGATCTTTTCGGATATTTTATCTCCCGGTAATTGTTGGATCCATAGAAATAGAATGCGTTCATATGATGCAATAACTGATGGCTTCAATTTCACGTTTTTCTCCGCTAAACTCTCGAAAAGAGAGTCAGCATGCATATCATCCAAGTGTATTGCAAGAATCCATTCTAGATAAGCCCTAGCAAGAGGACTTGGCTCTGAGTCAATCACTTGGAAGCATGTATTGACAAAATCTTTTTTACAATTTTTTGCAACCCTTCGTGTAACAGGAACCAATATAGAATACAATTGTATTCTTCTCCATTCCTCGAACCCATCTACCGTGCGATTGACCTTGAACAAAGAAAATTCTTCAGAATGAGCGATAATAAACTGAAAGAGTTTTGTTGCAAATGCTTCACCTCTGATAGAGAAGATAATAGCTAACGAGTTGATTTTTGCGCTGATTTCATCTGCTCCATAAACCTCCCTATACAAGGACACTTTTGGTGTTGGTGAAAGAACGTTATCGTAAATTTTTCCTATAATGGTCTCTAACCTGAACACATTGCTTCGGAGCTGATATTGAAGAATGGATCGAATTATAACTTCTGGTACCCAATTAAGACTTTCAAATTCAGTGACATTCATTACTTGAAAATCTGATAGCTTTTTTGTAAGTGATGGAAGTAAGGTCCTTCTTCCAACCGACAATGATATTACGGAGATACAGAAGTCTCGAAGAATTATATCAATTGAAGAATTTTTAGACGAAAAGCTTAAAATTTTCATACTCAATAAAAGATCTATAATGAACACATGCAAATCTTTCTGATTGAGCTGTAATCTTTCAGCTGCCAAATTATCCCATAATCCAGATAGTAGATGTACAATGGTCTCTATCACAACTCCTGACTCAGTGTTTTGAAGAATAGTTGAGCAAAGTTTCACTAATGAAATATTTGCCTTGTAGTTAGGAATTTCGTTGTCAAGTCTTTTGAGTATTTTAACTATTGAAGATTCTGGAATGCCACCTTTCGCTGATGAAGAGTACAAACCGTAAAATTCTCCAATAATGTCATTTTTGAGCTTGTAAAAATATTTCACAGTTCTGAACAATATAGCTGATGACGTAGCAAATATATCTTCGAGAGACGAGATGTCAGTTACTTCTAATTCGAAATCCAATACTAGACCCAAGTTGTTGAGAAATTTCAATTTTTTGAAAGCCAACTGGAACTGGTCAATAGATTTGGATTCAAAGTTCTTATACATGCTCTTCAATAACCACCTAATATCAATTTCATTAGGGATTAGTTCTTTATATTTAAAAAAGTTCACTTTTGAAAACAGTTCATAAGTCTCTGGATCAGCATCTTGCTTAAACAATGTCATTATGATACTTTGGTAAAGTTCTTTGGTTCGTTCAGAAAGATCAGAGCATTGAAAAAATTCCAACCAGATTATATTTCCAAGTAATAAAGCATCATCACAGTTAAGGTTCAAACTTTGCAATTCAACACCTTGAATACCAATGGAAAGAGACCGCTCTAGCAGGGTACTTAATTGGGAGTTCATCAGAGAAAATTCATATTTAGATGCTTCTGTTTTCGAAACATAATCAGTAACAAGAGCAAAGTTTTTCTTGAGTATTGTAGGCCCATTAAGCTTGAGAAACTTCTCGGTCATGGAAAGAAACTCCCGAGTATTGTTACGCTCGAATGAAAGTAATAGTCTCAAATTGATGGTTTGAGAAACTTCCTCGAAGAGGAAGCCTTCCGAGCTACTCTCGAATAACTCGTGTAACAATTTATCATGTTGACCATAAACTAATGGAGATCTCCCCTGTAATCCATTAACAACACCAAGACCAACATATATCCTCGCAGGATCAAAGCTTTCCTTCATGTTTCTCATAACTTTCAATATGGTATAAATAACGAGTTGCAAATCTTTGCTTTCTCTGATGTTTTCCAAAGCACTTGCTATAAAATTTGATAACTCATCTCCATAAGGACAGAAGAGATCCCCATCAATATTCCTGACACTAAAGTTGGATGCTAGCATCGCATATGGTAAAAACACCTCTTCCAAGGGTTTCAATCCGTGTATAATCATATGTCGATTCTCTTTTGCGATGCTAAACAACAAGTTCAAAGAGAACTTCCTCACAGAGTCCATAGTAGCTCGGAACCCTGTAGACAAGAGACAGAAGCCCCACGATGCATGTATTATTGATTTGGGAGAAACATAGCTAACTATGTCTTTGGAGCCAGCCTCTGCTTGGTGTAGGGAAGTGTCAATTCTCAAAATTTCGTACAAGGTTATATATCTTTCCCATTCTTTCAAATATAAATCACGTTTAGAGCTTTCCCAGTGAAAAAATTTGTTCGATACATCAACGTTTACGAAACCTATGGTCATCTTTAGTACCGTAAGACTCAACTTACAAATTTCAAGAAAAGGGCTTGCTAATCCACTTTGCAAATTTTCCCAGTACTCTGACTCTTGGATCAATTGTTGATATAAAGTGTTAGTAGCAAAATCAATTACAGTTAAATATCTCAACCACATAACAAAACCTTCTGTTTTATGCCTCGTTTCCAGGGAGTTTACCAACAAAAAAATAATATCCCAGATCAAGTTGGTCTCTTTAGCTCTTTCGCATATATTCTTCATTCTCCAACGCAATATTTTCGAAGCTTTCAGAGATACTTCTATTTCTGACCCCCCAGTAAGATAGAGAATAGCGAAATCAACCTTCTCATTTCCTTCCCCGTTTTTCATGAACAACACTTCTAGCTTCTCGAGTATACTGACTATAAAGTCCCCTTTGACTTCCTTATTCCACAGAGTTTCAAAACTTATCTGATGATCATCAAAAAATGCCTTGAACCCTGGGAGAAATCTACCTGAGTTCACAATGTACATGTTCAAGTATTCAACGGCTTTTAGCAAAAAAGATTCCTTGATACCTTTCAATTTGTTACTAAAGTTAGCGACATTGCTATATACTGATAAGCTTTCCTCATCAGGAACATCACTAGAATCTAGTATTTTCAAACAATAGTCTTGTATATTTGGAAATATTGACTGTATGGTCTCTGAGTCAACCCGATCAAGAATGTCATAAAGAACCTTAGAACTTTCAGGCTCTTCTTCAAGTCCTTGGCTTACTCGTATAGCCAATTCGTTGATTTCTGATTGCCTCAAATGTCTCAAAAAGACGGACAATGAGTTCAGCATTTGCAGCTATTTGATGTCTTGCAATGCGTCAAGAGAAGCGAATTTGATGAAAAAATTTATGCGTCAAACTCATCTGGGTGCGCATAAAGTTGAAGAACGACAAGCGAGTAGAAAATAATTTGAAAAAGAAGGGTAATCTGAGATCAAAGTGATAGCCTTTATTACAATATCATATCATGAAACAAATGGCTCAGGCCCTTTTGAGTGATATTCAGAAGTGTAGGGACGATTGATCTCTAGCCACAATAAGAGAAGAAGCTACTATAAGTCTTGTATCGTATCCGAGAAAATATGTATGCAAGGGCTTACTGGGCTAATTCAATCAATTGGACAAACTGAGAAATATCACACAGGCAAACGTTAGCCGAAATATAGCTTTTGGCAAAATTCAATTCAACGGAAGCTTATCTTCATTTATCGCTAGCGTTTACCACATTTGGTAACTGCCGCGGACTGTTCATTGGGACAGGGGAGCAACTCCAATAATAAAAATAAAGAGTTCTTCTTGACTGCTGAAAGGTCTTTCAATAATGATCGAATATTATGGGTCTGAAGTGGGTTTCAAGCTATTGGGTTTAGCAGTGTTGCTATCATTTTTATATATCATTTACACTTTGAGAATTAAGACTCAAAAACGCCATGTTGCAGTACTGAATATTAGCCGTAAATACAGCTTATCAGACGTCTATCCCGTAAGCCCAAACTTCAAGTGGGATCAAGGCGAGCAACTGAAATCTTTTCCCTTTAGAAGCGGACCTTATAAGTTGACGATGGGAATAAAGTCCCTTAGTATCCAGGATTGGTTATTGATTGAGCCATCGTACTTAGACATGGTCACAAAAAAACAAGAAATAGTGACGAATAACCACCCTCAGTATCCAAAGGAGCGTGATATGCTGCTTGACACAATTTTTTCTTCTGAAGAGGCGACCCCAGCTATCCAAGAGTTTTATCTGTTGGTTTTGAACTATATATGTAAAAAATATCCAATGTGTTTCGAGAGAACTCATGATACTGTACTCAATCATATAGCGGGGACGTCTGTGCCTTTGGTGGTGAGTGGTAATCAGGACGTCAGGCAGTGTTTATTCAACTTATCAAAAATGATAGAGGAAGATTTCACAATTCTTATGAAAGATCCTTCGAAAGACGAGAAAGGTTATTCTGAGTACATATTTAAGGCTGGGGTTTTTGCATTCGCGGCAGGTTTCAACCCAAGAGATAAATTCAACACTCCCCTTTCAAGTATTCATCATCCTGTACCAGGTTATGAAGATAAACTTAAACGTTCTATGAATAAGTTCTTTGATAAAATTGAGCCAGGGCAGTTTGTTACCAGGAACAATTTCTCAATCCAAACTCATAACAAACTATACGTGGATGATGATAATAAAGGGCATGCCAATGAAAGCGAGCAAAAACCAATGAAAGCGTCCGAGCTAGATTTCGAAAAACAGGTTCATTACAGAAGTGAACGTCAGGTATTAACACGACTTCCTAAGTCGAATGCAATTGTATTCACAGTGAAGACATATTTGATCCCCTTATCAGAAGTCAAGAAAGAAGGTCAAGAAATTTGTGAGAGGTTGTGTGGTGCTATCAAAGGACTCCCCGAAGATACGGCTGAATACAAGCGGGCAAAAGAGTGGGGACCAGCAGTTATAGATTATTTACTGGAAAACAGGGTAGAGATAAATTCATAGATGATGATGTGTATCAATACATACTATGGAGGTTTTAAAGTTGTCATAACTTTTCAATCTCCATCTTGATTTCTTCCCAGATGTCAAGATTTTTCTTCGCCCAATTAATCAAGAAGCCATTGTAACACGTCAAAATCTCAAATATAATCTTCAACTGCTTTTCATGAAACAGTCGAAAGTTCTTTAGAAGTTCATCAGTTACATAGTTTATATCGCGAAGCATTATGCCCTGACACTTCTCCAATATCGAAATCTTTTCTACCAAAGATGTTATCTTTTGTTTCCTAGTTTCCTCAGGATGTTGGTCAATAATCTCAGCAACATATTGTGTTAATTTTTTAAAAGAAGACACGAATGGGGATGCGTTGTTTTTTTTCGAACCTGAAGATTTTGTAGCACCAGATGTTTTAGTTTTTTTATCATTTATATTAGAGAGATCAAACTTTGAATTCTTAGAGATTGTATGGTTATTGGATGCATTCTGTATATTTAAGGACTCTTGTTCAGTTTGGGAAAGCTCGCTAAGTTCTCTTCTCTTGTCAGTAAGATCAGAATCAAGAATGTCTTTCTGCCTCACCTTCCTCCTCTGATATTTTTTCACGAACTCCAACACATCAGAGTATTGCACTGCTTCACCTAAAGGCTCTGAGAACTTTGTCTCCAAATCATTTATCAATGCGTTAATGGTAATATATGATCTGTCAAAAACTTGCCCAATTTTATCAAAAATGATATTTAGGGACGTTCCATATTCCTCTGAGGCTGACTTCGTTCTACCGACTCTTGGAGATTCAGAAAGAATCAAAGAAAAAGAATTGAAAACTGTGCCGAGCTCCATATAATCACTAGACAAACCGCTAAAGTTCTCCATGATTTTCTTATTAATGTAATCTAATCCAGATGTATCAATCATATTAGGTTCACTCGTATCATTTACATTATTTGGGCTTCCATGGGATGAAGAGGAAGAAGAGGAATCCGAATATGAGAGAATCTTGTTTGTTTTTTTCTTGAGCTTTTTCTTATTGTCTTTGAGAAAAGACATCGTTTGGTTACCAGCCGGAATCGGTAAATTTTCATAAATTGCATCAGTTCTCAATCCATTTTCCGGGTTCAGCAAATAGATAGATTTTGGCAAGTGACTGTTTATCAAAGTGGTCTCGTCGGACCAGTTCGCATTAGGGTCTAGAAATTTAGCAAAAAACTCCAAATGCCTCACTTGAGGTATTTGCAAACAATTGTTCAAGAAATTTGTCAAGAGCCTTTTTCTGTGTTCTATTAGTTTGCTCTTCTTCAAATGGTTAGAATTGATGTATGAATAATGCGGTGGCTGATTGTTACTTTCGTTATTGAAATTGCTATAATGAGATTGCCCGACGAGGTTCAACACGGTGAAATTGAAATAGTTTTTAGGCGGTATAGGAGGAATTATTATCAAGGGAAATATTTTTGTCAAAATATCTCGTAAGCTTTCGAAGTCGCTGTATCGTCTTCTTGTTTGTACCTCATCGCCGCCTTCGCCTCCATCAATTAACTTTATTGTGTAAACGACGTATTTTTTCAGAGTATTTACCGACCCTTCACTCGAGTTTCCAGCTTCTGTGATTTGTATTCTAGCCTTTTTGTCTGGCTTCAAGAGCTTTGTGACTCTACTTTGATAGTCAATCTGTACAGCGTTGTATGCGTCACTCCCTTTATCTTTCACTGCTCTGGAACCAGAAGTGTAGAGCAAAATCGATTCATCATCATTTGCTACCGCAACCTTCCTATTGTCAACATCTGGGTCATTATTATCGTTCATGATACTTGCGATTCCCTGGTATGACTGGGAAAAGGGGTTATTGTCTTCTTCCTCACCAAATGAGGACGCACCCATATTTTGAAATCAAAATAAAGTAATATTATTATGAAAATTGTAAGCAGCAATCACGAGCAAAGAGAGCCTTACAATCTATGGTCTTCAGAACTTTTCGTTTAATGAGTAAATTCAATTGAGTTGGTAGACTAATTTCTTTGTGATTAGATATCACACATAAGATACTTAGGCAGCAATCACGTCGCACAGTTGATATAATGTCGTGTTTACTAATGTCGCGAACTCAAAACTCGAGTGTATAGTTTACGAATGTTTTTTAGGTTCGAAGCTTCAGTTCGTTTGTGATTTATATCATTGGGACAAGATGAGCGAACATGGGAGCCCGATTTGTACGATTGAGGAACTATTCGCAAACGTATTACAGAACTATGAATTGAACCAAGAGAAAAATCCCATCGATATCATTGTGAATCTAAAGTCAATATGTGCGTCTAAGGCATTGGAGTCTGGAGAGAAGTTAGAAACAGATGAATCTAATAAACAATTACAAGAAGAATTTGAAAAATGGGACTTGGAGACTAAACTTTGGCACTTGGTTGAAATTCTATACTCTTTTAGATTATCTGAAAAGCAAGAGCCACTCAAAGAGTATTCATTTTCTTCTCTCCCAATAAAACAAGAAAACTTCTTAAGGAAAAATCCTCAAATAAGAGAGCTTTTCTTGATAATATACTGGTTGCAGATAAATTTTAAGACTGTAGAAGTCGAACCAACGTACCAAAGCAAGTGGCTGAATACTAGGATTGCAACAATCAATAAAGATTTCAAAACATTATCAGGTCTGAATGAAAAACTACTGATTGACCTTGACATAGACGGGCCCCTTAGAAACAATGCTGAAATAGATACGAGAGATCAATTAGTAGACTCTGATAACTTCAAAATGATATATCACTTGTTGCTTTCCAATAGATTGCAGGAAGCAATCGATTTTGCAAACTATACCGAAAATTTTTCACTCGCTTTGATATTGGTGGGTACCAGCCAAGACTACATTGATACAATAGTTGACTCAAACAGTAGCGATATTTTGGGTGACCTTGATGTACTGACACCAGTTGCTTCTGGTCTCAAACATAAACTATTGTGGAAGAATGCAGTATACAAGTTATCTCAGCAACCAAAGCTCAACAAATATGAACGTCTAATATATAATTTTTTGAGTGGTGGCGATATCAGTTCGAACTTGGTGGAGTCGTCTGGTAGCTGGGAGGAGAGTCTTCTTTTGTATGTAAATCAACTATTTTCATACAAAATCGAAGACTTCATACGATCTACGCTTTCACCCGAGAAACTTTTGTCAGAGTCATTATATGTTATCCAGCCCACTCCACAGTTTACTTCGGTTGATGAAATATTGAATGCAATTCTGAGATCTCAAAATTCAATTTCGGAGAAAAGTGAACATCCTTTGAGAATAATATTTGGAAGTGTTATCATCAACCAGTTAAACTCCCTTATGCATAATCTTTTCCAAGACAAGTCTTCGGAGATTGTGACAAATCCTAATCTTGTTAGAATTCTTACACATTTGGCAATTTTTGATTCTCTTCGTTATGGATCAGATATCAAAGATCTCACGAAAATCATAACTTTATATATCTCTAAATTGTCGGATTATAATTTATCAGAATTGATTCCGGTGTACTTGCTTTTTATACCGAAGGAACAAGATGCCAGGGAAACATACTCGTTATTTCTTTCCTCCATCACTGATCCCGAGGAACGTGCTAAACAACTTATGATTGCCAAAAGGTTTTCTCATGTTACGCCATTGTCATCAGATGGTGCTCATGATTCAAATGAGGAAAAAGTTGCAAATGTTTTACGGAGGACAGTAGAACGAGTCATGACCGAAACGGAACCTTACTATCATCCTGATGCTTTAGTATCGGTTTCCGACAATCCATCTATAATAGATGAGACGGATCTCAAACTTTACAGATCTGTGGAGTGGTTTTATGATAACTCCATGTATGAAGATGCAATCACGGCTTCTCTCGTTATATTCAGAAGGTTTTTGTTATGCGGAAAAGTATCTTCATTGAAACGCTTTGCTAAAAGTAAAGATTTCAAGAAGTTGATAAGAGACTACGACTTTGAATTGCAGACCACTTCAATAGTGAGTCTGGGACGTATCTCGTCTGTCTCAGAAGAGCAAAGACAAGAATTGATGGAATATGAAGCATTTATTAAACACTTGGAATTACTTGATGATTGGAAGAAGTTCTTGAACGATAATAACTCTCATGGGAGCACGAATATCTGGAAATCAAAAGATATCGAGAATTCTATCGAGAAAATCACGAAAAGTATCAACAACTTGATTCATAAATGGCTCAAGGAGTTAGTGGACAACTCGAACGATAAGGCTATATTCCAAAAGTTCAGATTCTTGTATGTGCCATATTTAATAATGGAACTAATAAAGATTTACCAGACTGCCAGATTGAATGACTGGAAGTACGTCAATGAGGCTTATAAGTTAGTCAATCATGTTGCAAACGATAAAGAGTACGACTTCCTAAATTGTTTCACAAACAGTGGGAAATTGAAGGACTTTTTGACTATGATAGGTGAATTTTCGGTGATTGCAAGCGAAAAAGGTATTAAAAATATCTTCCCCTAGGTTACGTTACGTAGAGCGTGTATTCAAATTTTTCAATTTAAAGAAGAGGCTTTTTCATACAACAAGTCCACCACATTAGAAAGATTTTTAACTAAACTCAAAGAAGCATCATAGGCTGCATCCTTTTTGGGCTCGTCATATATAATAAGCCATCCATTACCTTGATCCAATACACCATAAAATACCTTATCCAAAATCATTTGAGATAACTTTCCTTCAACTTGCTGGATGTTTAAACCTATTGTCTTCGAAATATGAGATAATTCGACACAGCTATATGACTCTATAATCTTTAATAGGTTTTGTTCAACCAAATTGTCATAAAGAGCATTGAAGTGATTTTTGATAATTGGATCCAACTTCAACTCGTTGGAATAAGTAAGTAATGAATTTTCAAAGTCTTTCAACGACCTGTTAGAATAAGCATATGCAATTGATTTCATCGCATCAATATCCCTCGATTGATAATTTTTCACACTTTTTTGGTTCAATATTGAGTTTACATCATCAATCAAATTCAACATAATTTTTGTCAACAACATGTATTTCAAGACGACAATAGCACGTGGATTCTCTTGTGAGTTAAAGCCCTCGAAAGATTCATAGAAGTAAGAGAAGGCTGTTTTATAGTCGTGATCCTCAGCATTAACTATACCACTTTGACAGTCTAGTTCTGCCTGCAATAAAGTTGGACAATAAATCGAGTTGGCAGATGTTCTTGCACTTGTTAATGCTGCTTTCGCCTTGGGAAGATTTCTTAATGCATGGAAGATTTTGGATTCTAATAATTGAACTTCCACTAATGATGATTTATCATCAAGTTTCTTGTATTCACTCAATAACTCGGTAATGTATTTCAAACCTTCTTGGAATGAACCCTTCTGGTATAACAATGCGGACAACTTCAATTGTAGTGATTGTCTCAAGAAGGTCAACTTGCTCTCTATAGCCCATTCTATACTCTCCCTAGTGGCGAGTATTTGCAAGTCCAACGAATCTGGAATTGCCTCGAAGTCTTCAATAAGTGTTTTGACAATTTTAGCTGTCTTTGATTTAGCAAAATTCCCCAAAACGGTTCTAGATTCTGCAATCAAGAGTTTAAGCTTCTCTTTCTCTTTATGCTCTTGATATATTTTGGATAATTCCAAAATGCTCGCCTCTTGCTCTTGCAACTTCTTTGTAGTTTTCTGTTCTTTATCATCCGAGTTCAAGATAAGTTGTTTGTAAATTCTCTCGGCCACTTCAAAATCTCTACGTTGGACAGCTTGCCTAGCTTCCAATAACTTGGATGAAGATTCTGACATAATGCGTCTTACTCTATATTCGATCAATTGAATTCGGTATTGGAAACATGTTATTACGTTTGCCTTCAAAATTGTCGATTGAGATTTTAGTATTATTGCACGTGATCTAAAGATCAAAGCAGCTCCAGAAAACCATTTTTTCAGCTTTCAATGTTCAATTTATATTGTAGCTGGATAATGATTAAAGTCGATTTTTTAAAAGGCACAGGCATAAGATACATTCTGATTATACCAAGAGCACATGTTTGTGCTATTGGTTGTAATACGGTTTTGCAGCCGAAAAGACTCTATAGCCAAAAACAACCTTTTCCTGTAAAGCACAAGGCTTTCCAAGATAAGAAAACCGATTTAGAGCTCCCAAGATGGAGGCGCTGGGCTAATTATGTCAAAACTGATGAATTCAAAAAGAGTATGACTGTGTATTACTTGTGTGGTTTTGGAGCAATGCTCATCACCTTCTACTACTATATGCGAGACAGGTATTACGAAGACAAGCAGATAGATCACATTAAAAAGAAATATAGAACAGACCCAGCTCTGCTATCTGAATATGAGTACCTTAAATTGAAGGCGTTTAGTGGAGACAAATTAAGACCGACCGAAGAGAAAAAATTCAAGCTTTATCAACTGATGAGAAAAGAATTCAGAAGAAAGAATATTCTTAATACAGGGGTAATGTTTGAACCAAGTCCCGAAGATCTTGAAAATTGGTACAGCAAGCAAGCCAAGCGAGTTGTTAAAAAAGCACCAGTAGAAACTGAGGAAATTGAGGAACACAATGAGCAAATTGATACCCAGACCTCCAATGTTGGAAGTCTCAACTCAGAAAACCCGAACATCATGCCTCCCGAAGACACTACTGCCTTTTACGATGATAGAGCCGATGAGTACGATAATGAAATCAAATGGGAAGAAAGGGGAATGTTTTTAGGAAGGAGAAGAAAGTGGTTGATGAAACAATTGAAAGGAGATGTCCTAGAAGTAGCATGTGGCACTGGCAGAAACATTCCCTATTTAGACATCGACAATGTTAATTCCATTACATTTTTGGATTCGTCTAGAAAGATGGTAGGTGTTACTCAAAAGAAGTTTAGAGAAAAATATCCTAAATATCATAAAGCAGCTTTCACTGTTGGTAAAGCCGAAGATTTGACAAGTCTTGCAGACTCCAATGTAAAATACGACACAATTGTTGAGGCATTTGGTTTGTGTGCACACGAGGATCCAGTTAAAGCACTTCAAAACATGACACAGCTTTTGAAGCCTGGTGGTAGAATTGTATTGCTTGAACATGGAAGAAGCCACTACGATTTCATCAACAATCATTTGGACTTCAGGAGTGACAAAAGAATGAAAACTTGGGCATGCAGATGGAATCTCGATATAGGAGAGTTGATAGACCATGCTGGATTGGACATAACTTACGAGAAAAGAGTGCATTTAGGTACAACATGGCTTTTGGTCTGTAAACGACCAGCAGACTCTTTGAAATTGGAGGAGAAACCATTTTATAATAAGCTTTTTGGTAAAGATGTTCAAAAGATTCGGAAGAACTAGACACCTATGAGTCTGAAGGCATTACTTGTATATAAACTCATAATAAAATTCCTTCGCTTTTAGAATCTTCTTTATGATCGACCTCTATGGCGATGTTTCTGTGAATCATTTCTTGGTTTATAGCGACTAATCTTTCCTCTTGATTCGAGATAACGTGACGGTTTTCACTTATAGTTTCAACGTAGAGCTTCAAGTCTTCTCTTAGTTCATCATGAGATTCTTTATAGGTTAATTGCAGTATTTTTTCTTTAGTCAGATTAATCTCTCCCATCAATTCAGCATTAGACTCTTTCAATTTTGAAATGGAAAGCATCAACTGGGATCTCACGGAACCCAAGTTCTCATCTGAAATATCCTTTATGGCAAGGTTAAACTCATTGAGGGTAATCGGTTTCGACATTTTGTCTTCCTTTGGTCACTACTAAACACATTTTGAATAATCTCACAAAAAAATTTGTAATCTAAATGGAAGCTGTCAAAGATCAAAATAGTTGCGTCTCCCAATGACTAGCTCCATAGCTGGATTCTCTTCCAGATGCATGAAGCATTCTTTACTACGAGGTTTGCGCAACTTAAGCACAAACATAGAAATTCCTGATGCCCCAAAGATTCACCCATTACTACTCAAACGAGCAGAGGCCATGAAGTTGCGTTTTGATGACATAGAAAAGCAAATTAGCAAAGGCTCTTTTGATCAAGAAGTTAATAAGGAATTCTCGAATTTGTCTGTAATTTTGGATAACTACAATAGATATAGGTATTATTCAGACAATTATGAGAACTTGAAAGAAATGGTAGCCCAAGACCCAGAGCTTAGTGAAGAGGCTGTTACAGAGATAATCGAAATATTACCCAATTTCAAGAGAACATCAAACATTCTACAAGCAAGACTTTTGCCTCAAGTAATCCACTCGGACAAACCTACATTAATTGAGCTACGTCCTGGAGTGGGTGGCTCTGAGGCAGGAATTTTTGCAAACGATTTGTTGGAAATGTACATAGGCTTCGCGAACTACATGAGATGGAAGTGGAATATCTTGTCAAAGAGTGTGACAGGTAATGGATTTGTTAATGAAGCCGTCTTGGCAATCGATTCCGCTGGGTCCTATGATTTTTTGAGACATGAAAGTGGTGTTCATAGAGTGCAGCGAATTCCAGCTACAGAAACAAAGGGAAGAATACACACATCAACGGCTGCGGTAGTTGTACTACCAAAAGTTTCCGATGGAAATGAGAGTTCTTTGAAGGATGATGAGAGATTGTTCAAGCCAGGAGAAATCAGGATAGATACAATGCGAGCAGGAGGTAAAGGTGGTCAGCACGTCAATACTACAGATTCTGCGGTCCGAATTACGCATTTACCAACAGGAATAATGGTGGTACAGCAAGATGAGCGTTCACAGCCAAAAAATAAGGCTAAAGCTTTTTCTATCTTGAGGGCCAGGTTAGCTGCATTGGAAAGAGAAAAGCAAATATCTGAGGAAAGAAAGCTCCGTACAGACCAAGTAACAACCACTGATAGGTCTGATAAGATCAGAACTTACAATTTTCCTCAAAATAGAGTAACGGATCATCGCTGTGGATACTCTTTATTTGACATTGGTTCATGCATGAACGGTTCTAAACTAATGGAAATTATCGAGGCAGTAGAGCTGCGTGAGTTAGAAGATAGACTAGAGGCTTTGATCAAAAATGAAACAATATGAAGAGCTGCTTTCTTTTCAGTATAGTAAATAATTTTAGATTCATGTACATATCATAAATATCAAAAGATAAGTAACAGTCCAAACACAAGATCGTTTCGGAATTTTCGTGTTTTCTGCTCGTAACAAGCATTCAATACTTCTCTACAAGGAGCCATTGTCACTTATTGCCAGTTCGTTGCTATATCGCGTCTCATTTTAAGTCTCCTTATCCAATGCAAAATTCTATACACCCCAAAGTATGCGTGTGTCAGGCGGGTACACGTGGTAAATTGGCATAGACAACATTGAGTAGCTCAAATGGGAAGCTGAACTATTGTGCACGGAATATAGAGTCACTGATGAAGTTCACTTTACCTTTTAGCTACAGCGTAACGCCAAGGGCCTGAATTATGACTGTCACAATGCCCCACCGTGTTCTCATACCATTAGTTATAGTAATGCTAGTTCTTTACTTGACAGGGTCCCCATCATATTGAAGTCGGAAATCAAAGTTCGGGTAGATCTGGACTGATCATTGAAGTAAAGGCTTAGATTTTTTCCTTATTCTGCTTTTTCGACCTCAAGTTATTATAATAGCTCGACCGTAACTAGCTTTTTCCAGAATTCCGGTTATGTCCCCGTATTTTACCTCGTAACTCGCAGGATTATTTCTAAAAGCTTCACAAATTCGAAAATTATATTTAACAACCGTAGGCGCTACGAATTGTTTTTATTCGTTTGAAAGACGTATAGAGGTGGCTCTAACAACTTCAGTTGAGAAAGTCGCTTTTACAGTTGGAATCAATTTAATCACAATATTTTGAGGTTTCTGGTTCTTGCTTGAACAGAGAAGAGCTTTTGCATTATACAATTGTGGTGGTATTGAAACTTCACTACACAACGGTTTCTAGGGACCAGTAATTTTATTGCACAAGTAGTTTTGCATAGCAGCAGTTGTCGTTCGTTTTTTCCCTCGCTGTTCTCTGCTTTTACAAATCTGGATAATCAGCTTTCTTTCTTTCTTGAAGGATCAAAGGTGTTGTGAAGAAAAAATCACTACCACCAATTTGAAGGACAATCGTTTGGTTTTACTAACCTAAAGGTTGAATTAGGGTAATTTTTCATCTCAGGCCAAGCCCTCCGAATTGTCATCATTCAAGCATACACGTGAAATCTAATAAGCTAATATTATGAGACGACTATTGTTGTTTTTAACATGGCTTTCTTTAGTTCTGGCAATTGGGATGACTGTATATCCAGTGCAAGCTGGAAGCGAACAGCACTACTCAGGATCTAACAGTCTATTCAATTGTCTCAAATATACGACAGCAAAGGATGACTTAGTTGTTATTCAAATCAGGAGCGGTGAGAAACAACCATCACAATCGTTGAATTTAGTCATCCTTGACAATGAAATGAATAGAATTAGGTACGAGAGAGATATTCAGAGTGATAACAATGTAATACTAAAAAGTTCGGACACTTGGGGTTCTCAAAACCCCGAAAGAAAAGGTCTTTTTAGTTTACATACTAGAAAGAAGGAAGCAATGACGGTAGAAGAGTTCCCTATTTATATATGTTTCGACAACTTGTATGAGGACAAGTCGTGGACATTTCATCCTATAAATAGAGACATTGAGTTGGAGGTAGAGATCAAAAATAAGTCAACAATCAAAGACACAAATTATGAAGCATTAGCACCTCTTTTCAAATCTCTGGAAGATGTACCTAAGATTGAACGAAGCTCGTCTGACGTTGAGTCCGCGCAAAAAGAATTTGAAAGACGAGTTAACGATTTCCAATCAAAATTACATCAAATTCAGGCGAATTTCAAAACAACTGAACAGATGTCTTTAGACTTGATTGACCATGAATTCAAGTTGAGAGATGTAAATGAAGATATATATTCCGGGTACACCAAAATTTCTTTTGCTGTCATAGCATCCATTTGCATTTTTGGTTTCGGCCAAGCCATGATTTTCAGATTATACTTACGAAAGAATAGAGTTATTTGAGCAATATTTAATAATCGATGGCATTTATTTAAGTTAGCATATTACTTTAAACTAATATGGTAACCATTGACTTCTGAGAAAAAAGCTTTCTTTTGTCATAATATTGATTAATCTTTTAATAGTTATTAGTGTAATTGTATAATACATTTAATTGCCTCTCATCTTTTCACTTGTCAACACCTCATGGCAAATATTTTCCATCACTTCCTTTTCTATAAGACTTCCAATATTGGCGTAAGCCAAGCTAGCTTCATACCCCATTATGATTCTCTGCTCTGTTATTCCCAACTCTCCATAACTCAACGCCTTGATTACGTTACTATACCTGGTTATGTTGGAGCGAATGGTATTAGAAATATTCGGATCATTCTTGTCTGAATATATTTCCCATGAGCTTTCTTCCTCTAACCTGGTAATAGACACTGAACCCTTACCAGGATTGTAGCCCCCTTGAGATAATAATGCCGCATTGACTTTACTGGCGGAAGCGTTTGATTGCGAATCTATTTGTGTGCTGATTTTGCTTAGCCATATGTATCCATTAATCCCGACTATAATACTTATACTGCCTGGCAAATCATAAGAGTGGCTCTTTGACTTTACAATAAGACTTGAAGGCACCTTTAAGAACATACCATTTCTTAATTTTCCATACTTCAAAGATCTTGTATGGAGAGAAGCAACTCCGCTTGAGAAAACAGTTTGCACTTCAGCATTCAACAAATCTCCTTCCTTCAAAAAATTCCTCATTTGAAGCTCATCACTTTCTGATTTTCGCCTTAAAATTCCACCTGGTAAATTTACTGAGCCTAGCATCAAAACGGCGTCTTGTTTACATCCAATGTCTACTTTCCACCTCTTGTTGCCAACTTCAGTGATTCTACCAACAATATGATCACCAGTTTCAGGCTGATACCTTCCGCGTAAAGGTATTACGCTAAGTAACCGATTGACCCTAGATACGTTACCAGCCACCGAGGAGTATGTCTGATCTTCCAAAAAATAAGTGCCATGTCCTTTCATCCATACTGGGTCGTCTGTTATTAACTCACCAGGAGTCACGATTGATTGTGGGACTTTGTCATCTCCATCGGACATGTCTACGTCCGAGTCATGATCTCTCAGCTCAGATTTACTTATACTTATAACTTCGCCTGTTTCAACCATGTTTGATTTTAGAAGAATTCCAAGATATTCACTTTCAATTTTCTTTATTTTATCTCATCTCTTTTCCTCTGGTGTACATATAAAGGAATCCTATTAAATAATGCATCATGAACTAAAAGAGAACAAGCTTAAGGTTTCGAGGATTTCGTATAGATGAAGGGATACACGTCATTAATCTTGAGTCGCTCATGTGGTGCAAAGGATCACTCGGTATAGAATTGGTCCCCTTCTAAAGTTTTAGACCTAAACGATCCATCGTATATCGATAACGCATTGCAACACTTATTTAAATTGGAAAGAAAAAGTGTTCAAACGGGAATATTCGAACAAAGTGCTGCAAAGAAGACACGTTCATGAGTAAATTCTGTTAGCAACATGTTATATTCGTAGTTTTAAAGAATAACAGTTTGATTGATCTCAACTGCATACAGCTTTTACCAACCTCAAATTTTTCCAATCGTGAAATTATCATAATCCTAGATACACTATTCAAGTGTTCGATTATTTATGCTCCCGACGCCCAAAGGGAGTCTTTTCAATGTCCATATAGTTATCTCAAGATTCAGATTTTTCCACAAAATTAGCAAGACTGAGAGAAGAGAACTAATGTCGAGCAAATTCGGTCCTCCAGTAAATAGGTCTATGAAAGATCTTGATCGCTCCTTTTTCAAAAAAGATGTGGAGCTACTAGTGGCATACTTCCCTGACCCAAAATTTTTGGGTTCTTTTGTCAAAAACTGCAAGCGTGACATTCTATGTCTTCCTTCCATTAAACACATAGTTCCTATCGAAGACTCGAAAGGTGTTTTATTGAGAGAAGATATCGATAACGTAAAAACCTATGAGGAGAAAGCGAATCCTGAAACACTACAGAAATTCAAAGAGTTTAACGTATCAGTCAGGCCTTACACATTGAAGTTAGACTACGACTTTTGGAAAACCGATGACATTTTAAGAGCCATTTTGCCAGAAAATCTCATTGACGATATCCCGACTGGGTTTGCACAAGTTGGACATGTTGCTCATATCAACTTGAGAACCGATTTCAAACCGTATGGAAAATTGATTGGTGAAGTGATATTGGATAAAAGTGCAAAGGTAGAGACTGTTGTGGATAAAACAGACACCATTGATACTAAGTTCAGGACTTTTGAAATGAAGGTCTTGGCAGGGAAAAACGATTTGAATGTGGAGCAACATGAGAGTGGATGCAAATTCAGATTCAATTTTAGCAAAGTTTACTGGAACTCACGTCTTAGTACTGAGCATGAAAGGATCATTAGCCAATTTGAACCTGGTGAAGCGGTATGTGATGTGTTCGCTGGTGTCGGACCATTTGTTGTTCCAGCAGGGAAGAAGAACATTGTTGTGTTGGGCAATGATTTGAATCCATGGAGTTATAAATATCTTCAGGAGAACATCTCTTTAAATGGAACTCAGGACTTTGTAAAAGCATACAACTTAGACGGATTAGACTTTATCAAAAAATCTCCGCAACTATTACGCGACTGGTCAAATAGAGTAAAAATTATAGAAAGAAAAAAATTGATAAAGAGAAGAAAACTAAAAGATAGCGGTGATGCCAAGGCTTCAAGGGATTACCAAGTGACCCAGGTTGAAATTCCTAAGTTTATTACTAACTATGTCATGAACTTGCCTGACTCTGCAGTATCTTTCTTGGGTGCCTTCAACGGTCTTTACAGGGATTACCAGTCGATCAAAGATCTACCAAATTTTCGTCTTCCCGTGATAAATGTGTACTGCTTCGAAAAATATTCCCCTCACGACGAAGAGCCTTCTATAGAAGAGATCCATTCACGAGTGCATAAACGAATAGTCGATGCTCTAGACTATCAGATTCCCATCACAGACTGCAAATTTCACCTAGTCAGAAAGGTTGCCCCTACCAAACCGATGCTATGTGTCAGGTTCACTTTACCAGAGGAAGTTGCTTTCAAAAAATAGATGTAACTAAATAGCACATACGTTACATAATTTTGTATTAATACATCATACTAATAAATCGCCAGAAAAAAAAAAATATGGCTGTGAAAAATGATCCTGCGACAATTTTTCCCACTCACGAGAGCGGTTAATTTGGCAACCAAGAATACAAGATTAACGTTTTTTGAGAATGCTGACTATCATATCTGACAAGGAAAACTACGACTTTAGTGAGTTGACTCAGTCATACATGGAGTTCTTTTACTCCCCCGAATTTGACCAGTTTCTAAACACTACCCAAACTGGTTACGCTCATACTTCATCAGGAATAGAGTTCAACCTTTTATTAAGAACCCTATTTACATCGTTATGTTTTTGCACCGTTCAGTTGACTTTCTTTTGTTTCTTTAGGTCCATTTTCAAGTTTTTGTACCAGCCAAGATGTTACTATGTCCCTACGAAAGAAAGGATGGAACCGTTGCCTCGTGGTATGCTAAACTGGATAGTTCCAACATTCAAATACAGTATAAATTATTACTTGTCCATGGGACTAGATGCTTACTTCTTTGTCCGCTTCATCAGCATCCTTTTACTTTTCTTCATTTTTGTAGGCATGTTGAATATGATTGTTCTTGTCCCGATCAATTGGACAGGAGGAAGCCCCGAATATTCTGCCTCAGGATTAGACAAACTAAGTCTATCGAATATATCAGCTCCCAAAGTTCAAAGGCTTAACGCTCATTTTATTATGAGCTTGATAACTATTGGTGTTTTCCACTGGCTTATCACCTACGAGTTTCAAAGTTTTGTTAAGATAAGACACTCATACTTACTATCTGGCACTCATTCAGGATCAATCGTTTCAAAAACATTGTTGATAACAAATGTACCATCACACTTGCAAGATTATGACGTTTTGACAAGCTTGTTCGAATCTGTCCCGATTAAGATTAAGACAATATGGTTTCTTTATGATTTTAGAGAGATTTCGCTGTACGTAACCAGAGCTAAAGACGCTCTAGAATTACTTGAGCTTGCTCAAATGAAATATATTGAGCGCTATCTAAAAAAGAATTCCAAAATCTCAGGGAAGTTAGACAATTGTCGAAATGGTCATAACTACAACTACAAAGAAGATGCTTCTCTTAAACCGTACTTCTACCCTCCTATTTACCTTCATTCGATTAGAGTATCCCAACTTGATAGAGAATTGAAGCTTAAGCTTCCGGGTTTCCTACGGATATTCAAACTCGAGAGCAGAGTTCCGATGATTGAATGGTGTCTTCAGACTTTACATGAAATGCATGAGAAAATTGACAAACAGAAAGTAGCACTATCTATGAATAAACTCAAAAAACACAACAAGGTTTTCATAGAATTTGAAACGCAATCTGGAGCATACCTAGCTCATCAATCTTTGTTGTCTCAAGAGCAAGGAAACCTAGATTTAAGTTTAATTGAAATACACCCAGGAGACATACTATGGGAAAATATTGCAAGAAGTAACTCTATAGCCTGCTTGGTCGAGAAGTATTTCGTAACAATACTTTTCATTGGCATCATCATTTTGTATGTTGTTCCCGTATCATTCATAGGGTTGGTGTCGCAGATTCCATTGTTGACTCAGCTCATGCCATTTCTTCTGTGGATTTATAGATTTCCAGAGGAGATAAGAGAAACGGTGTCAAGCTTTTTGCCTTCCGTTCTTCTTTCTATTTTGACAGAGATTGTCATGATCGGGTTCCGATTCTTGACTTTCTTCAAAGGTGATATGTCAGGTTGCGATTTGGAGTTGGATTTGCAGCAGTGGTATTTCGCATTTTTATTCGTGCAACAGTTTTTAGTGGTTACGATTCTGTCAAGCATCACAGTGATATTCAAGCAGATAGTAGATCAGCCAACCTCAATACCTATATTGTTAGCGACAAACCTACCGAAAGCAGCCACTTTTTTCTTCCAGTATATTGCACTCAAAGCGTTTGCATTCTGTGGTAATAACTTCTTGAGAATTGATCAGTTGATTGCTCATCTCACGGTATATAAATTAGTTGATAAGACGCCCAGAAAGAAGTTTTATCGGCTCACATCCTTACCAAAAATAAAATGGGGAACAATTTACCCAGTATACTCAGTTTATGCGTCCATTGGTATCGCATACTGCATTATTTCACCATTGATAGCAGTTTTTGTTATATTCATTTTGGCGTTGGTTCTTTTGTATTACAAATATGCTTTGAAGTATATATACAGCCACATAAATGAATCGGAAACTCATGGTAGATTATATCCTGTTGCATTACTACATCTTTACTCTGGAATTTATTGCTTGGAGTGCTGCCTTGTCGGAATATTTTTCCTTCTGAGGAATGAAAATGGAGATTGCCCAATGAAAATTCAAGGTTGGATAATGACAGTTGTTCTCTTATCAACGATAGTGTGTAACATTGCCATTTACAACAGATTTTTGAAGCATTTTTCATATCTTCCTATCCTAGCGGACAAGCAATATAAAGATCCAAATATCGTATATGATCTCAAAAACACCTTAGCACTTAGAAGCAAACAAGAAGTGGAGTACCCAGTTCCAGTGAATCATTACTACCTGAACCAAAATTTACTATTTTTTCATCCAGATTTCAAATATGAAAAACCCAAAATATGGTTACCTAAAGATCCTTTGAATATTAGTGAAAATGAAATTCATAATATGGAATCCAAAGGGATTTTGCAAGGAGGCGTCACAAAAGGTGCCACTTTAAGCTGTGGAGGAATGTTCTCCAAAATAAAGATCAAAATAACAGAAGCCCCCCCTGATTATAAGTAATTCATTTGAGTTCTATTTTGGTAAAATTAAGTTGCCATATTTGTTCTTATTGAAGAAGATCAATAAAAGACTTCCCTTCTAAAACACTCAAATATTGTGTAAAATCCGCGACTAATTGCCGAAAAGAAGGGTATGTTGGGCAGTTTCGAATCCGCCCTACAGATTCAAAACTCGAAAAACTTTTCTTCCACGTACTAAGAATGAATTATGTCACTGACTTCTTTCCATTCATTCACCAAATACCACTGACTGTCGGCCTCTATGTGCGAGTCATGTCCATAAATAGAGAAACCACTAAACTTTGCTGCCGGTGTGTAAGTATTGATCCATCTACTGTTGTCGCTATACGCGTCATTTGTACTTTCAGTTCGTTCCAAGCTCTCTGATTTTTCTATGACGTATCCTGAAAAATTGTTTTTCAAGTCAACCGGCTTACCTACTAGCTTGCATCCCCGGAAATATGCAATGTCAATACTCTCGTCCTCACGCTCTTCTTGGAATTTAGATGGAGTAAAATAGTCTTGGGTATTAGCTGGACCAGAGTATTCAATATGAAAAGGTACGAGATTTCCTTGCATCTCGGGCACTTCTCCATTTATTTTGATAATTCCAGGCATTATTTCAAAGTGTAGTTATTATGGCAACGTGCATCACATACATTTCATTTACTTTTTATTGTCTATATAGTGAATGTCCTCGTCTGCATATAAAAATATAATCAAATGGTTACAGAAGATAAGGGCTAATATTTATTTTAAATTCTGAGTATAACTATTTTGCATATTTTTAATTTGCCTCATTTATTGAACAAAGAAAGCAAGCTCGTACTAGGGTTGTTAAGAATTTTGCTAGAATCATTGACTCCCTCGGTTGGCAAGTAACTGGAACCGTTTTTGTCACATCTGGTCTCACATTTAACGAGATTTGTGCTTGTTCAGTTAGTTCTCGGCATCTGTTATAGGAAATTGCTGGTAAATTATCAGAGAAAAATCATCAAAAGGTTTCACAGTGCAGTTTTGATAAAGGCTGACAATGGAATCAAATCCGCTAAAAATCATTGATATATCTTATATCGATAAATCAACATGTGCGTTATTGTTAGATGCTGCAAAAACTCAAGGATTCTTGATGGTAGAGGGACATGGATTCACGTCTGCTGAGGTCGACACATTGTTTGATATATCGAAAGAATTTTTCGAGCTACCTCTAAGTTACAAGGATAAGTTTTCTATGAAAACTTCTAATCATGGCTACGCGCATTACGGAGTTGAAAGCCTAGATCCTAAAAATCAGAGTGGTGACCCTAAGGAGGTTTTGAACATATCAGGATTGAATTTTGTGACCGGTGAGCTGGCCGAAAAACTTCCTCTGTGGTTTTATGACAATCCCAGAAGACATCGTGTAATCCAAGAGACCTCAAAAAGGTTATATGACTTATCATTGAAAGTCTTACGAATATTAGCGGGAGGTTTACAAATAGAAGATTCGGATTTGGATGATGGATCACAATGGTTCAGATCAAGATATTTACCGGATCAAAGTTCAGGATCTACGTTTCGGTTTCTACATTACCCAGGTCAAAAAAAACTTGATCCTCAAAGCGAGATACGGGCAGGAGCTCATACCGATTATGGATCTGTTACATTGTTGTTTCAACGTGAAAACCAGGAAGGTCTAGAAATACATTCTCCCATTTCCAAGCAATGGGAGCCTGTCCCATTCGTACCTGCTAGTAATAAATTCCCCTCCCTGGCTCCTCCAATTATCGTGAATATTGGCGATCTTTTAAGTTATTGGACCGCGGGCCTTTTAAAGTCCACGGTACATAGGGTCAAGTTTCCTATGAAAGTTCAAGAAAGTGGCCAAGACAGGTACTCTATCGTTTATTTCAGTCACCCTAATGATGGAGCTTTGTTAAAACCAGTGCCCAGTCCTTTAATCCAGTCTATAAAAGGTAGGGGTGCTAATAACGATGATACTTATATTACTGCGAAAGAACACTTGGACAAACGTCTCGCTGCCACCTACCTAAACAAGTAATTGTTGTCTCATCTACCAAGTATTATATGCACATCAAATCTTAATTTATTCTTATCTTGCGCGGCCACCGGATCACGTATCCTGTTCTTATCACTACCCTTGAAATCATTATATTAAACCTCACCAGATTTTACAAAGCAAGCCACTTGAAGTAATCATATATTACAGATGCTTAAGAAATGTCTAGCAAATCTCCCTCATCCAAACAAAGCCTTTTATCAGCAAAATCCCCACTCTTAGGATATCAAGTTACGATACTGGAACATGAAATAAACACGGAAAATGCACGACACACAGAAGACATAGTAGGAAGAATACATGAAGAAGAGCGACGCAACTGCAAGTTGGGAGTCATCTTAATCGCAGTAGCGATAATCACATCTCTATTGGGACTTGAAATCATTAGTGATGTCTCAAAGACAAACGATTACAACAAACCATGTTTGTTTGCAGTCATCACTGGAGGGTGTTTCATTATAAATTTAACACCAGAAGTCATCCAATATTTAACTTTTTCTAAGAATGTCATGCTAAGAAGGATGTCTAATAGAACTTCTTTCATAGGGAAAGCGGGAGAACACATACCTTTTGAAAACAATTTGGATGATGACGTTCTGGAGTGCAATATACTTCCTGGGCATGAAGTTTTCTTACTTGTACTTCAAATAGCTTTGATATATCTCATATACAACGCCTTTGTTATTATCAGCATGCAATACACTTCGGCTTCCAATCAGGTTATTCTTGGCTCTTTGACTTCCATTTTTACGTTATTCATAGGGGTTTCCTTGAAAATTGATTCCTTCAGCTTCAAAAAGTTTTTGTGTGTTAGCATTAGTATTTGCGGGGTTATACTTATCATCTTTAGTGAAGGTACAAAAGGTAACGATGATAAGGATAAGTTTGTCTCGGAAAATCCTTCTCTTGGTAACATTTTAGCTATTTCGGGGGCATTGATGTATGCGTTTTATCTAACCATAATGAAAGTAAATTGCGGAATCAAAAATAGAGGTCTTAACGAGCGAAAACTATTCGGATATGTTGGAATCATGACTTTATTCATTGGAGTTCCTGTTTTGATTATATTACACGTTCTTGGGCTAGAAACCATAGAACCCTTTCCCAAAAGCAGTTCTGTGATAGTCATGGTTTTTCTTTATGGTGTACTCACTGCACTTTCGGACTATTTGACCGCATTGTCTCTGGTTCTTACCAGTCCATTAGTTACGTCGTTATCGTTGACGTCTGGTATTCCTTTATCGATAGTTATTGACTACATATTAATGCGTTTAGGGGGGTCTGTGTCAGTGAAGTTAACCTACACTTATCTTGTCGGTGTTGTTATGATCTCAGCATCTGTGGTAATCATTAACACCAGATTTTCTTCAGATCAAGAAATGAAGGAAGAAGGTATTGTGTTGAATCTTGAAGAGGAAATTTTGCAATCTTTATAGCGTTACTGAAATCCAAAGTTAGACAAATCTTACAAAAAAGTTTCTGTCATTGGGGCAAATAACATTTAATTCATATGTCTATATTTCTTTTAATAAATAACTTAGTATGTACACATAGTGGATTATCCAATTTCAATCCCGGTTAATCTTGGTGTGCAAAATGTGCTCCCTTATAAAGAGAGAAGAAAAAAATCCTAGTAACATGACAGCAAAACTAAAGGCAAATGCACCCGTACAGCCCATCCCATATGAATCTACAATTATCTCACGTACAGCCTTGGGGGCATCGTGTGAATACTTGGTGCTTTCCAAAGCTTTTGAAATGATCTTTTGTGCTTCTAAAGGATCTTTGATCAACTTGTGTATCTCCTTGGTTAAATTTTTTTTCAAAATGTTTTGAAATATTGCAGATCCGATTGACACGCCTAAGGTTGATCCCGAAGACCTAAAAGTATACTGAATCGAAGTAGTGCAAGCCTGGTATTTCAGGGGAACGGCTGCAATCAAAGAAAGTAAAGTGATAGTCAACATACTAGCGTAACCAAAACCGCAGGGTATAATTGTTGTATACTGTGTAAATTGAGATACTTCAGGATTCAAGCTCAAAACCCTGAATCCACCGTATAAGGTAATAACACCAACAATGACCGAAAATTTATAGTAGCGCCCTGTTTTCTTCATGTAGTACCCGGCACTTATCGACCCAAGTGATAATCCAAAAAAATTGGGAATGAATCTTGACCCATTCTCAGTGGCTGTGAGGTTCAACACGGAGGTGAAATACACAGGTACGTAGAACAACATACAGAACATACCCATAGTGTAAAACCAATTTGTTAAGGAGGAAGATAAAACTGTTCTTTCGGTAAAAAGATGAATGGGCAAAATTGGCTCATTAGAAACACGTAACTCAACATAGACGAATATCAGTAACAATATAGCACCAACGATGATTAACGAAATGAATGTAGGAGACGAGAACTTTATTTGAGAACCACCCAATGAGGCACAAGTCATAAAGCACAATAACGACGTAACCAAAAAGAAAGAACCAAGAAAATCAACTCTCTTCATCTTCTGAGATATGTCTTGCCCATGTGCACCTAATCCTAGAGATCCCTCTGGAAGGTTCAAATACATATATATCAAGAATCCAACAAGAACTGCCAAAGGTATTTGTAAGATAAATACATATCTCCAGCCAAGATTGTCGGAAATGACTCCACCAACAAGACCACCTGAAGCAGCACCAAGTCCGAAAAAGACATTAGTAAGGCCTTGATACAACCCTCTTTCTCTTAATGGAATTAAGTCGGATAGCGTCATGGTACCCACACTCGTCAAGCCTGACCCACCACATCCGGTAACAAACCTTCCGATAACTAACCATGTCAACGAATTTGTTGAACATATAAAGCATCCGATCGCAAATAAGAAACAGCAGCTTAATAGCACTGCTTTCCTTCCAAAAATGTCTGAAAGCTTTCCGAAAAGTGGTTGAAATGCAGCATTGGCTAACAAGTATGATGTGGCGATCCACGAGATACTCCCAATTGCATTCAAATCGGATGCAATTACAGTAAGTAAGGTTGTAACCACGGTAGTATCTAAAGCAGCCAAGTATGCAGACGTAAATATACTGAATATCACCAAATACATCTTTTTCTTGGGTAGCGGGTATGAATTGTCACTGTCTTCATCCCTAGATCCATCAGCGTCAGCGTCATCATTATTCTGAACAGCCCCGTAACGGTGAGAATTCAAAACACTGTCTTGAATTAAGCCTTCCTCTTCAGCGGCAAGCTCCCCTGCAACGATACCAGGGGTATCTGCTGAACTGTCCTGGATTATATTAGGAGACAAAATAGGTCTGGAACGTTTTTGTTCATTCTGATCAGTACTCATTGCAACAACGCTGTTCAGTAAGGTTTTGAAATCTCGCGAAACGTCTACTACTTGTATATGTAATTTTTGTGATAGAGATAAGAAATAGTAGATTAAATATCAAGGACTGACAGAGCCAAAGTCTGCATACAGCTGTAAATTTAGCCCGGCATTAGCGGACACTCGCTTTTAACTATGTATCCATCACCTATTCAGGTCTTAGCACCGCGCATCGGCTTGCAAACTATGGCTCGTTTGTGCTTATGAGAACAATGTACCCGCTCAGCTAGGTCCATTAAGGCCATTGACGTCGGTTTGAGTTAGCTCTTTACTTGGTATCATCTATGATGCGCCGCAAGCTTTGCGAAGCCCCGAGCCGAGTCAAAAAATCTAATAATGGTTGACTGGCTACAAAGCCTCGAAAATTACAGTTGAGATACCATTATGCTGATTAGTTAAAAGCTTATATAAGTATTTACATCACAAAGTAACCCTATCACAAAGTAACCCTCCGCGGTTTCTATGTCGAGATATCTTGTTCACGTCTTGTGTGTACCTTCCTTCAATGGGACGCGAAAACTATTCTTAGACCCCTCTTCCGGCACTCCCATCGAGCCGTCACCACACCAACAGTTTGCGAACTCTATGCCCTACTGGATTTTCCTTCCACAGCAATCTCGTGGCAGCCGATGTCATATGAATATGCGGTAAACCCCACCATTGTGCACGTAATGAAGTTATGACAACCAGACACTTTCTCAAAAGAGTCGACCTTCACATGAACAAAAACTTGGGGTAACGGATCAGCCTAATCGTGAAAATTGGCGTTCTGCATATTGTGTAAGTTTGAAGGTATCCTAGTTTAGCAGTATCTAAATGTGAACCAACATGTGCCCCACTATATTACAGCGAACAATTTCCATATCCATTTTGTTGGAATACCAACAACTGTTTGCTCATATTTTCATCCAGGCAACCAAGGGTCTACTAATACTGTTGTTAACGCCAAAGGCAGGCTCAAAGTTATTGCATAGCAAGGAATTTCAGGCTGGAAAACTCGAACAACCAGTAGACTTACAAGCATCTTTTTATCATTTTCAAGAATAACACCTGAAAACTATGGAGACGTTGGAAGTACACTCAAAAGACTTCTTGGTGAAGTGGGTGCATGCGCCCGAGGGGAGCATAATTGACTGGCAAGTAAAGCCCTTGAAAAAATCTATAAACTTTGCTATCTATGGTAGGAAAGAAGATGCAACGGAAAGCCCAACAGAAGAAGATGTAGAACTACCTGTGGGTGTTCCCTCTGAGTCCGAGGAAAAGGGAAGCACATTGAAAGGTTCATCAAGCAAGCTTCGTTTGCGCTCGAATTCTGTAAGCTCGGTCAACCGATTTACCGACTCTAGTGTTTACAAGACTAAGTCGAGGTCTTCGACCTTTTCATCAAATTTAAATAATCCAGATTTGGTTTTGATCAAGGACTATTACAAGTTGGTAGCTGGAGAGTTGGTTTACGGGAAGTATGAGGTCAAAAAAGGGGGGATGTTTGCCTTTATTTTTGATAATTCCTTTTCCAAAACCATTGGAAAGACTATTCTTTTCAGTGCGAGGATTATTGCCCCCAAAGTGGAACACTCCAGCGCCCCTCCAGGAAGAAGGCCTTCAAATCTTTTATCGCAGCCCCCTTCATCACGGTTTAAAGGAGACTCCGAAATAATTGTTGAACCAAATGGCAGTGATGAAAAACAGGATAACGAAGGGACTGTTTTGCGTCTAAAAGATGGCCAGTTATTACAGAGTGTTCTTCTCAAGAAAAGAAGGAAGAAGCTCCAGGGTTTTACAAAGCGCTTTTTTATTCTCAATTTCAAATACGGGACCTTGTCGTATTTTAGAAGTAACGACAGCAAATTGAGAGGGCAGATGCCAATTAAACAGTCTATCATCAGCGCAAATGCTAAAAACAGAGAGATAATAATTGACTCTGGGATGGAGTTTTGGGACTTGAAAGCTTTGAACGACACTGATTTCAATACCTGGATTGAAGCTTTCAATGAAATTAAGAAAGCTAAGGAGTTATCTCAACTGGCTGTCAATGAACAGACGGCCGATGAAACAAACTTTATTTCTGCTGAGTTGGAAGGTATCTCTCAAAAGTTAGATCATTTGAAAGTCAAAAACAAATCGAGCAAGTTGGAGCCTTCGATAGAGGATCTTTCGAACGACGTGAAAAGGCTATTGGAGCATATCAAACCTACTCACAATGGTAATGACTCCATTTCTGTATTATCGAGTGACTTTTACGATGCTAGGGACTACATAGAGAAAATGAACTCTGGTGTGGTTTTGTTGAACGCCAACCAACATGAGAATGGAGGAACAATGGATGAGAGATTGATTAGTATGAATCGCTTCCAGTCTGAAGAAAGCCTCAAAAGTCAAGACGAGATCAATTTTGAGCAAGTTGATGATGTTGACTCTGATTCGTCTTCGGCAGGTTCATCAGATGTAGATGAGCCCAGTATTGTAACCGAGAAGGATGTCAATAAGGACGGTTCGTCTGAGGACATGGATGATACATTATATCCATTACCACATGATGCGGTTAACAGAGATGTGAATATACCGATCCCAACCCATACGCCTCCAAGTTTATTAGGTTTGGTCCGTAAAAGTGTGGGTAAAGATTTGTCTGCTATGGTAATGCCGGTGAGTATGAACGAACCTATAACTGCCCTTCAGAAATTTGCTGAGCTTTTGGAGTATTCTGATTTGATTAATAATTCATTGCAGTCCAATTTTAGTGATAACGGTGAGAAGATTTTAAGAATTGCCACATTTGCGGTCAGTTCTTTATCAAGTATGAGGATCAAAGAGAGAAATGTCAGAAAGCCATTCAACCCATTATTAGGTGAAACGTATGAGTTGGTCAGAGAAGATCTTGGATTCAGATTGTTAGTCGAAAAAGTATGTCACAGACCTGCAGTGTTCGCAATGTTTGCTGAGAATGATAAATGGCTGTTCTCGTATAGTCCATGTCCTGATCAGAAATTCTGGGGAAAAAGTATTGAAATCACAACTGAAGGTACTGTTAAGTTAAGCATTAAAGAAACTGGAGAAATCTTTTCGTGGTCTCAACCAACTACCATGTTGAAGAATATTATTGCCGGTGAAAAGTACTGTGAGCCATCAACCCCTATGACTATCAAGTCATCCACGGGCTACAAGGCTGTTGTTGAATTTGCAAAGAGTAGCATGTTCAGTGGAAGATCTGAAGATTTGGTCATCAAAGCTTATGACGCTTCCAAGAAACAATTGCCATACACAGTAAGTGGTAAATGGACGGAATCGCTTACCTTAAAGACTAAAACTACTGAGAAGTTGATATGGCAAGTGGGCGAATTAGTTCCTGATGCAAATAAGAGGTACGGCTTTCCTAAATACACTGCGACTTTGAACAAAATCACTGAAATTGAAAAAGGCAATCTTCCTCCGACTGATTCAAGGTTGAGGCCTGATATGCGCTCTTACGAGCAAGGTGATCTTGACCAGGCTGAAAGATTGAAATTGGAACTTGAAGAAAGTCAAAGAGCAAGAAGGAAAACTATGGAAGAAAATCAGACGGAGTACGAGCCTATCTTCTTCAAACATGTTGGGGGTGATGCTCCGAATACTGGCGAATGGGTATACAAGTATGGAGAAAGAAGTTACTGGAATAGGAGGAAAGCCAATGATTGGGACGACTTGGTCAAATTGTGGTAAGTTCTTCATGATTCTTATCTTCCTGGTAGATATCCAACTTACCAAGTGCAGCTAGAGGCACTGAACAATTAAAATTTATGTAGTTAGAAAAAGCTAGCGTAGATCATTAAAGTCGTATGAACCGTTATTCGTAAATAGTGAGTTATCTATAGTTTTAAGCTAAGTCTTTCTTCAGAGCTGCTTCGAGAAACGAGCTCGAACATCTCATTAAGTGGATCATCTATAGGGGAGCTGCTAATGTTGTTTCTTGAGTTTCCCCTCGTATATAAAAGAAATTGCATTTGCTTTCTTAAACTATTGATCAAAATTCTTTGGATATTCATTTCCTCTTTCAACATAAAATTGTCGTTGATCAAAGAACTTAACATAGGCAGCCTTTCGTTACCTTGGTTTTCGTTCATATAAGGTATAATTTTCTCTTCTAGTTCAAACTTCAATCTATCTAGTTCATAGCTCATGTAAATCAATTTATCTTGATCCTCTACCGAAGATTTGTTGACCTCTTCCACTGATTCATTGTAACCTAAATTTGTGATTTTACCTTGAATGATCAGGTTGAGTATTTTATTAATCTGCTTTTGCAAAAATTGGTTCTCACTATCCAACGAGTCAATTTTAGTATTAAGTTTATTATAGAATGGTAAAAACTGATTGAGTTGGCAATTATTGTCTTGTAAGTGGATTTCAAGTGCTGTAGTATTGGAACCTATCCATCGACAACCTATGATATTCGCTGGACATTTCATGTGACCAATTTTCATGCAGTTATCTTTATGTTTTTCTAGATTTTTCAAAGGAATAAGATCATTGCAGCATAATTCACATGTCTGATAGTTGAATAAGCATTCATTCGAAAGGTGGTTTTCTTCGGATACTTTGCACACTGATTTATTGCAGAACTTACATTGAAACAATTTATGAACGCATTCCTTACTGTCCGTTAAAAATCGCCTTTCAACTAATAAGTCACATATTTTCTCTTCTTCAAGATTATCATTGGCCCATCTTTTCCCATTACATTTGACTCCAGTGAATCCACAGTCTGCTATAATGTGATGCTCTAACTCCCATCGGCTTCCTTCCCATTCACAACCCCTGCCCATATTTAAGCAGAAAACCTTCAAATCATCAACTAAGTTAACGATAACCAAAGGAGTTGGGAATAGATCATTAGGACTATTTGGGTCTATCGGTGTTCTATCAAGAGGACAACAGCCAAAATTATTATCTGGCGAATTTCTTTTTGACATTTTGAAGCATTCATATATACAATCTTTGCAGAATGTGTGTCCACAAACAGTTGTAAGTGGGTCGAAGAAAGGTTGTTGGCAAATAGGACAGTTAAGATTTTCAGTTGGAGACTTGTATTCTGCATTTCTTAAGTCTGGCTTATCGTTGTCCATGCCAAAGTTGAATGTTCTTGAGTCATTCTTAATACTTAGCTTATCGTCATACTGTAAAATCTCAGTGCTATATTCAGCAGATTCGTACTTATCAGTACTCGGAGACTCGCGCTCGTCACCAATTTCGGATTCTACTTCTTTTAAAGGCGTGCTCATCTTGTAGTCAATTCCATTACTTTGCTACTAAATTAGTGAGAAACAGACTCTATATCAGTGATTGCTCCACATTTTGATTCTCTTGAAGCAAATTTTGAGAGGACACGACTCTTTTGCTCAATACTTCAAATTACATCTGAATGAAGTTGCTAAGATCACTGAATCAGTATTGATGGCCTTATGCCATGAAAATACATCCGGTTCCTTAACGTTGTAAAGTGGTGCTTAGTAAAACACCAGAAAGGAACAGTTTCAAGAAAGGGATGCAAAAAAAAAGGTCGTACCCGGATTCGAACCGGGGTTGTTCGGATCAAAACCGAAAGTGATAACCACTACACTATACAACCATGTTTACGACTTTAATAAGGATGAAAAGTAAATACTCAGTTCGGAATAACTTTTAATTTTCAAGGCCATAAAGATGATACAGACGATGAGCTTCAATAGTTTTGAGTTCAGCCCCGGAATGAAAATTAAAGGAAAACGAGTCTAGTGAAGTTCTGTTGTCTCTCACATGTGCTGTATGTTACTCTTTGAAATTCTCCAATCTCAGTGATGTTTTCTATGTGAAGTTCGTACGCGCCTGAAAATCTCATTATCAAATGTTTGAGTTCAAACCGCTTATTGTCAGGTTCTCTGAGCCAAACGTAGATTTGAGGTTGTACATGTTCGCTAAGTTTTCTATACTACATTTTTCCAAATCCATATGACAAAATGGTCAAACGCAGCAGATCGCAGCTTCGTGAAGACAGAGAAAGCATCGAACATATTGAACACTATGAACAGGATGCCTTTCAAGCTAACCATAGCCCAGTACCAGCACTGATCGTAGGGAATATAATTCGTATGATAATGGGGAGAGAGTTGAAAGAACAGCTTATCAAGCGAGAACATATAACTCCCTTTCTCGCAAATTCTAGCATCACGTTCGCGGTAGCGATGAAGGAGGTTAACAACACCCTTCGATTAATTTATGGCGTTCAGTTGGAAGAAGTGCCACAGACTAACAAAGAGCAGAGTGTAAAGACAAAGAAGACAAACCCAAGACCTTCGTATATTCTAGTTAGTACTTTGCTCTCTGAGTCCAAGAACGTCTTAGGGCAAATATGGCAGAATGGCCGCGAAGAACATCTCAGTTTATCCACAAATGCTTCATCATATGAGTTGTCTGGTGACGCACACTTGCAAAGTGAGTCGGATATTGCTGCGACTCGTGCTACGGGCGTTATGGAAAGAAGCGGAAGCGTAGCCGCAAGACCTACACTTTCTCGAGACAAACGGGTACACGAGTACTTTCTTCCGAAGTATGCCAAAGCCTCTTTTCCTGCAAGCAATCATGAGCTAGTGAAGCAGGGGTTAGCCCTTTTGGTGTTGTCTTTGGTGGTACTTTCTGAAAACCACCTTCCTGAATCAGAATTGTATAAAGCCCTAAGTTCGTTCGGATTAGCTGCAAACAAAAACATCAGAAACTCCAACTACAATTTGAGCATGAGTGAATTGATCGGTGAGTACATACGCAGAGATTATCTATCAAGCCAGACGCTTCAGGGTTCATCGGAATCAGATGTTTTTGTAGAGTATTCTTTGGGACGGAGAGCCCTTTTGGAATTTCCTCCCGAATCCCTCTACAACTATTTCAAGGTTATTTATGGAGATGCGTTCGACAAGCTGACAGCAGAGCGTGCTCTCGTGACAATAGAAAGAGCCTACGGAACGGCTCTCACAAATTTGGAGCTCCCTTATGAAATTGATGAGCCTAGTCACCCACTCGTTAATCCATCTCCTAATTTGGATTAAGGCTTGAATAAAACCTGATGCGTCTTTTGCACTCTCATGTAGCCACCCCCGCTCATCTTAGAATTGGTACATTTGAGACAAAGTGAAAGTGTGGGGGGATGCGCCCTCAGTGCAAGTTTTCTGCAGTCTAAATGTGGGCACACCAATTCCTCCCCACTTTTCACTATCATAAGACACTCCGAATTTGAAATTTCACAGGAAAATTCAAATCCGATCAAGGAAAATGTTCCGTCTGAACGAATTACATATTAAATAATTTCTAGCTGTTGTCGATAAAATATACACTTGAATATCATATATTTAAAGTAATCCCTAAGCTGAACAACATCTTATTATTCGTTTAGCAATTTTGAGTAAGCATAAGCATCTGGAGATTGAGGAATTAGCATTAGTACGCGTATTTCCGGATCAAAGAAAATCAACAAATCAGGAGCCAAATTGAATATTTAAGCCTGACAAAGAAATCGATCGCATAATAGTTTTAATAGACTATATTTTTTGATTAATTTAATCGAAGAGTTTTCTATCTATATATTTAACTCACATTCGGAACAATCCGCAATCCAGTGAGACATTAAACAAGAAGTTATTCGTTACGGCTGTAATAATTCTTTATTTTAAGAGAAAGACAAGCTTAGTGGCGCAAAATAAAGTACAAACATGGCATTAGATAATTTGGACATTTCGGTTTTGGCGGTAGTTGCATTGGTAGTAGCTGCCTTTCTCACGAAAGGAAAGCTTTGGGGAGTTGAAGATGAAGGTGGTTTCCTTAAAGCTGATGCTGGAGGAGACTCCCGTAATATTTTGGATGCTTTGAAGAAAAACAACAAGAATACTCTTGTTTTTTACGGTTCACAAACTGGTACGGCAGAAGATTATGCTTCAAAGTTGGCTAAGGAGTTGAGTTCTAGATTCGGTTTGAAAGTTATGACTGTTGATTTTGCCGACTACGATTACGAGAAATTTGGTGAAATCACCGAAGAAACCTTGTGTTTTTTTCTTGTTGCAACTTACGGTGAAGGTGAGCCAACAGATAACGCGATGTCTTTTGTTGAATGGTTGGATAATGAAGCTGACAGTTTATCTGGTTTGAAATACACTGTTTTTGGTTTAGGTAACTCGACTTATGAACTTTTCAACGCCATTGGTAAGAAGCTTGACACCAGATTTCTGGACCTTGGAGCTGACAGATTTGCCCCATATTCTGAAGGTGATGATGGTGTAGGAACTATGGATGAAGATTTCTTAGAATGGAAGGATTCTGCTTTTGAAGCTTTGAAGAATGATTTGAACTTGGAGGAACATGAATTAGTTTATGAACCTGCATTCAAATTAACGGAGAGAGACGACTTAACTACCTCAGATGACAATGTTTCCCTAGGCGAACCTGATAAAACCTATATTTCTCTGTCCTCTGATCTTAGTAAAGGTCCTTTCGATCACACTCATCCGTATTTGGCTCCGATCGACAAGACAAAGGAGTTGTTCAACTCCGATAGGAGATCTTGTGTTCACGCTGAATTTGATTTGTCCAATACTAATTTGAGGTATTCAACTGGTGATCATATTGCCATTTGGCCATCCAACTCAAATGAAAACATCAAAACCTTTTTGAAAGCTTTTGGTTTAGAGGATAAAGAAGACACCGTGTTCGATTTGAAAGCTTTGGATTCGACTATTTCTCTTCCATTCCATTCTCCTATAACTTATGGTGCCGTCATTAGACATCATCTTGAAATCTCGGGTGATATTTCCAGACAGGTTATATCATCAATTGCTACTTTTGCTCCTAGTGAAGATGCTAAAGCAGAAGCATTGAAATTGGGTAGCAACAAGGATTATTTTGCGGAGAAGATTCATCACAAAAAGTACAACATTGCTGATGCATTGTTGTTGATATCCGATGGTGAACCTTGGAGTGATGTTCCTTTTGAGTTTATTATCGAATTTATCTCCCATTTACAACCTCGTTATTACTCCATTTCTTCTTCCTCGATATCCGAAAAAACTAAAATTCATGTCACAGCTGTTGTGGAGAAGGAAGATCTTGGCGATCATTTGATTACTGGTGTTGTTACTAATTTATTGAAGAACATTGAAATTGAACAAAATTCTTCAGGCACTAAGCCACTGGTAACCTATGATTTAGCTGGTCCTAGAAATAAGTTCTCAAAGTTCAGATTGCCAGTTCACGTTAGAAGATCCACCTTCAAGTTGCCAAGTAGCCCAAGTGTCCCAGTAATCATGATTGGTCCTGGTACTGGTGTAGCTCCTTTCAGGGGGTTTATTAGAGAGAGGGTGGTTCAGAAGCAGAATGGAAATGATATTGGAGAATCTGTTTTATTTTTTGGTTGCAGAACTCCACAAGAAGATTTCTTGTACAAAGATGAATGGCCAGAGTATGCTAAGAAATTAGGTTCTTCCTTCGAGCTTATCACAGCATTTTCTAGAGAAGATCCGGAGAACAAAGTTTATGTCCAAGATAGAATTGCTGAAAATGCGTCTAAGATCAATAAATTAATAGAAGATGGTGCTTTTATATACGTTTGTGGTGATGCTTCAAAAATGGCAAGAGATGTTCAAAACACCTTAACCAAAGTGTTGTCAAGTGAGAGAGGAATCAGTTTTGAGAAAGCAGCAGATTTGATCAGATCTTACAAAACCCAAAACAAATATCAAGAAGATGTTTGGTAAATGGTTATATGTTAATATTTTATTCGATTTTCTAATTGAAAACGCCTAATACAATGCAAAGAGCTTACCAAAGTGGAAATTTAGTGTAGAACGAAAACTTAAAAAATGTTTTCTTGATCATAGACTTTGGTGCAATGTCGCCATTCTTTATTGTCGGAATTGTAGATGTTTTGCAACTTGTGTTCTATATCTAGCCAATGCCTGTACTTGAGATTTGACTTCAAGTCTAAGTCATAAATGTTGCACGTAACAAGAAATCTTCCGTATCCTTCAAGGTAAATCAAGTTATTAATGTTGTTATGTGAATTATGAATATTGTTGTATTTATCATACTTTTCAAATTTGATAAATAGGCCCACATCTCTGAGCGTCATAACTAAGGAAAGGTTCTGCAGAACATCGCTTTCTGAAGTTAAATTTTTTATTAAATCGTTTTTATTGTTGATTCTTTGATATTGCTTTAGTCTTTGGAAAACATTTGAAGAACATTTAAGGAACACTCGAAAGAGCTGCTTCATCGGGAGCTGATTTTGGACTTCAATTTTGTTCAATAAATCATTTGGAATGGCCTGAAATATGTCATCTAGTCCACGATCAATTGTATCTGTATAAAGTAGATCTAGTGGGCAGAAATGTCTTTTATAACCTCTTAATTGGTTCAACAGACATGTTCTACAGTAGTTGCCACTTTTATTGTCATATAGCCATTTCGGTTTAATTTCAAATATTGCAGAAGTCACCCTTTTGCTATCATTTTCAGAGGAATTCACATACAATTGACAATTTTTGGATAGAACTTGTTTAGTGTACTCGCCATCTAAGATGTTGGGAATCAACAACCCGTATCTCTCCTTCAACATCAAACTGTTTCCCCGGTTATCTAACTGGTGTGTGAAATCCGTGGTTAAGACAACCAATTGTATATCTATGATTTGCAGTGGAAATAAATGCTTGCATTTTAATTCAATAAAATCGTATAACTCGCATGTCGATATGTACTGTTCATCCTCCTTCAAAAGTCGGACCCGAAGTAGCTTGTGCCGCAAATAGTCATTACTACCTGTGTATTTGAGAAGTAGGTTGGCACTGCCCTTTGCGAAGTAGACCCAATCCTTTGGTGCTGTAATCTTTGAAATCTCCATAAATATGTAAATCAATCGCTTTGACGTGATCCTCAAAATCAACTCTGGTCTGGCAAGGAAATGGTTACCATCAACCGACCACTTCTTACTTAGATCGCCTAGTAAATCTGATCAATTTGATCGAAAATGTTGTCGCTTTCGTGTGTTAAGGGTAAAAACAATAAGGCGATAATATTTTAATTTTAAAAATTTTCGGTAAATTTGACCAGACTCATTTAACAATAGCAGCGAAAAACACTCGACAGCTTAGAATATGATAAAATGTATAGGCTATGAGTATATCTATTATTTACGATTCTTGAATACGGCGTCCACTTCTTCATATGAAAACATTTTGTGATTCGCTGTGGACGAGTTTCTATTTATAAGTAGGTTGGCTGGTCCCTCAAAACTAAAGTAAATGGGATTTGTATAGAAAAACCTAACAAAAAGCCTTAGTTTGATCCACTGAGTGATACTTTTGATACCTTGGAAAATCGCCTTTATTGACGTGCTTGGTGTGATCGTGGAAAATTTCCAGCTTGATGGAATAACGCTTTCTGTATTCGCTGGCCAGGTATAAAGAAAAGATAGATATTTGGAAACACTAAAGGATGGCATTCCTGAGATTAATCCAGAAACTAAAGATGAAGTAGCTTTAAAAGCTTTTTTTATTAGGCTGCTCGTTTCAAGGATATAGAACTCTGGCCGAACGTTGGTAGCTGCCAAAGCATTAGGATTCAATATTAGACTTTCTCCAGGAGCAAGAGCGATACTTATAAGCTGGCTTGTTCCTTTTATTACTATTGTTCCTTTTCCTTTTGATTGTAAACTGCTAGCCTTTTGAATTAGCTGCAGTGGTAGCAACTCCAATCCGAAACCAGCCCATGAAATTATATCACTGTCTTTAACAAAATACCACTGCTCATTTGCATCCTTGATATCTATCATCGAGTAGTTGACGTTTCCTCTATCGCCTCCATTTACTATCAATGATGCAGATGATGTTGTCAGTAGTTCATAGTAAGGTGTCCTTGAATTTAGCCATTTAGGCTCTGTAGAAAGACCGTCGAGATTTCCGTTGATAGCGACAATCGCACTTTCCTTGATGTTTATCTTTGAATACCGGGGAACCGTTATGTTGAGTAAATCACTCGGAATGCCTAATGGCTTGAACAGTGGTAGTTCTATGAAGGGGCCTTGGCCTGTTCCTTTGGGTATATAATCACTTGAGATTTCAGTAGTTATATCATTTGCGAGCTCCGTTTCAACTGTAGGTTCTGAGCTCAAATGTCTTGTGCAACCCACTGGTCTTCTTAAACTTCGTGCTATCTTTCGGATCATATCTGTAGCGTAGTAATTAATGTTACTTAAATTGCAGGCTCGTTGAATCTTCAAGATTCTAAGCTTAACCAAATACAGGAATACAAATAATAAAAGCTGGTGTGTTTTGAAGTTTGTTATACAGATTTAGATCAAGTGAAGAATAAAACTATACAAACTTTTGGAACCATTCATCGGTGTCTTTGATTTCTTTGTAGTATTTTTCGTCAATTAAAACTTTGTCTTCCGATGCAGCAACTTCTATTAAGCTTATAAACTTCTTCCAGAACTTCACACCTTTTTCAAAATCAGTTAATAGCTGTTCTCCAGTAATACTATTAACCCCATGAACGTTGATGTTGAATGAAGGATTATTTATCTGAAAGACGTAATTCAACAAATGCTCTTTGGTACTTCTAATTATCTCATCTTTGGGTTTAGAAACTTTTGCTTGTTTAGCAGAATATTCAAAGTAGATTTCAGCAACAACGCCTAGTAATGTGTTGTTCACATCTTTGAAAAAAGGAAGTTGATCTATCAACTCATACCATTGTTTTTTCTCTGAAAAGGTTTTTTTAATGGAGTTGTCTTTTTGATGGACAATAAAGTCTACCATCAAAGCTTGAATTGTTCCTATTAGGTGATCCGTACCGAACTTGATATGAGATCTAAAATTCAAAAGGATTCTAGAAATTGGCCCCTGGTAATTTATAGGGGATATGTTGAACTTGTGAAGAGAAAATACTCTTGATATCAAAGTTATATGCTTAATTTCCTCATTGGTAAGTTCTTCATTATTGAATTCCTTAAAATACCTAGGAACGCTCGAGAATTCTCTGTTAGGTGCATTGAGCCTCAAGGTGTTCGAGTTAATCAATATCATAATAGAAAATAGCTGCTGTAAATCTTCATCATTTAAATCGCTTTCCTTTTCAACAAACTTCTTGAAAATAATCCCGATGGAAGTCAATCTCTGATTATCTTTATCATAGATTCCGAACAAATAGAGAGCTCTCAAGAATATTGTAGAAATAAGATCATTGTTATTGGTCACTTGCTGGTTGCTAACTAGACTCTTTTCTGAAAACTCCTTGAAGAACTTTTTGATCGAAAATTGATTTTCAGAGTCACCCTTGACAGATATCGAATCGACTCGCTGGAAAATCGGTGGCGAGAGTCTATTATTCAACTCTAATATATCGTCTTTGAACCAATATTTAACATTTATCTTCTTTACTTGGTAATACCTAGCCAATAGTTGAGTGATAAGGTTGAACTGGTAATCCAATATATCGGCATAATAGTCAGATGTGATAAGTTTTTTATAACTGTCACTCAAACCACTCTCAAGGTTTGGCCTGATGTCCAAATGACCTTGCGTTATAGGCTCTAAAAGCCTGTTTGGAAGAAGCCCTATTGATTGGTAGAAGTACAACTCAGGTGGGAGTCTTTGAGAAACTATATCGTGAATATCGTTAGGTACCTTAACCGTTCTTGATATAGAAGGGTCACCACTGATATTTTCTAATTTTTTATCTTTTCTTTCACCTTGATTTTTTTTCTCTGTTGAATCGTTCGTTTCAATTTCATGATTTTTTTCCTCTAGGAAATCTACATTATTAGTTATTCCCAATTTTGCCATTTCGATATTGTATAGTTCAACATAACCTTCTTTATTTAAAACAGGGAGGAACTTTATAGCAGAGTGACCTTTAAGATATAGTTCGAGTAATTTCGGATCATTCAAACTGATTATATATCCACTGAGATCAGCAGCGTTATTGAAAGCATTGTATTGGTATACAATGTCCAATCCCAACTTGAAATAACTTAATTGAGGATATGGTTGAACAGGATTTGGCTTGGGAAGCGGAGGAAAAATAGAAAAGGTTTTGGGTTGAATATTGCAACCAACCATAATACTCAAATCCACGAACCTTCTCTCGGTTAAGTTGAGTTCATTTAAGATCTTAGGTTTATCAATAAATCTGAAATCCTTCGACTGAAACTCCATACCCAAAATGAATCTATCTACCTGAGTGAGTAATAGGTCTGTTGATCCATAAATAGAGTCAATTACTTTGCTCTGGTATAAGTATGATAACTGAAAAGAAGAATCGTACGGCGCAACCAAGTAATCAATCTCGATTTCAATAAAGTATTTTATTAAATCATTAATCATAGGCTTCAAGGGCAACGGGTCGGTGAATAATCTGAATGATTCAATACTAGTATATGGGTGCTTATTGTTCAACTTCGACCACGTATTTTCGAGATGTTGTTCCTGAGATGAAAGCTCGTTAGTTTTGAGATTATTTATTTGAAGCTGAATATTCAATCCAGGTATGACGAAAATAGGCTTGATGCTGAACTCCTTGAAGACTTGCAAGTCTGATTGAATATAGTCCTTGAGGGAGCTAGGTATTCCCCCCGTTCCAGCAAGGAATTGCTCTTTTTTGAATGTGTAAATCCTGCTCAAGTAGTGATCAACGTCTATACCAATAGTGGCATTTTTCAAAACTTCAATGGAACTGGTATTTACCAATTTCCTTTCAAACAAGTATGATTCGAGCGACTTGATGGGCATTATATATTTTAGTGAATAATCGTCCTGATACCTACTAAGCTATATTAGAAGGAATAACGATTATGTTTTGACAGTTTACAAGCCTTGGAAGTCGTATCATCCACGACTTTTAGGTTTGAATCGCGCGTTGTGTTTAATCCCAATGTGGCACTCTATTTCGTTATTTGACTCTAAATACGACAATCGATCGGCATATATCATAACTATGCACTAATCTTCACCAAATAGGTTAACTAGTGCACCATTTTCTGTGAATGGGTCATCCATGACGTCAACTCCCAGAGGTTTCTTCTTACGGGCTTCTATTGTTTCAAGCTCTTTTTTACGCTTACTCATGTCATCGTCGTCATTATCGGCTTCCTTTGAGATCTTAATCAACTCTAGCAAGGCAGATCTTTGATGCTTCAAAGATTTGGAGCTTACTAATAAACTTTCAAAGTTGCTGATATGTTGTGTCGTGATATTGGGCAAGTACTGAATCATGACGCGAGCTGGGTAGTCATTCTTCGATCTTAGAGCGCAGTATAACGTTGTAAGGGCGATAGCGGCTTCCGAGTGGGTTTCAACAAAATAATCATCTAGTAAAACATGAAGAAGAGCTTTCATGAGATCATCACACAAGTACTTGTCAACTTCGTCGTCCCTCAACAAAACATCCCCCAAAATATTTCTTACTACTAATATCGTATTGAAAGAGCACTTGGTATCTTTGAACATTATTATGTGATAACACAACTTTAAGAAAGGTGCCATTACTTCTTTGTTCTCTATTATGAGTTTTTTTGAGGCGATCTGAGTATCGGTGATGTTCTTAGAATTGAATTGACTAGTGACATCCATCAAAAAGCGTACAACCGTTGCAATTAACTGCCTTAACATATGTTCTTCCATCATTTCTTCAGACAACGTCTCGTCATCCTCATTTCCTTGAAGCTGTAACCCATTGAAATAAACATTTTCCCATCTTTCCACTAACAATTTATCAATGTCAATGAATGCTTTCGGTAAGAGTTCTGCCATAAAGGTTTCCACGTACTTCACAGGGCAGTTTCTGACAACACTTCTCAAGCAACTGTTTATCATGTGCTTCCAACTGTGCAAAGTTATACCAGTGGTGTCACCTGCTACGGCCTTCCAGATCATACTTCCAATATTTGGTATCTCATACAACGTATCCTCTAATTGTGAAAGAGATCCAATTGTTAAAAATGCATATTCTCTAGTGTATCTTATTAAGTGCCCAACAGAATCAGCAAAATCTCGTAAAGTTAGTCCAGCTTTTACATTCTCTTCAATGAAAGTTTCTTTAGATTGGATGGATACTCCTTGTTGCCAAAACCTTTCCATGCAACTATATCTGACAAATGACTGCACTTCTTGTGGCAAATCTTTCCAATTATTTGGATTATGATAAGCCTGTATTTGAGTGAGAAGTTGTAAAATATGAGGAATAACAGGTTGCACTCTTGGTTTCCATAGCTTCAACAACTTCAAGTACTCTGGAGAGTCATGACTGAGCTTTTCTATACTGTACTGAATGAAAATTCTTGTGGCACGAATTGGAAATATCGATGACCAACGATCCTTCAAACTGTTTTTTAAAGACCTACCCTCATCATCTATCTTAGCCTCTAACAAATCGGTACCTGCGGTGATTCCTCTTTTTTGGAAATAGCCTGCAATTTCGACTATACCCATTCTCTCCATGAACCAATGTAAATCCAATAATCCTTTTTCCGTTTCTTCAGCTGACCAAGCTGCCATTTCTGGATCAACTATTTTAGCAAATAATTCGTCTTTTCCGCTTAGAGATGACCGAGATGCTATAACAAGTAAGAATGACTTAAATGCAACATTTTCGTGATCGGTCACTTTTTTAGAAGACAATATATTTGCTACCACGTTCTCTAAATCACCGAAGATTCTTTTCAAAGATTCCGGCATGATATAAGCAAGCCTGTTCAATTCAGTTCCACAACATGTCCTCAAATCCCTGATTAACTCTTTTTCATCATCGTCCTGGGGGTATTCAATCGTAGCAGTCGTTAATATCTTCTCCAAGACTTTGAACATCAAGGGACTAACATCTTTCAATAAAGGTGCAAACTGAACTAAAGTTTGTACCTGTTTCTTGATCAATAAAGGGGATTGTAAGTTCATGGCCAATAGTCTCTCTCCTAAACTCTCTACCAACTTATTTAGTCTATCATTGATGACATCGAAATCATCTCCTGTGTACCATATCCTCCATCTTGATATCCCTCTGATACAATTTTCCAATATATTGAATTGGGCAGTACCATAATTCAAAGCCGCAGATTTTTCATCTATCAAATACTTATTTATACATTCTGATCCCAACTCTGAACTGAAAAAATTTTCTAAACGTCTTTCTAGCCACTGTAGTCCTTCTTCCGGCATCATACAAATAGTTATTCTCACTATGTCTTCATTGAACTTTTTGTAATTTACTAGAAATGAATTGGAATCTGGAGTAGAATCAAAGTCTACATCCAAAAATTTCTTTGAGACGTTTTCGTCAACATTATAATTTATAGTTCTGTTAGCTGCTATCTCTAACAAGTCCAACAAAATCTTCCTTATGGGTTCTTTTGAACTTAATTCATCAAACCTTAGAATAGTAACCCACATTTGTAAAGATAAGCCGCTAATTATCAAACTTGAATGATCTGTTGTACTCAATACCAACTTCAAGTAGGAATCGATATCTGCATTCTCCCACGAAATCTTATTTTTAGACGCGAGATTCAAATACTCGCTTAATGACACTACCATTTCAACCGTTTTTTTCAATAGAGAGTAAACCTGTTCATCGATATCATCAGGATCAACTGTCAATGATTGGTAAAATTGTGACAAATTTTCCAAGCCTTCAGTTGTGAATATACTACCTATGAAAAACGAAAAATCGTCTCCATTACTGTAATTCCTTGTGAAAAGAATGTGTAGACAATCAACTGCTAATGTCTTCAACTTGACATCCGGTATAGTAAGAATTTTGAAAAGAGTTTGCATTATATTTTCTTCCCTCAATAAAGATGGCTGAACCCAATGCAAACACGTCTTGAAAGTGGATAGTATTTTGGGTACGTATGCTTGTCTACCATCAGGCTCAAACTCTTCATTGGATAAAACCTCAATCAAAAACTTAACCCATACCACAAACCACCCCTCAGATGATCCCTTACACGCGAAAAGGTTGGGGTTCGGTTCATATAAGGAATTCAATACCTCGTCCGACGTCACAATTGTTACACTCAACTGATTCAATATTTGAGTGCGTTTGGATGTTATTGGGTCATCTAAAAGATAGACATCTTCAAAAAGTGTACGTAGTATTATCAAAGATAATTCCCTGCACGCTGGATTGCTATTCCATAATTTCCACAAGTCCGAATCCATTGATGACCAGCCCTCAATCAAGTCAGATTCACCTATCGAGTCCTTACTTTTTATCAAAAAATTTCCCCATACTCTCTTGGCTATTGACGTCCACAAGTATGCTAATTTTTCTTTAATGTAGTGTGGGTCATCGCCCAGAGTTTTGTTCGATAAGTCAACGACCCAGCTCCGTATTGCTAAAGATTTAGTGATGTCAAATTGATACCATCTTTTATTCACTGAGTGTTGTAGTAAAGAGAGTCCAAAATGTCTCACGATAAAATTTTTGCCATTATTTTCCTCTAGCGCCAATTGATAACCCCAAAAAGGAGATTCTCCGTTAGATTTTATCGACTCCAAGAACGACTGAGCTTCCAATCGCTGGTGATTGGTCGTTTTGGGGCTGTGTACTACTCCTAAAGCCGCTATAATTTGATTAACGCCATTACTGTCCATGGTCATCGAAATCAAAATAGTTTACTTTTTGGCCAATATATAACCGGTATGCTGTCACTCTCTATATGTTTGAGAAGCGGGTATCTTATATCTATAAAACGCTTTCCGGATTAATAAGGTTGTAACCTTACGATGAACCAATGTTCAAGGGTCCTTCGTTCAAACGGTTTATCAAAACACGAAGGGAAAAAACTAATTGTAGCGTCTCCGATAGATTTTTGGAATTAATCCCTCTATCAGCTCCCTTAGTCGTTCAAGTGTGTTTGATGTTTCTTGAAGATTGTCAAAGTTTTAAGTAGAACAATGCTGTCCTTATAACGTCCGATTTTATTAGTGTTCGAATGACTTTATCAAATGACAGATTTGAGGCGTCTCCAGTGAATTTTTGGCTCATTCAAATTTACATGCAGGAATATATATGCATTGAGGCTAATGTTATTTAAGAGGTTGAAGCTATACATAGTCACACCGAATAACAAAGTACCACGTCTCAAAGATAAAACTTCCTCTTATCCTTTTCCATGTCAGGTCTGTTCTCCCATATTAAATCTTCTTTAATTCCTTTTTGTACGCGTCTGAGCTTAAGGGTGAATTGAGGACCAAGTTCTTGTAAACCAACCCTCTCTTCATTTCTGAAGACATACCTATGTCTCCTGAAAAATATAAAATCTCTTTGGTTGTGAAGAGTAATGACTTGTCTTCCTTGTAATTCGGGCCTTTGGGGGAATATTGACTGAAACAATCTACCCACAAGTTTACCAAACCTTGTTTGGAAGTTATTGAGAATCAACTCCGGAGAATGATCCGTGGCCCTTCCATGACCTTCTATACTCTTAGACTCAACTATAGATGAGACAGAAAAATAGAATGTTGGTCCGCTTGGCAAATGTATGAATGTTAAACCTGTTACCTTCTTTTTGTCTTCATTGATGATAATGAGATCTGTGAAATCTCTATTGTTACAAAATGCCGCCATATCCTTTATGGTGTATTCGTTCTTTCTTTTCACAAAGGTGGTGTTAGGTAAAAAGTCCATCAATAAATCCGCAAATTCGTATGCTTGTTTCTTGGCGTAGGTGTTGGTCGTTAATAATATCTTAGGCGATTTTGCCTCCTTAAAGTATTGCTCAAACTCGTCTTCTCCCTGAACTTCACTTCCAATTGTTTCATCATATACTCTTTTATTTTCTATAGTGTCGGGTACGTTGGCTGCCAATCTTTCTTCTTTGAGTTGGGGATTTGCTCGCTCCTCCTTTAGTCTAGCATGCCTTGACTTATGTTTTTCTTTATTTTTTTCATGTTTGATACTAGCAAAGAGCTTTTGTCGCCTATGTTTGTTCTTAATGCTTTTCAAAGCTTCGCTGGTGCTGCTCATATCTTGTATTGCCAACTTGAGAACCTATCCATAAATGTAAGGAGAAAATTTTAAGTTGAAAAAAGTTATTTTCGGACGATGAGCATCATAATATGCTTATAAAAGAGCCTAGATGACATGTCTAAGAAGCGATAAATTGAAGGCATGGGCTAATTACATAAAACGGCAAAGATGGACTTTTGAAGATGTGTCTTCCATTGGTCCAGCTAATCATATGAATGGTTTACTCAGCGCCATAGTACCCTTACAAAACCAAAAGTTTACCAACAAGGAAACCAACTTGATACTTCCCTTAGGATATCATTTTATGTATGGAAATCCCTCTAATTCGATATTGGGAAATGATGGATATGACAATTATCAAGCACCGCTTGATCTCCACAATGGGGGTGACTTGTTTACTAGAAGATTATGGGCTGGCGGGAAACTACATTTTACCGGTAATGGATTTCATATCAATTCACCGTTGACGTGTCAGGAGAAAGTAACATCTGTTAGACAGGTTCAAAGTTCTGTGCTTGTGTATATAGACAGAAAATTTTTCGATCACCAAGGGCGATTGCAACTTGAAGAATCTAGAACATTGGTATACACAAATCAGTTGTACGAAGCGAAGTCTCATAACAATCGCCTTTTGGCAAAAAAGGAAGACCTTTCGGAGTCAAATGAACTAGACATCATCCTTGGTCCTGAAGAGATCATGAAGTACAGCTTCTTGACATACAACACACATCGCATACATTACGACAAACATTATTGTGTATCGCTGGAAGGTCTTCCAGATATTCTTGTACAAGGACCTTTCATGGTGACTTTATTGTTACACTGGTTTAGCAGAACCACTCGTACAATTCGACCAGTTTCATTCAAATACAAAAATATGGAACCGTGTTTTCAAGGTCACCCGATCACGTTATCATACGGCAAATCAACTGATAAATCTTATGAAATGAAGATTTTCAGTAGAGAACAAAGAATAGTGTATATCGAAGGTATATTGGAAATTGCCGGCGACTGAATTTAGATTTGCTAAATGTTTATTGGTCATTAGCATTTTCAGGTCAAACTCGTCTCTTTCTGTAGATAATGCGCTTTTGCAATCGTTGGACCTAAATTGCGTTCGAGAGCATGTGTGCTTTGAACGGCATCAATTTAATTTACTACGTAACGTCCGTGAATGTTCCCATATCTTTATATGTGGGTTCTATCGCTTGCAAACTATCATATTTGAGTTGAGACCATTGATCTAAATACCCTGGTTTAATATAAGCAATCATGCTGAAAAAGTATCTCTTTCTTGCAACATGTGCAGTCGGCTCTTTAGGGGCTTCACTTCCTTCTTACGAGAACTATCCTGTTGATAGCTGCAATAATTTTTATCAAAGTGACTACAGCTCTTTTTCTTGTGCAAATAACAGTGAAATCCCATCTGAATATTCTTGTTGTTTTGAAGACTATGGAATCTTGATGCAAACTCAATTTTGGGACACCAACAACAGTAATGAGGATGATAATGAAGAGGATGGGGCCCTGTCAAAAAAGTTCACGATTCATGGGTTATGGAGTGACCTTTGTGATGGCTCTTACAAGCAATTTTGTGAACCGTCTTTAGAAATTCTGGACTCTTCTCTGTTAGAGGACATAATTGTAAATGATTTTGGTGAGAAAGCACTTTATGACAATATGTCTCTGTACTGGCTTAATAATGATGGAGATAACTCAGAGTTGTGGCAACATGAATACAACAAACATGGGACTTGTATGAATACCCTAAAGCCAAGCTGCTTCAAGAAGCCTTACAAAAAGTACGAAAACGCTGTCAACTTTTACAAGAAAACCTTTGAGCTTTGGAGCACTCTAGATACTTATAGCTTCTTGGAGGAAGAGGATATAACCCCATCTCTGGATCGCCAATATAGTATCACTGATATTCAAAATGCTTTATCCAAGCATTTTGATGGTAAAGAAGTTTTTGTTGGTTGCAGCAAGGGTGCAGTCAACGAAATCTGGTATTACCACCACTTGAAGGGCAATGTCTTGACAGGTACTTATCGTAGAGTTGATTCCCTTACAAAGACAACTTGCCCTTCACAAGTCTGGTATTACCCAAAGGATTAGATTTTCAACTCTTTTATTTTTTTTCTGGCAAAAGTTTATCCTAGACCATTCATACATTCATCAAATATATAAAAAGCTAACACGAAACCTGTTATACATTTAGTCAGAGATACCAATGACACCACATGCTGGTCTGGTACCGGCATTACCGGTCTTCTTGGATTCAGCATTGCCACCTTTACCTAAATCATCAGTACCCGAGTGAACAACAACGGTTCTACCCAAGATAGAATTAGGCCCAATCAACTTCACCAAAGAGTCCTTGATTGTACCACTTGCTACACCGGAAGCATTGGTAGAAATGTTTCCCAAATCACCGACGTGCCTTTCAGAGTCTTCCGGAGCACCATGCTCCTTGGAAAAAGGGTTGAAATGGGGACCTGCAGAAGTACAGCCATTGGTATTGTCACCAAATGTGTGAATGTGGAAACCTCTTTGAGCATTAGGATCGTTACCACTGATTTCATAGGTAATCAGGGTTGGTTCAGACTCGGTGGTCTGTTCAAAGTGAACAACACCAGAAACCTTAGCATCTCCTCTTAAAACTGCGACTATAAGGTGTTAGTACTCCGAAAAATACATATATGCAATCAATCATGAGCATTTGCTCTGAACCCTAATAATTCCTCTTCATGAGCAATTTATTTTACTCTTATTAGCATCCAGAAGCCCCACGTACGCCTTTCGTATATCAGCCGTTCTACCAATGCATCTCATAATTGATCATCTATTTTGAGAGTTTGTTTTTACCTACCTGCCTTGACCATTTTATTCTTTTTGATATGATAATCTTCTAGTCAGTTAAAAAAAGTTGGCTAATACAAAATTTGAATATGTATATATATATATATGTGTGGAGGGGATCTCGGCACGAAAGCAATTTCAACATTATGCTGTGATTTGTCAGAATTGTGTGTGACATTTTCCGTTATGGTGCAATTCCAATTATAGCTTTCCACGCTCAAAAATGTAGAGCCAAACTGGCCTAGGTGAAAATAGTAGCTCCAATGATGAACGTAGAGAACGACCAGAAGATCATATCGATTACCTGTCTATCCATTGGTCTTTTTGAATCACCAATAGTGAGATCTTGTGATTATTTCTGTCACGTGTCGTTGAATCAGAAGCTAGATTATTCACGCACAGGGAGTGCAAACCATACGAAGATGACTACTCTCTTCTCTCAGTTGTATAGGTAAACCTAGAATTTGTAAGAAGAGTCGGACCAAAAGAAGGAAATTAATACGCACATTTATAGGATACAAATTACTTAAATACGAATCTTGGCCTGAGAATAGTGCCCGTGCAGCTGGTACCTTAGCGGTTATATCGTGTTGGTGCAAGCCCACCGGAATGTCAATACAGTTATATGGCATCCAGGGTCTCATTGGAAGTATAACGGTAAGTATGCGGGTGGTTTTCATTGCCGATAAATGAAACATTCAAAGACAATCATCACATCAAAATCCTATTTCGGACGATGAGGAGCCTGTTTTCTCAAATTTTTCTTATCATTGGCTTTCTCTTGTTTCTTATCTGATTCCTTCGTAGACTCTACTCTTGGGCTGGTTGCCAACAAGTATAACACATAAATTGTGGAGAATCCGACCAAACTTGTGTATAAAAAAAATCCTTTTCTCTTGAATGCGTTCAAAAACTTGTCAATTGGAGTCTGGTATGTCATTACTACTATTTATGATAGACTTTGAACAGGTGGCCTCTGTATTCAAAACTGTTGAATTTTTGTGCAAATGTACAGTTCCATTTGTACTGAAATACGATTGTTCCTTTTCTGATGAGTGGCAAAATAAAGCCCGACTCTTAGGATTTCGAAATTTTATTGATTGCTTTCTTTCTTTCTTTCTTTCTATATATTATCCAAACACTATAAATCATCTATCACGCAAAGCTATGACCGACCTCAAGAACTACATCGTTACTTTAAAGGATTCTGTTTCTGATGCAGATGTCAAAGCATTCAAGGAAAAAATTCATTCTTTAGGGGGTTCGATTAGCTCGGAGTTTTCCTTGATTAAAGGTTTCGTTGCCAAGCTTCCATCTATTCACAGCGAATCAATTGGCCAAAGTGAGCATGTTGCTAGCATTGAGGAGGACCTGGAAGTAAAAATCCAAACTTAAGTTGGCTAGCCTTGAGCTCTAAGCTGTCTCTATCTACTTACGGCTACTACTACGATTATAAGGCACAATTCAAGTTTTTTTTTACCGTTCCATGCTCCTTGGCTCTTATGGTTCAGTAATAACTAGACATTTGTTAACACTATATAAGACAATTTATCAGTTGGTAACCAATATAACTCAGCCCTTGATTAATTGTAGCATCTCTCGACTCCTATAATTGTGCCTGACCCTATCTTATCGTCATAGTACTGCATATAATGTCACCTTACATTACCCCGTGTGGCCAGAGTAGAAGTACGTACGGCCGCATAAAAGCTTTTCGAGTGCCATACTGGTTAATCGTGTTTTCCTTTGGTTAAGTAAGATGACAAAGCAAGCAGAGTATCAGAAGTATAGTTTGCAACCCAACTTCAAGCCAATTGATCATTTGTTCGAAAGCAGGTTAAGGCAATTCGTTGACAAAGGAGGCCAGTACCATGAGTTAAACCTTCCCAAGTTTTACGATATCGAGAGAGTTGATACCAATACTGAGTATATCAACATTAAGGTGTATAAGGTCCCTGACTCGAAGGATGGGAAAACGCAAAGACCTTTGTTTAAGGACATTGACTTTGAAACCATAAAATGGGAAGATGCCAATAAGGGTTACAGCTTTGGGCCTTCTTGGAAGACTTTTTGGTTCAAAATCGAATTAGAAATCCCTGAAAGCTGGATTAAGTCTTCTACTGAAGAAATCGACTTTGAGTGGGATTGCAACAATGAAGGCCTTATATATGACAATGATGGAATTCCTTTACAGGCATTTACAGGAGGAGGCGAAAGAACCATTTTTAAGTTGCCAAAAAAATATTGGGTCACTTCGAAGCAATTATTTTACTTGGAGATAGCTTGCAATGGTATGTTTGGAAATGGTGATAATGGTAACCCGGACCCTAATCGTTACTTTCAGTTGTCTAAATGTGACTTAGTCTTACCAAATATTACAGCCAGAAAGCTTTACTGGGATTTTTGGATTCTTGGGGATGCCGCAAGGGAGCTTTCGGGTAATTCATGGCAAAAGTATCAAGCTAATGAAATCTGTAATGAGATCATGAATGTTTTTGACCCCGAAGATGTTACTTCTGTTCAAAAGGGAAGAGATATAGCTCAAAAGTTACTAGGAAACCAAATTGACTCTTCAGAAGTGTTCGATGAAAATAAGTTTGGCAGGGTTGACGTTTATGGAGTCGGTAATTGTCATATTGACACTGCGTGGTTATGGCCTTTTGCAGAGACAAAGAGAAAAATTGTGAGATCTTGGACTACACAATTAAAAATTGCTGATGAATATCCGGAGTATGTCTTTGTTGCATCGCAGATGCAACAATTCAAATGGTTGAAGGAATATCATCCGGAGATTTTAGCAAAGGTCAAGGAAAAGTTTACGACAAATCAGTTTTTGCCGATTGGTGGTTCTTGGGTTGAAAATGATACCAATATGCCCAATGGTGAGTCTTTAATAAGACAGTTCTTGTTAGGTCAAAGATTTCAATACAACGAATTTGGTCTTTATGCAAGCGTCTTTTGGTTACCTGATACCTTTGGCTACTCCTCTCAAATTCCACAAATTTGTCAAATCTCTGGAATACAAAAATTCTTGACTCAAAAGCTCTCCTGGAATAACATCAATTCATTTCCTTTATCCACATTCAATTGGTCGGGTATCGATGGAAGTCAAGTATTGGTTCATATGCCCCCTGCAAACACTTATACCGCAGGTGCTCATTTTGGAGATGTTGTAAGGTCACAAAGTCAACATAAAAACTTAAGAGATGTGCCTTCGGGCTTGTTACTATATGGCCATGGAGACGGTGGTGGTGGTCCAACAGAGGAAATGATTGAAAAACTCAGAAGATGCAGGGGTTTTGCAAATACAACAGGCGCAATTCCTACGGTACACCTCGGAAACACTGTAGAAGATTTTTATGATGAAGTTTTAGAAAATTCGGAAGGAGGCAGTACATTACCTACTTGGTCTGGTGAGATCTATTTGGAATTTCACAGAGGAACGTATACTACACAAGCTGATGTTAAAAAGTATATGAGATTTGGGGAAATCAAATTACATGATTTAGAGTACATTGCAACGTTAGTTTCTTTGACAGACAAGGAGTACAAGTATCCCAACAAGGAACTACAAAAATTATGGGAGGATTTGTGCTTATGTCAATTCCATGATGTTTTACCAGGAAGTTGTATCGGGATGGTATATTACGAAGAAGTGAAACCTATGTTAGAAGCTTTATTAAAGAATGCAGAAAGTCTTATCTCTGAGGCTCTTGACACCCTCAAAGATTCATTTTCCACCCTTGAGAATTACTCTTGGATGAATACATTAGCGTGGGCAAGAAATGAAGTTCTTGAAATCAAAAAAGAGAGAAATAATGAATTGTACAATCTTTTGAGTGGAGATGAAATCTATTCCACTTCATCTACCGATGACTGCTTGTTAGCAATGGTCGGTTCTGATAATGGGAAGACCAATTTTGTTGCTAAATCTGAAATCAAATATCCAGCATCTGTGAAAAAGGTAACTGACGGTTTTATATTGACAAATGACTTATTGAAAGCCACCATTTCAGATAACGGTGTGATTACGTCTTTGTATGATCTTGTGAACAAAAGAGAAATTATTGATACTAGGAGAACAAAACAAACTGATGCGGGGGTTGTTGGAGGAAACCAGTTCGTTTTGTTTGATGATGAGCCATTGAATTATCCTGCTTGGGATACTGAACTCTATTCTTTAAAGAAATTCAAATTCTTGGACGAAGGTAAAATCAAAATTTTAGAAGACACTCCTATCAGGAGTTCTCTTGTCGTGAAGCATGAAATTTCATCAAAGTCATATGTCGAGACTGTGATTTCTATTGAAGGGTTGACAGGATTTTCTGATGTCACTGAGAACAACTATATCAAGTTTAAGTCTCATGTGGAGTGGCATGAGACTTACAAGTTTTTGAAAGTTCAGTTTCCGACAACAATCCACACAGCCCAGATGGCAAACTATGAAACCCAATTTGGTATCACTCAGCGCCCAACACACTATAACACTTCATGGGATGTTGCAAAGTTCGAAGTGTGCCATCACAAATTCATGGATTTGAGTGCCCAAAACTATGGTGTTTCTGTACTCAACAACTCCAAGTACGGGGGTTCTATTCATGGTAACTTGATCAGGTTGTCCTTGCTAAGGAGTGCGAAAGCTCCTGACAGCAAGGCTGACATGGGATCTCACGACTTCGAGTATGCCTTATACCCTCATAAAGGTTCATTGAGTAGTGACACCGTGAAGCTTGGTTACAACTTCAACTACAGGTTAGAGTACGGAGTCAACTCAACCTCGATGGCGTCCTTATCTAAAGCCATCAAACTCGATGCGGATCCAAATCTCATTTTGTCGCATCTTAAAAGATCTGAGGATGACGAGGATATCACCTTGTACGAAAACATTGCTGTGAAAAATAAATCGTCCAAGTCGTTCGTGTTGAGAGTTTATGAGTCTTTGGGTGGAAGTACTACGGGTACCTTGAAGTTTGACACGTCAATCTTGCCTGTTTCGAAACTTTACAAAACAAATGCCCTTGAAGAAGACGAGGAAGAAATTCCATTGAAAAATGGGGAGGCAGAGATATCCCTAGGAGGGTTTGAAATTGCAACGTACAAAGCTGTTTTATGATGTCTATCGCGTCTACTTAAAGCAGTTATGGTCAAAGGTTCTGCTTGAAAAGTCAGATATTTTTGTTTTTGTATACCAAAATACTATATGAGCTAAGTCTATTTTAATGTATATCTGTGTTTTTGGATATTTTACTGAAAATTGTCAAAAATTATTGTAAACTCAGAGAATTGTAGAACTTTACTGATAAATTTAGAAACATTGCAACAGGCTATGCGACGCACCCACTACTTCGAAAGTTGCGTTCCGTCTGGAACCCGAAGGTTTCCGTGCATCTTAAGGTTACCACAGGTTTACTACGTGCGTCATCTCCGCCAAGTGCTAGTCCGATCTACATTGCCTTTTTTTGTTGAGTTGTCAGATGAGGCCGCTAGCAACCGGCCATCTTTGAGTTGCTGCAATTTCTAGCTTCTTCGGGCACCTCGCTCCATAAATAGTAACAGCAACACCCCAAAAGAGTTCAATGTAGATTCAAAGAGCTCATACGGCAATCACAATGTGACCTTAAAACTCGCAGCCAGTACGGTGGTTACCGTGGGAACGCTCGCGCGCAGCGGGGATTTCATCTGCTGCTAGGAACACACGGGGCCGCCAATCGCCGCGGATACCGAAGCTTAATTTCTGGCCGCTCGTGTCATTGGTAGGGACGTTCTGTGCTCCCAGCGAAGTTCAATGGAAGCTTTGAGCACGGCTCCACTATAGCCCCAGAGGCATCGAATGCAAAATATTGACGAAAAGTAGCTGTTTTCAGTGCGAAGAGCCCGGTTGTCGCCAAACCAACAGGTAGGCGTTTCAGATTCACTATGCCGGGGGCAGTACGTCAAAACCACCCTGTGACACCTGCGCGCATCGGCGGTCTTTTCGAAAAAGGAATAATCCACTGGCGTCTGCCAGTCCTTCCTTCGCAACGAGTATCGTCGCACCTCGATGGCCTGCTATGAAAGTGGTCCGATTCACCACCGCATCTCAAGCCGGTACTCATTAGGGCACCCCAGTGCTTCTTAGCTCTCTGTCGTGATTCGTGTTTGCCGGATGCGATACTACGTAATGATCCGCTTTTTCGCGTATGTGAAGGAGCGGGCCCCCTTCCACTAATTGGCTTATGCAAGATCGCCGCGTTCGCGACACTTGCAAAGCCTGCTTACAGCCCTAAACATCTAGAATGTTCACCAAGAGCAGTGGCTGATGAGAATCTACAAACAAGGCGCATCATCTAAACTTCTACATGCTGGAGCCCCTGGAGGTCATTTTAGATGTTCAGCGAGTCCGCTGGCCGAGCTCTTGTCGCCACCAGCACGAAACGTTCACGAAACGCTAGCACGGCAAAGTAAAATTGCAGCCGGTAACGTGCAGGAGGTCGCGAGAAACGACGGTCCAGAAAGCAACAAACATTGGAAAAGAAAACAGCCCTGTTGCGCCGGGGCTTTACATCGCTAGGAGCATCTCATGCAAGAAATACAGGGGCCGTTAGTATGATCTATTGTGAGCCCATAAGAGTTGCGCAAACATTAAACCGGATTTAGAAAATGAAATCGAGGTTATGAAGGCCCGTCAACAAGGGTGTTTCCGCTCACTTACGTGTCGGCACAGTCATGTGTGCGAGAATGGAAAAGGCTAGAATGAAATTGGTCATAATGCTCTGTATGGCCGGGACTGTTCTGCGGAAGGGTCCTTTCCAGTATAAAAAGGCCTCAGTTCGCAAACGCTTGTAAGCGCCTTCAAAGAATATAACCGAAATCTAAAAAGCTCGTTTCATTCGTTACAAACACTATGAAGTTTTCATCTGCTATCTTATTGACTCTCGCTCCAGCTTTCGCTGCTGCTGCTTACGCCAACGCCACCGTTACTGACGAGTCTACTACCGTGATCACCATCACTAGCTGTTCGCATGACGCTTGTTCCAGTTCGACTGTTACCACTGGGTTGACCACGGTTACCTTGGAGGACACTGTCTACACCACTTACTGCCCATTGACTGGCGAGAAGTCTGCTGCTCCTTCATCAGTTGCTCCTGTTTCTGCTGCTGTCGGTACTGAGACCGCCACCAATGTCGAGACTACCGTTGTCACCATTACATCATGCTCTGATCATGCTTGTGAAACTTCTGCTGTCACCACTGGTCTTACCACTGTCACTGACCACGAAAAGAACACCATCTACACCACATACTGCCCACTCAGCACTGAAGCCGCAGCTAGCTCCGCTCCTGCTGCTGTCGCTCCTGGCTCTGCTGCTGCAACTTCAGCTGTGGCCGGTGCTTCCACTGTTGCTGCTGAATCAGTTGCTCCAGCTGGAACTTCTGCTGCTGCTGAATCGGTTGCCCCAGCTGGAACTTCTGTTGCTGCTGAATCGGTTGCTGCTCAGTCTGCTGTCTCAAGCGCCAGTGTTTCTGTTGAAGCTGCTGAGGGTTCTGGTGTCAAGGCTGTTCCAGCTTTCGCAGCTGGTTTGATCGCCGTTTTATCATTCTTCTACTAAATTTTGAAGATATGTTGATTTCATAGAGTGAACAGAGTTGAAAGTTAATCTTCAAGTGTATTTACTCAACTCGCACTCAAAATTGATCCAAATTCTAGGATAGTTATTAGATTTCTTGTACTATTGGCGACAGTGATCACAAAAATTGCATTGCTTTACATAGTCTTAATTTTATGTTTTCGGGGATATTCGTTTATTTTCAACTCACGAAATATTGTACATATAATATATAATGGGGTTTAAAAAATTCTTTCATCTTCTCCCAAGACATCATCATGTGAGACTATCTCATTAGCATCGTCATAGCTGGTGTAAGTATCGTAAGGTTCCGAGTTACTTCCTGATGTCGTTTCCAATAAGGAAGCAAAATCTTTCTCATACTGTGATGCACTAAGTTCGCTAATACCATAAACTTTCAAAGATGTAAACTTGACAAGTCCTGTATTAGACTTGACTTCAACGTACAAGTCTCTGACAGGTATTTTCAAATTTATAATACTCACAGGGATTTTAACGTAGTTGAGATTGGAATCTTCGAGCTCAGACTCCTTTATCTTTATGAATTTCTTCAAGTATTTGTTGTTTGTAGTATCGCCAAAATTGAACTTGGTGCTCCTTAGATGATTGCTCAAAGTTTCGTATTGATCGTAACTTTCCGGTTTGACGTAGATCGAGAGCAGAGAAATTGAATCAGAGGAAGACGATTTTATGGCTAGGTCTGTCAAAATAGCCGCTCGAAATAACCTCAAGCCCACAGTACATTGCGATGCTTCACATTCCCAGCTCTCAAGGTTATCGAGTAGAATGTTATTGGCGTTATATTTCCAAGTACGGGGAGCGGACAACGAATTAGAGCTCAAGTAGTCATACCAACCAAAGAACAATCTGCTTGCCAATGATCTCTTGTGTGCCTTTACTGAAGTAGTCAAAAAGCCTAAAATTCTTGAACCCAAAGAATAATCTGCATAATTAACTCTTAAAGATCCTTTCGCAAATATTTCAAGCAAGCTATCCAAATAGATGCTTTTGGAAGAATCAGCAAAATTGAAGACGCTCGTGGAATTCGCATTTACCAAATTTATTGTATCCACCAAATCATTGAACTTTCTCCAAATGGTCTTGTTATTTTCTTGTAGCTTACGATTTAGGTATTTGTCAAAATTATCTTTTGTTAGGAACCTCAAAGACGAGTTGTTCAGACTATCAGTAGAGCTAATCAAAGCCTTCAATTTTGATTCATTTTTTTCGACAAATTTGTCCCAATTGACTGCAGGGTCTTTCTCTTTGTGGTAGTTATCAACGAAACTGAATAGATATCTCTGGAATTCAGGAACGAGATGTATCTTGCCATCTTTGATGTAAACAGGAATATGACTTGGAAGCGAATCTACTAAACTGGTCAAAATGTTTTCTTTGATAGCATCAACATTATCATTCAAGGTCATTAGTTTGTTCAACTTTTCCGTTATCTCCATCAATTTTGGCTCTGGATTGGTAATTGCATCTTGTGATGCGACAGATACCTTTAAGTCTGTGAGATCCTTTTGCAATGCCAAAATTTGGCCTCTACCAATCTTTTCACCGTCTATTTCGTTGAACCTATTATTGACTAAATCAAATTTAGCGTTGATGCTACTCGATAACGAATCAGCAGATTGTTGAAAGAATTCTTGTCGTCTTGACAAGCTGCTTGTAAAGTCATCAAGTTTGTTAATACTGTCTTCTATTCGCTTTATTTTGGAGTTGAACAGGTTAAGAGTTTTACTGTAATCAGGATCTCCAAATCGAGTCTGAAGATTATCAGAAGCTAAATTGGGCTTCTTTTGATCCCAGACAATGGCAATGACGAATGTGATAGCAAACGACAATACTGCAAGAAGAAAGTACCACCGTAACAGTCCGTCTCTGTTAGGTGTTGATGTTAAAGTTTCTCTTGCTTTTTTAATCTCATCAAATAGCACTTTACTCGGTTGTTGCTTGGGACGATTAGAAAATCGAGGCGGGCTATCATACAATTGGTCAGATTCATTTTCCAGGGCATCTTCAACCTCTGTCATATCACTGTCGTCATCATGGTCTCCATCGTTTATACTGTCAACTTCGTCCTCCGAGTTGAAATCAATATCTTCACTTTCATCATAAGACTGATTGTCATAGATCTCGTCGTCTACCTCTTGTATCTTACCCGTTTTTTGAAACTGATCGTAATACTTGTTCATATTGGTATGATTTGATCGGGAATAACTGATTTCCTCCTCATTCAATATCTGTAGTATTTGTGCCTCCTTTGTATTTCTTGTATCCAGAAGCGGCTTCGAAGGTCCCACTACCGCATTTATATGAATTGATGCGTCATCGTCAGTGTCACCGTTGACCACCGGTAGCCTTGGAAACCCCACCATTATCCCAATAGCTGAACTATCAAGTTTTTTACGATGCTAAACGGTTGTGATGGTATGGAATTAGAAAATTTAAAAATGCGTAAGAACGCGTTGCAACAAGTTTCTCCCAAAACCATGTGTCACTTGATGTTTCACTATATTCAATATGCTGCTAGACACAAGAACCAACTACATATACAAGAACACGTCCGTCTACAATTGAGTTGACAATATAATAAACCAATTCATTCATATATACGTTATTTTCAAATCATCAAAGAGCATTCAAAATAGTCTTCGGATTGGAGATATCTGTGAATCCTCCACTGGCCTCATGAGCCAAGTAAGTGATTTTGCCATCTTCTACTACGGCAGCATATCTACCGGTTCTGTGACCCAAGCCAGCTTTAGTTAAGTCCAAAACGAAATCCTCGCCAATCTCCTTAGATATCTTGAGATCAATATCAGAACCAAAGATAACGAAGTTCTCTTCGTCTTTGTAACCTAGTGCTTTTCCCCAAGCACTGTTGACGAAAGGGTCATTTGCCGTGAGTACAATTACTTTATCAACACCTTTACTCTTGAATTCCTTCAACGATTTCAAGTAAGCTGGGATATGTTGCTCTGTACAAGCCGGAGTGAAAGCACCAGGAGCAGCAGTTATTATCACCTTTTTACCCGGCAAAAACGTGGCTAAATTGAGCTCAGTTGGGGCGGCACAAGCAGTGACAGAGTCATTTTCCTTAGTATAGGGGACGTACTTGATGGGACTAACAGTTGGAAACTTGTCGTTGGTGCTAAGTGACATTGTGAGATCCTTTCTGTTGCGTTTGGAATACCGAGTATTTGCGAGATATAAAGAAGTATTGTAGAATCCAAATGTGAACTTGATTGAAGAAGGAACGGAGACGGACTTTTATATACACAGTGAGGGCATGTAACCCCGGAAATCATAGGCCCAACCGATTATTGCTGTTAGTCACACCACGCTGTATTTGGATCACGAGATTACTCAGCGGGGTTGATCTGACATCAGTTATACATCTAGATCCCAATGGATTACTCATGAGAACAAAAATTGCTTCTCGTATTCAATAAGTTAGTGTTATATCTGGTTACATTGTTAAATACGTTACATTCGGTATCCTTCATGACTATAATACTAGGCTGATTAATCCACCTGTGAGACAACCTAAATACGCTCCGGTAATGAGAGTGATAGGCCATTTTTGCCAAGGCTTATCCCAATCTAATGGGATAGGAAGCACCCCCAACCAGGTAAAGACAACAGTCAGGAGACTACTGAATAGCACGGGGTTGGATGAGACTATCTGATACAATCCATCTCCGGAAAACTGCTCAAAAAAGAGATGATAATCGAGTTTGTAGACAATCAATATAGGAAAGAATATAAGACTTGAAAGATGCAAAGACAATAGAAGGTTCTCCTTCGAATGTGAAGCCAATGGAGCCCCTAACAAGATCAATGCCGCGAAGAGAGGAACAGCCAATAGCGCTGACACCAACAAACTGGCGAAGACCAATAAGGGAATGTTATCTTCATCTTCCCTGCTTTTAGGTTTCTTTTTGCTAACTGTACTTTTGATCACTGTAAACCCGTATACGACTTGCATCGCTAATAACGTGAAATATCCTTTCATCAAAACACCTTTCGTGTCTTCTGTTAAACCCATTTTGAACATTCCATAGAGCACAAGAATATAGTACAGTGGAACCAAAAATGGCAGCTTTTTTATGATAGGCACATGATGTGTGATGCTTTTAGCAAGCGATTCTTCTTCGTTCAGATGCTGAAACGATACCAGCTTTCTTGTAACCTTCGATCTACCCATTGCTACCGAGTATCTGACCTTTTTACTTAGTAGCACGAAAGTTTATTCAGGCAAATTGAGATTTTTGGTGAGGTTTACGTTTCGGCATAAATTTACGATAGTGAAACAGCGAAATTTATTACTTAAGTATCTATCTAACACTTTTAGTGACTTTAATATATACAATCTCCTATAAACCTTTCAATACACTTTCACATTCAATTATGTCTTTCCAAATATCTTGATAAATGTTTTTGGCGCTCACCTTTGAAGATAAATTGATTTTCCTGTCATCACTCAATCTGATGAATGTTCTGATTACATCATAATCCAATATGGGTTTCGTATTGGTGTCGTTGACTGTAAATGACAAACCACCAAATCTGTTCAATCTAGGGTTCAAACCACAAAAATGGTATTCTTTATCGGTGAGCTGTTGCTGTAAAATGTACATTCTTCTGTATGTTGCTTCATTAACAGGGAAAACTGTGAAAAAGGAGCCATCCACCGTGGAGCCTATATTTTGAAAACTCCCATCAGAAAGCCCATATTCTTCATGCTTTGACACCGACCTTAAACAAGAGACTGCTGAGTTCAAATTAAATGAAGCTTTATGAACGAGTCTTTGACCATTTGAGGACGTAGGATCTTCAGGGTTATATTGCACAAGGTGTAACACGTTGCTGTTGTCCGCAATCAAAATATACATTTCATCGTCTTTAATTATGAAATCCGCACAGCTGACATCTAGACCTTGTAGATCTTTACCAAGCATTATCATCCGAAATGGTTCCGCATCAAATCCTGCTAGCCAGATGCTTTTCAAAGAGTCACCTAAAAGAAGCAAGTTACCAAAACTCTTAGCTTCGGAAACATATACCGAAGTATCGAGAAATGCAACTGGTACAACACCGTCATCTTGCAAATCTCTGACTATGATCTTCTGTCCTTGAGCAACCAAAAACCTCCCACTGAGTTCACAAATGGAAGTTACGGCTCCTCGGGTGTCTTCCAGGAACACATCCTTGAATTTGTGATTAGTCTCAGGCCGATCCGGCTCTGGATTAATGTCAATAACCTCAAATATTTTAAACGATCCATTTGAACTCAAATCCTCCATTCTATACTTTCCATTCCCAACCACAATCAACTCTTTCTTTTGCTTGAACCTTCTGGAAGACAGACCAACTTCAAGGAGCATCGATTTGACATTCAAACCGATTTCATTATCCTCAAATTCAACTTCGTCAATCACCGTCCAATTGAAAGGGGAGATCAATTTTAGTGAGCCTTTGAAATTTGAAGAAGGCGGCTTTTCGTTATCAATTCCAACAATTGGCTGACCATCTTCATCTAAACAATTATATGGAACTTCCTTATAGGTGGATACAACATAAGTGTTGGAAGATTCATGATATGTAACACTTTTTATCGACTCATCAAAAGGAATTGTTCTACAAGGCCAATTGTAATCAAAATTGAAGTTTGATGGTAACTCACAAATACGAGCATTCTTTTTATCATCAACAAAAATCAAGCCATTTGAAACTTTAGAATCACTGTAGGGAGAGAATGATACACCTGCTATCTTTGCAAATCTAAAGATTCTGGGAATTGAATGTGTCGTCTTTATGATAAGGTAAGGTGTTATCCCAGTAACAAACAAGCACTTGTAATTATTCAAGTTGGAAAAATAAACCAATCTCCTTTCAAGAGTAGTGCCTTGAGGGTATGCATTTGCGGGTGCTCCGGTAACCACCAAATCACTTTCCTTCACGAACTTGAAGTTTTCACCATCAAAAAATAGTTTATACATGACAATTTCACCCCCAACGGTGAGAATCGTCAAATATTCGGATTTGCTATCCTTGTCTCCCAAATCATTGAAAACGACTTGTTTGATCAATGGATCTGGGTAAGTTTCTCGGGGTTCAAAAAAGCCTAAATTCAAAATTTCTGTAAATTTATCAACATCATTCAATTGGTAGCATCTCTGGTTATGGAATCTATTGAATGCAACTATGCGGTTGTCACCAGTCACCAAAATGAATGTTTTCTGCTTTGGGCCAATCTCTTTAGAGGACTCTGCTACTGACATGGTAGCGTTTCGATCTCCGTATTTTCTTTTAGATCCTCTATTTAGTATAAGATTACCATCTTTCAGTACAGCATTCAACAAGTTTGAATTCGTGATATACCCGGTCGTGATGATTGTATCTGATAAGATTTTAGGAATTTCTATCTTGGAGTAAGTCTGATTGTAGGTATTAATTGCAAAAATTAAGACTTCACCACTAGACATAAAGATCATTAAAAACTCATCATTAACAACACTATAAAGAATTTCCTCATTTTGAACTTCTTCAGATAAAGAAAGCCTTTTCTTGAAACTGTTGGAATACAAATTTATTTGATGTGGTGTGATCTGCAAGATGTATTTACCATTGTTGAGCTCATGGATCGCGATTGTCAGCTCATTGTTGATGAAGTCTTTGGAATTTAGTCTTGAAAACAGTTTGTTGACTTGAAAAATTTCAGACTTAGAGTTCAAATCATCGGATGTAATCAAATATTTATTGTTTATATTCCACATTCGATTGATTTGAGAGAAACTCAAGGAAGATTTAATTTTTGGATGAATGCTTGGTGTCAAAATTTTCAATGAGGAATTAGAGTGAGATCCAGAACTGCAAACGATCGAGACTTCTTTGTAATTAGGATTTGCTAAATTGGAAATGAACTTTTCTGTTGAATAATGGCCAAGAGTAAAATTTGATATTGGCCCTAAATTCAAAAGCTCATCATGTTGCAAGAACTTTATTGATCCTATTTTAATGATTTTTTTATCCTCGATGTCTTCTTCTTCTTCATACAACCCTTCATCGTCATCTGGCGCTTGATTACTGCCATTTTCTTGTACTTCGAGTTGCACTGGTTTTTCACTTTCGTGGTACAGCAATTCCACCAAAGGGCTATTACCGTTTCTGTTTGCAATAAAAATCAAGTTGTAATTCAATAGAGCTACTTGTGAAGGATAAGAAAGACTAATACCGTTATAATTTGCATCGTCTATGGGTTCTATGTCCATTTTCTTTATGGCCTTACCATCGACTTCAAAATTGATATAAAAAAATTTTCCATGCTCAAGTATCAATAAAACTCTAGTATCGTTAGGTAGTGGGGTAACAGAACAATTCTCTAATTTCAACTCAAGATGTGCTTGGTCTAAGTAATTTTTCGTGGAAGCCGTGATGGACAGGGTGAATGAGTTTACAGCAATCCTTCTAACGATCCCTCCATTATCCACATGTATGATTTCATTAGATCCAATCAATAGTGCACCATTTAAAGGCGTGGGCAAGGGTATTATTCTATCCACATCGTAAGGTAAGTTCTCAACTTTCAAGACAGATGTCGCTGTCTTAGTTGCAAGGTCTAATGATAAGACGCAAAAGTTAACATTATCCTTGACTTGCGGTAGTAATCCTGCCCATGAGCGTGCCTTCATGGACAAAACTGCCATCGTAGGTTCTTTATAGTTGTGTAAAAATTGCATATCAATTATATCACCTAAACTCGGATCCAAAGATTGAGCATCAAGCAAAAAGCTGCTATCAAAAAATGACTCTGAGGCCTCAGGCTCGTCTTTCTTGGTCTCTTTTTCTTCATCATCCAAATCATCGTCGTCGTCTTCAAGAACTTGAAATGGCAAGAAAGTCAACAAGTTTTTAAATCTCAAGCAGGCACAAGAATTGTTTGATGGCTCCACCAACAAATCTGTCTTTGATAGATTCTCGAACGTAGAGTTTTTTATTGAATTTTCATAGTAATGCAATGATACAGTTGAAATTGAGTTTCTGTAATGGTCCCATTTGATTATTGAAAACTTGGCAGACTTCGTCGATACTATCAAATAATCAAACTTGGGCTGTTCTATTGTCCTTACCGGTGCCAAACCAGTTATTAACCCATGAAGTTTGTATTGACTGATCAATTTGAGCTTGTACTTCAGTTTCGATGATCTAGTGGTGATTACATCAAAAATTTGAAGAAGTGATGCTTTTCCCACTATAAGATGCTTCTTAGTTCGTGATATGAAGTTGCACCCCACACATTGACTGACCCTACTGGGTTCTATGAACTCACTGTAAGCATTCATAACTTCAAATATGACTGATTGACGTAAGAATAATGTTTACTTTTTCGCTTTGGGGCTCGAGTCTTCGAAACTATATTTCTTCGTAATATGCCGCACTTAAGAGAGGTCTTTTACTTCGAATATAACTTCGATTAGAGGCTACGTTTCTTCCGCATACAAGTTATGGCCCTACGGAGGATGTAAGAGGCACGGTTGTTTGACACTATTCAACCCCCTGCCGACCCAGATAGCTCTATACAAAGTGGGTTTGCTAAGGTCTTGTGGTCCGTGACTTCAATACCCACATCGTGAGGGTGATTTTTAGGGTAATTCAGGATCACACGGAAAAAACACCTTTATGAATATTGGACAGCGTCAGAATTCTGAAAAGTTGCACGACGGAGTATATGAATACAACGACCGTATTCCTGTAAAGTATGCGATGAAACTTTGTTAGGAGGAGTATGTTCCAATTGCAACCGTTCATAACTTATAACCACTTTTATATCGTCAGCCTCAAATCGAATTCGGATTGCAAGCGATGGTTTACGCTACGATAGTGCAATCTTTCTCCCTTTAAAGATGACCGTGAACAACACAGGAAAGCAAGTAAGATGAGAATTATTGCAAGCTAAGGGCGGGCGAGAGACTCGGCGCACATCTTTGTACAATTTTCCTTGTCAGTTCTTTGCTGCCATACGAGAGGGGTTAGATTTGGTGGGGGGATATTAACTCGAAAAATTGACTACAAATAAATGCTGCTTAAGATTCGCCGACTAAAGGGTTTTTGTCATATACTATAGGTAGAAAAATATATTACCTGGGGTCTAAATTAAAATAGTACTAAATTAACATTGTAGAAGTGAAACAGTTGTGGGAGAGCGAATTACCTCGGAGGCCGTCAAAGCCGCGTCTAGCAATCTCGTTATGTCTATACGAAAAAGAAAAGCATGGAGAAGAGGAATCCCAATATACCAGTTGCAGATGAGATTGCAGCTCCTCCTTCGTAAGTTGAGACGGAAGCGACAGTGTATGGTGAACTTGAGGATTGGGTTTCAAAACTCGGACCTGATGACTCTGTGTAGATGTTGTCGGTAATAACATTAACTGTGGAAAGAATAGACCTCGAAAGAGTCGTAGCAGCAGGAGAGACGTGAGAAGTCGTTGTTGCTTCTGCATGAGTACTTGAGGTGGTGGTAGTTTGTTCAGAGAACGGACAGAATGTCGTGTATACGGTTTCGCCCTTCGTTATGACACTCCACACACCGGACTCGGAAGTAGACTGTGAGACTTGGCTAGTAGTTTCCCCTGAAAGAGGGCAGTAAGTGGTGTAAATAGTGTGATCTTTGCTAATCACGGTCAATCCAGTAGTTTTAGGAACCTCAGAACACTTATTCTGTGAGCAAGATGTGACGGTTACCACAGTTGTAGAATCTAATGTCTCGGTGGTGGAACCTCCAGCATCTTCAGTCTTATCTGGTGCAGCAGTTGTAACAACGCTCTCAGAGTAAGACGTGGTTATGACGGGGCTGAAGATGGGAGCTGAAGTCGATTCTGTTGGGACGAATGTCACTATAGTGGTAAGAATACCATTGACGGTAGAAGTGAGAGTGGTCAATGTCTCTAAAGCGGTGGTAACATGACATGAATTCGATTCACAGACAGTTTTAGTGACTTCAATTGTACCGTCATCAGTCACAGCATCATATACATATGATGTAGGTTCCGGTGCTTTAGCGACCTGTTTGCCCGCATGTTTGGAGGTCGTATTAGAGGGCAACTCTGTGACAACCGCTGTGAGTATTCCATCCACTACGGTAGTCTCCGTTTCCTTGGAGAACATCTCTGTGGTGACGTAGCAGTTTCCACTAGAGGGGCATATAGTCTCCGTGATATCATATGATCCATCATCAGTAGCAGTTTCGATATCATATAAAGTAGCATCAGACGACGACGCAATTGCAAGCTCATGATTAGCGGTAGAGGTATTGGTGAACCTGAAGAAAGAGGGAGCAACTTCTTTTGCGTTAGCACCAGTTGCTTGGGCGAGAGCCGCCAAGGCAAGTGGTATAATATATCTCATTTAACTCTAGTTGAACTTAAGTTGACACTCAATGGAAAGAAGGGACCCATTCAAGAGCCCTAGCGCAGAAACGCTTGTAGTATATATACTACTCCTAAGCAGATACATGAGCTGACAACTGAATCATGTCAATGCATGATGGCTGGATCTGTAGTCCAAAACTAACAAGATCGAAGACTGAGTTAGCATTTTGGCGTGATGGGAATCCTCATACAATAAGACAGCAGCTGGTATTCATCCTAATAAGGCTCAATAAACCAGCATAAATTGCTGTCTCAATACTCAAAATTAATATGATCTAATGCGTAATTCGACCAGCCATCGCAAGCCAGCCAAGCCTTGTAATGGAGACAGATTTTTGCAGGATAAAAACAACATCACGTGATGAAACAGAAATTATCTTTTTCATCTTTAGGTGAAAACGTTATGTCATTTTCACATACAATTGTAAATAGATGACCGCAAGAATAGTGCTGCTTGTATGGGGCTTGTTGGGGTGGTATATACTATTAGTAAATGCCACACTGTATGAAAAGCACATTTTGGAATTTGACGACTCTAACATAGTGCCAACTTTAGAATCAGCATGCTATACTTTCATTTACTTCTACTCTGAAGGATGTCAGTTTTGCGCAGATTTCGAACCCAATTTTGAGTACTTGAGTATCATATATAACAATATCACTGAGAATAAAAATGATAAACTTTTTCAGGTGATGAAGACAGATGGGAGGAAAAATAAACGCCTTCAGAGTCTTTTCAAAGTCAGCCTGTATCCATCCTTGAAGATTTTGGATTATGATACGATGGAGATAATGACATATAGAGGATCTCGGAGCCCAGCAGACCTTGTAAATTTCATACAAGAGACAGTTCCAGGAATATTCCCAAATCACAACAATTACCACTCCTCAGTGACATATTTGAATGACATGAATTTTGAGAGAATCGTTAATAATAAATCAAACGACGTTCTTGTAGTGTTTACTATAAACTTCATGGAAGACTGGGAGGATTATGAATACCCCTCACATTTTTATCAAAAGATTTCCGAGAAAAATTCGCATATCCAGTTTGCATTGGTTGATCTGTCAACATTGGAAGATTTCACCATTATACTGAGATACGGAATAACCAATTTTCCTTCTATAATATATTTTAGGTCTGATGGAAGCCTCAAAGAGTTTCGAATCAATTCACATAATAAATACGTTAACAACAAGTTGAGTGAAGAAGATATCGAGTTCTTTATAGAAGAAGTTGACAGTACAGAACAAGAGTCTGGTAAATGGCATCAGAGTCTAAATGAATTGAGAGCTTACCAAGAGTCAGAGGAGTTTTTTCATGAAAATTTACCTGTAGTAGCATTTGGTTTCAACTTTGATCAAATAAAAGGCAACGAGGAGGGTAATCTCGAAACTGAGTACGAGGATCTTTTATTGGGTATTGAACTTTGAATATGGCTAAATATTATCCTTCACTCTGTGCTTCGGTCGAGGGTCCGAGAATGTAGATTATATGTATTTACTGCATATAAACGTAACTTCGAATTTTACTTAAAACGCTTGACACCGTGTTTAGTGATAGCGTCCTTCAAGAAGCAACTACGAAATGAATATTTTCAGGCTTTTTGCTGATATATCGCATTTGGCGAGTATACTAATTTTGCTTGTTTCGATTGAGAAAAATCGCTCATTGAATGGTCTTTCATTGAAAACTCAAGCTCTATATTTCTTGACTTTCGTGACGAGATATTTGGATTTGTTCACCCACTATGTTTCTATTTACAATACATTGATGAAAATATTCTTAATTGGGTCAACATCTTACACATTATATATTATGACTCACAAGTATCAGGTTTCAATCAAAGCTCATGTCGATACACTACCCATAAAGTACTTAGTTGGAGGTGCTCTGATCTTAGCGCTATTGACAACTCAAAGATATTCATTTTTGAACATTTTATGGACATTTTCCATATGGATAGAGTCAGTTGCAATTCTTCCCCAGTTCTTTGTCTTGCGGAAAACGGGGGAAGCAGAGAACATAACTGCACATTATCTTTTTGCATTAGGGATTTATAGACTCTTGTACATTCCGAATTGGATTTACAGGTATATGACAGAGACGAGACTGTTCAACTGGGTGCCAGTGATTGCAGGAATCATTCAGTCTATCATCTATTCAGACTTTTTTTATATATATTACACCAAGGTTTTGAAAGGCAAAAAATTTGAATTACCAGTCTGAGCCAGATTGAAAATTATTTTCCGTATATATGTACCATTTACTGAATAAGTATACAAGTTTTGAAGAATTGTTTTATTTTCTATATTAAGCTATGACATATCAATCTCTCTTCAAGGGATAATATTCGCATTTGACTCCATCCTTTGTTATAATATAGATTTCCAAACCATCTCCTACTTGGATATGTCTTTCAGTTGCAGAAGTAAATGCATCCTTTACAAGTTTCATTACTTCATCCAATTCCAAGTACCTGACATCCTTCTTTTTCTTACCGTTGGAACCAGGCTCATACTGATTCTTGAAATTGACTTGGTTATCTAAAAATGAAGTGATCAAACTAGAAGCTGCACCCCCTGATCTGCACTGCTCTTTTTCGTATGAGCCAAGTGGATCATAAGAGTATACCAGACCTTTGCCATCTTCATCTATACCCGCAATAAGAGTACTCACATAATAAGGAAAGAACCTTTTTCCGTAAAGCAAATGATGTATTTGCCTTGCAGCACTTTTAATAGTCATTCTTTTACCACCATGGTTGAACTTATACCATTTGAGTTGGGCTTTGAAATTGTTGACTAATGCAGTGCCATCTGCAGCAAATCCATTAGCTGTCATAGCTATATTGTCTCCGACATCGAATATTTTCTGCTCATAGCGTGTATTGATTGAGTAACCTGATACATTTCTCGTATCACCTGCGAGCACAGCAAAGTCTTTTCCTGCAATACCTAAAACAGTCCCACCGTTATCAGTATATGGGTTGAATTTGTGTTCTATGGGGACCTTGTGAACCTCTGAAGAATATTCTGATGCTACAGTTGTTTGCATATTTGACTTTCTTGGGCTTGAGCTTGAGCTTATATTTCGAATTCTCCTACTTCACCTGACCTGAATTTTACTGGGCTATAGCACTATTGATGTCTGTACTCCCAATTGACTAAGTCTGCTATTTGAAGTTTAACTGTTATCAAGCATGAATCGCCACTCTATTTAAAATGAGTCTTGCGCACACCTCTTATCCTGCATGATACAGAATGGAATCGATTTTATATTTTTCATACGAAGAACGTGCTTGTACAATCACTGCTTTGATTGCATTTCCAATTGTGTAGACTACGGAACTTTGACGAGCAAAAGACGTTTAAAACTAATCATCGATTTCGAGACATTTCATTTCATTCAAGATTATTTCACCGTATCTGCTCAATGTTACTATATACAAATGGGGACTAATGGAGTATTTACAATGTTACACACACTTTCATGACAGCGTATGCAGTTTTCACGTACTACCATTGATTTGGGTCACTCAGCTGGACGTTTGCTGAATTCTTGAAACATATGATTTTGATATAACGTTCCACGACCTCATATACTTTTCCAAACATTGATTTAAACATTTTTCTTCACTAGAACTTAAGTTACTACTAGGTTGAGCAACACACTTTTCAAAGCAGTTTTCTGTAATTTTGTTCACCAATTCTGTAGCATTTGCTATGGCCAATTCTTGGCTAATCTGCTCTTGTATTTGCGCCCTTACTTGTTGTGATTGCGTCGTGTTTAAAGCGGTAGATGTAGTGGGTGCAGTCGCAGATGATCCAAACAAAGCCATTTTAGTATTGCTCTTTACTTCTTTAGGTGAGATAGTACAAAGTATTGAAAAAACCGAGTCACTCGATATATTCGTTAGATTTAGTTTTTTCTTTACTTGCAAAACGAATTGTTTTTACCTTTGCTGTACGATTTGAAAAATAGGTTAATTTGTCAACACACGACCTTGTTCTATCAGCGTGTTCTCGGAACCTACTGATAAGATCCGCTACCTCTTCATTTTCTCGAGTATACCGAAGCTTTTTCTCTATTCCCATTGCCCAACTTATTCCAAGAAATGTCACATACTACAAGCTCTACGGAACTAAATGAATCAAAAAAAGCACATCTATTTGTTCTTATTCATGGGTTATGGGGAGACGCCAGTCACATGTCTACGATAGAAGGTTTGATCGAAGAAATTCTTCCAGACTGCTCATCTGAAGAAATTGTGACCCTCAAACCATCTTCCTTCAGATTTTGGAAGACGTATGATGGTTTGCAATTCAACTCAGCAAGGATCATTCAAGAGATATTTTATGAAATCGAAACTCTCAAGCAAAAAAATAGTTATATTGTCGAAAAGATTAGTATTATAGGCTACTCTCTTGGTGGCCTTTTGTCACGTTATGTTATTGGTATGCTCAACGAGTTGGAAGTGTTCAGTACAATTAAACCCGTCTTTTTCAGCACGTTTGCTACGCCTCATGTAGGGATTGAATTTTTCAAAGATAACATTTTTGATAAGACAGCAAATCAGTTTGGTCAGTATCTTTTCGGGAAATCAGGAAGAGAGATGTTCATTAAAGACAACCAGAAGGTAATGAAAGATCTTGCTGATCCCGAAAAGAAATTTTTCAAGGGTTTAGCTTTATTCCAGAAACACATTTTAGTTGCAAATGTCAAAAACGATAGAACAGTTGCATTTTATACATCTTTTATAACAGAGTACTCACCTTTTGAAGATTGGAACACAATCAGAATAAAGTACCTAAAGAATCTCCCGGGAGCCCAGATTGGAAACGCTTATGTGAGGCCTAAATTTGTCGATTTAAGAAGGACTGATAAGGTTGAAAAATTCGAATCCTTTGGTGGTAATATTCAAGAAGAGACGTCATTTTTCAGATCTAATAAGATTGCGAGATTCGTGATTATACTTTCGTTTGCTTTGTTTTTTCTTCCCATATGGATCCCACTAGTACTAACAAGTAGTTTGTTTGCCTCAGTCTATAGTATGATCAAAATCAGGGTTGTATTGTCTCCAGATGTCAGGTCGCATTGGAGTAGAGTTAACAACTACGTATATGGTGATTTACCTATAGACCCAGAGGATGCTAGAATTGGACAAAGTGAGCGTGATAAAAGGAAGACGCTATCACAATATCAGTCTTTCAAAGGTGATACTTCAGAGATAACTGAGAGTACAATGGATAACATCATGTACGCAGAAGAAAAGATTTCAGGCCGATCACCAGAGATACGTGCTAAAGATGAGGATGGAGATGATGATATTCCAGAGTTTTCTAGTTATGGGAACTCGAAAGAAACCGATTTTGATTCCAAAAAAGACACGACACTTTTGAGTAAGACCCAAAACAAAATTATCAAGATTGACACAAATGAAAACGATAGGGCCATTGATGAGAACATTGAGAAGCTTTCGGATTCTAACTATTCCACTTTCCCTTTGTTTCGAAAGGAAACGATATTACCACTTGATACTACAAAGTTATTTATTATAGAGTCTTTGAATACCCTAAAATGGATTAAAATCCCTGTCTACATTGATGCATGGAACGCTCATGATGGTATTGTTGCAAGAAGAGGTCCCAAAACAAACCCAAAGGGAACAGCAACCATTGGGTTGTGGTGTTCCATTTTGAAAAAGCATCTTAAAGAGCTCTCTAAATAGTTCATCAGATTTAATTTATTACCGGAATTAGAAACGTTCCCGCAACCGAATTTCGTAGTCTTAAATATCCTGCATTGCTCTCAGATGTAAGAAAATCAACAAGGACCCTTGCTTGAGTCAGCCTATAGAGTGATGAACACAATGTTACGTAAATCGAGGCTATGGTACAGGCCCTTGAGATTGGGATCGTCATATCCAAACCAGACTAAATGCGTTACCAATTTGATTGCTAGACGAACTTTTACAAATGGTACTTTGATACATCAAAGAACTAGGTGTACTAATTTGGCATTTATCGGATTGGGGTGCTTCATTCTGACGACATTGTTTTATAAAAGTATGATTCATAATGATGTACATGCAATAGATTTGTCAATTCATGAGTTGGAACCTGTTGACAGCGAAGATACTTATGAACTAGCTCTATATGAGGCGTCTCAAAAGGAAGAACAAGAGCAATTTGATGAATATAGAAGGAGACGACTTAACAGTGGGGGAATCATGAGAAGCATTTATTACATCAAGTTTGCTATTGAGGATTACGTTGTTGACCCTATGAAAACATTCGTCAGGTTTTTAGAGCTATCGTTCATATTTCTTCCTGTTCTTCTAAGCAGCCCTCTTTGTTGGTTTGGAAGTTCTGGTAAGGGAAAAAACAGCGTGAGGTCCGGGGCTAAGATTTGGTATCGTTTTTTGAGGTGGTCGGCTGAAAGGGGTGGCGCTTCTTTCATCAAATTAGGGCAATGGGCTGGTTCACGAACTGATATTTTCCCCAAGGAACTCTGCGATGAATTGTCTAGTTTACACTCAAATGCATCTCCACATTCTTTCTCACAGACCAAGAAAACTTTAAGCAAAAGCTTCGGTCTACCTTTCGACGAAATATTCGACGAGTTTGACGAAAAACCCGTTGGTGTAGGTGCTATCGCCCAAGTCTATATTGCTAAGTTGTCAAATAAAGTGTTGGAAAGAGCCAAAAACGAGGATATGCACATCGAGAATAAGGAAACAAAGTATTTGATAGACAAGATTTTAGTCACAGAACATCAATTGACCAACAAGCAAGGAGTTGCTATCAAAGTTTTGCATCCAAAGGTTGATCGGGTTATAAATCGTGACTTGAAAGTCATGAAGTTTTTTGCTAACTTAATAAACACCATCCCAACAATGGAATGGTTATCTCTTCCCGATGAAGTGGAACAGTTTTCTATGTTGATGCGCTTGCAGCTAGATTTAAGAATTGAAGGGCTTAACTTAGCTAAATTCCGGAGCAATTTTAACAACAGGCTAGATATTCATTTCCCTATGCCCTACGTTAACTTCACGACTAGGGATGTCTTGGTAGAAGAATTCGTTCATGCGATACCGCTATCCAAAATATTGTCTTTGAAAGATAATAATGGTAAGAATTTATCGAAGGAAATTAGCGACAAGGGACTAGACGCTTTTTTGAAAATGCTTATCCTTGACAATTTTGTCCATGCAGACTTACACCCAGGAAACATGTTGGTACGTTTTTACAAGAACGAGTTATTCAGACATGAAAAAGAATATAAAATTGTTAAAACAAGTAATGATGAAGATTCCAATAGAATAACTGACGAGTTTTTGAAATTAAGTGAGGAGGACGAGTGGTGCAAAAAGTTAGAATCTTTGTACCAAGATGGGTATCATGCCGAAGTTTGCTTTCTAGATGTAGGCTTAGTCACAGAACTCAATCATGCAGACAGAATCAATTTCATCGATCTTTTCAAAGCGCTTTCAGAATTTGATGGGTATAAAGCCGGGGAATTGATGGTCGAACGATCTAGAACTCCATCAACTGTCCTCAACAAGGAAATTTTTGCTTTGAAAGTGGAAAAATTAGTTGGTAGAATGAGAGAAAGAACTTTTACATTAGGGAATATCAGTATTGGCGATCTATTGGACCAGGTACTCGGAATGGTGAGAACACACCACGTAAGAATGGAGGGGGATTTTGTCACTGTGATAATAGCAATATTATTGCTAGAGGGAATTGGTAGACTGCTTGATCCAGATCTTGATTTGTTTGCAAGGTTCGTATATGCATTTCTTTTTGGGTTTCCTACAGAGAATGCACTTTTAGCAATTTGACATCGATTTCAAGAATTGATTTACTAACCTGAATGTTCAGTTCTTTACCTGTACTTAGAAAATTGGGAACTCTGAGAGAAGGTAGAGAGATTTTACAAAACGAGAATGCCTTAAGTATGATAAAAGTCTGGTTGGTTCTAGAGGTCAGACAATTCATTCATGCCTCAATCAAAGACGTAAGTTCAAGTTTCAAGACCATTGGTATAACATGTTTACTAACAAAACCTAGATATATACTCTAGTTAAAGCTGATATGCTCAGCCCTAATATTTAGGCTTGATTCAATAAACGATAATATATTATAGTCGCGATAGAGCAACATAAGAAAATTTAATATATACTATGCTCCTGGAGTCATTAGGCAAATGATGGAGGTGAATTCTGCTCACAATGAATGTCACACCTCTGATAGACGCCCTGGTCTGCTCAGTGAGACCGATATAAGGGATCTTGAATTTATCAAGAACAACCAAGAGAAGTGGATACATGGTATCAAACTACCTTACACAGTCTTTAGATACCATACTTTGAAGGAACCCGAGCAAACCTGGGATGTTCGGCAGGAGGGGGATGAAACGCTCTTCGTCCCAAAGGTTGCCATGGAGGAGGCTCCCCAGTCTGCCTTCCTGCGCTCAGAAAATCAATTTTGGAGGTCAGATACTTCAAATACAGAGAGCAAATTTAAAGCGACAACTGTGCTAAAAAAAGACGAAGGAAATAGCTCATTTTCCGGAAATTTCTCCTTACCTGCAACAATCTTGAATCCCCATAAATTTAAGCCGAATTATCATTCATTATCATTTGACGAAGTTCCGCAAGTTTGCTATCTCAACCATCATTGTTTAGAAGGTCAAACGTATAATTTTGGAGGCTTACAAGTCAATAGCCTGAGCGATCTTTCACACTTGGGCATTCCAAGGGGTGTTAGTGCGGATAAGATATCCGTATATTTACCTGACGAGCTTCCTCCGCATGTGAGTAGAGAGATTATCAGCAACCCAATAATGACCGAAAATCATTTCTTCTCAGTATTCGATCCTATGAAAAACTCAATTACATGTTTGGATGTTGAATTCATTCCGTGGCATTTAAATTCGATGTCCAGTTGTGCAATCTCTGATCGAGATGTTTTCTTTTATGGTGGTTTTCTGTTGAAAAATGAATCTGTAGTTCATCGGACTGATTTGGATCGGTGGATTATTACGAAAAGAGTGATCTTGAATGAAGATGGGTATATTCTTGACACGAGGTCTTCAAAATTTTCGAAGGTCAAGTTAGTGAGTAATGACTACGACATAAAAATTGGCAGGATAGGATGTGCAGTTGCTTCAAACATGTACAAAAACAAACGAGGTGATAACATACCAAATAGGATCCCCCTGCCACCTATTTTTACAGATATTCACAATGAGCATACTTCTCTTGAATCTATCAATACTGGAGTTTCGCGAGACGATTCTTTCAAATGGACTGATCCTCTGGGATCTGTGTTCACGAATAGGTACTTCGAGCAAGCATCGTCACAAGCCACGAGCTCTAATAGCTCTTCGAAAACTCTTACTCATACATCCACTAAATCTTCAAATAGAGCTCCCGAGAGAAATCATGAACTGAATAATGTTACCAAGTCCCCACCACTTAGTTCTTTGAAAATGGGACAAGTCATTTCCAAGTCATCCAAGCTTTTTCCGAAGCACCAAAGACTGACAAGTGGAGCCACGCAAAAAACCGCAGATTTCGATCTTAAACATACATATTCAAGCCAAGTACGTCAGCATAGGTCCAATTCTTTCAACCGCCCTAATTCGAATAGACCAAGTTCCCCTGCTTCCTTATCTTCACAAATTTCTGGCATCAAAGAAAAGCAAGAAGTCGAGTATAGAACAACAGTAAACAGACAAAGCCCTTCAATGACTCCACTGTCAGATTTCAGTGACACGAAGACAACCTCTTCTCCCTTGAATTCGCCTATTTTTTTCAAGAAGGAAGCTGATGTTGACCTGTCTAATGGACGTGCTAATCATAATAATCACAGTCGTCCTGATTTGACGAAGAATTCTGTGACAATATTCATTTTCGGTGGTTTCATTGCCAAGGCTGACAAGGACGGACTGAATAAGATACTAGGATCCCTGGATTTGTTGAGAATAGAATTGGAGTGTAAGACTTCTTCAGGCGCAATTCATTTCAGTTCTGAAGCCTCAGTTTCCTATGTGGATAAATCGAAAGGTATTTCATCCTCTGATGAATGGCCATCCCCTAGAGGATATGCTGCCTATGCCTTGATAGATTATAATCTGACAATGATAGACAAATGCGAAAGAAATGTGGTCAACGATCTCGACACCGATCGCCCGTCATCCCCATTCAGTGACTTTTCCTCCAATTCTTTTTCAAGCAGTATTGGAACTGGTTTGGGATCCGATGACATGCAGAATAAGTACTTCCGTGGGAAGGCTCTACTAGTTCAAGGCGGTGTTAACGAGAAGTGGGAAACATTCAGCGACTTTTTTTTGTTTGAATTTGATACTCAGAAGTGGCACACACTATCTACCTATGCATATGACTATTTCGACTCTCACTCCCAACCATATGAAGACGACGATGTGTCCTTATATGAAAAAGAGAGAGAAGTCGAGGAAGCTAAACTCGTTGAAGCCGAATTGAGAGCATGTCACCATACGGCAATGTATTACAAGAATAGTAATAGTCACTATTTACTTTTTTTCGGAGGGTTTGGAAACGATTACTTACGATTCTTTGATGAGATTCCTTACCAAAGTGACAAGTTTGATGTGAGTGAGATATCGCGGTTTCAATTTGCTACAACGAATAATCACGTACTAAGAATAGCGGTATTAAATTTAGAAACTCATACTTGGAAATTTTTACGGTATTTCTTTGATGTAACGCATGCTTCGAGTGATAACTTCATCGACCAGCTCTCTTTGGATCCAGGTTGGACTAACGCTAGAATTTGCAATCACGCAGGTGCGATCTCATTGGCAGGGAAAACACTCATTGTAAGCCACGGCTTGATTACGCCTGTCCCAGAAAAGAAAGAAGATATGGAGAGATTAATGTCAGTCACAGCCCCTGGTTTTTTACTACATGGCGCAAGATACCAATTTAATTTCCCTGGATTATGAAAATGTTAATTATTATATAATATGTTACATAATAAAACTTTCATCGGTAAATTTTCATGAAGAATTTATGGATCATTTGCTTTAACTAGTAACTAGTCTATAAACCAAGTTATTCAATCTTAATTCAAACATGTTCGGATTAGGCGGCGCTCCTCAAGTTTCTTCTCAGCAAAAGATACAGGCTGCTGAAGCGGAACTAGATATGGTTACTGGTATGTTCAACCTGTTGGTTGAGCAATGTCACCAGAAGTGTATCAATAAATCTTACCTGGAGTCTGATATTTCCAAACAAGAGGCTCTCTGTTTAGATAGATGTGTCTCTAAGTATTTTGAGACGAACGTCCAAGTTGGTGAAAATATGCAACAGTTAGGTCAATCTGGCCAATTTATGGGTAGACAATAGATCGGTAGGTAGATGATATTTTATATTTAACTTATTGCGACAAGCTCCACTCTCTAATGGTTTGTATTATAGTTGACTCTATGTTCTGTATATATTGATAAATTTAATGACAGTTCTTTACGTGTTTTAAGTAGATGAATTTTTCGAATTGAAGTTGAAAAAGAATAAAGACAATGGACTTTTATATCCTAACTTTAGAAACCTAAAGCTCTTTGAAATCTTAATTTGGTACCTTCCCAAGTGTTAAGTTTAGGCCTTACATCCAAATACAAAGCGCTATTAGAATTGCCACCACCATAAAAGTCTATCACGTAGTCTATTTCAACACCACAGCGATCAACTTTCCAATCATGTCTATCGAATGGTCTTTCGTTACCCATAATGTTAGTATTAAACCAAGCTCTTGGTGTGAGTTTTTTTGAATCACCTTTGAAACTGGTCAACTTAATACCCCCACATTTCTTTAGCGCATCATCTGCGTTGTTCTTTTCCCATCTTAGTATGTGTTGCCACGCTGTTTCGTTCACCGCATTATGTATTGGAACCACAGTTTCCATATCTTGAGCGACGGGATTCCAATTTTTACGCTTCATTGCCTCGTAAAACTGCTTTTGGGAAGGATAAACCCAGTTCGAGTTGGAGGATGTCCTTGGGATGGAACTAACATCTCGTTCAGTTGGTAAATCGACATCATACTTGAGATTGGATACGGGTGTTCCATATTCGTTTGGGCTAGATTCCTCAATACTCGAGATGTTGTATTTGGGAGTTATTGAAACGTTATCTATCCATGCTGCCCGTTGTGATGGGTCCACAGGGCATTTAGGTTGATCCACATCTTGTATAATTTTCTTAGTATAAACTGGATCATCTGTATTTGAAGAACTTTCTTTCCACAAAAGTCTCTTCCACGAAGAAGTGGAGTTGACACTGACGGGGCACTTGCCTACTTCTTCTCTGGTCATTTTTATTGAAATTTAGATTTTTACTACATTTATCAACCTGTTAGAAATCCAAGAAGAGGAAATAAGCAAGTCACGTGAAAGTTTTTTGGTGCTAGATCTTACAGAACATGCTTGTGTATGGCTACGTCAATGAATACACAACAGTGTGGTCAAATGCCTATTTGCGGTTTCTAGATGATGACACTATGATGATGTTCCATCGGCTAGAAAACATAGGGTTTTAAAAAAGTTTAGAACTATATACTAGTAGAAAACCTTGATCGATTGGGGCTAAAAGCTTGATGATTATTCTAGTAATTTTCATCTCTCTTCTTCAAAAGGAGGTTTCTTTGTGTATATGGCGTTTGGCACAAAGATCGCGTAACGAATTATCATACGTAATGACAATAGATGTATATTTATCGATATAAATACACTTCCTGTTCTTATTCTCAGCAAAAATCTGGTCACTAGAACTAAGCATGCTTTTGTTTAGTTACGAAAACAGAACGAAGCACTCGTTAATAGATTTTTTTCTTCTCATCAATGGAGAACTCGCCAGCACCTGCGTTCACTATAAGTAGCAAACCTCCTACTATTGATAAAGTTTGAAAAAATTCGTACTTTAAAAAGTCACGATCCGAATGATGGATGCCAACGACCCAAAATCTGTTTGACAATATATTGTAAGCAAATAAAATCAATGTCAATACGAACGCAGAAAATTTCGTCTTGTATCCGACAACAATCGACCCACAGGAAATAATTCCAAATATAATAACCAAGACTCTGGAGAACGACAACGAAGCTGAGAAAACAAACCCTATAAACAAGAAAACCAACAAAAGTCTACCTGCAAGCAAAAAATACTTTTTAGTATCTTTGTTGTTTATCATTGGCAAACCTGGCATCGACAACATTCTCTTGTCTCTTACCAATGTATCTGAAAATGCAAGAATGAGCCCTCCAACCACTGATAGATTTCTAAGAATAAACTGTCCGTCAAAAATCAACCCATAAAATATACCCTGACATATAACAATGCCAATCAAAGCGGAAGTGGAAGGAGAAGACTTTTTCCTCAAAACCACTAGCGTTGATGCACTCAACATTACGATAACGTTAGCCACTAAAAAAGTCACAGTCAACCACCGCCAGTACTTCCTGTAAGTGTGTAGATAGTATACTTGTTCAGACCATTGGCTTATTATACGAAGAGAATCTTCGTAAAAAGTGGCAACAAGAAATAATCTACCCACTGCTGGCACATATGGCTTGAGTGGAGCGCAATAATCGTCAAGAAAAGACTCAATTTTTTTTGAGAAGTTTTCGAACTGATCAAAAACGGTCCTAGAACTTTTGATGGGTCCAATGTTTGGGGTAGGCTGAGGTCCCAAGGGTCCCCTAAATTGACCATTGAATTGATTAGGGCCGCGATATGACATTTATTTTGAATTTTGGGTGCTGAATCAAAAGTTTGTATGAAGTAATTATAGACTGAGTTTGAGATCGTATTGTTGATCTTGTATATGCAATTTATTCTCAGGATTGATTCCAAACTGAAGCAGACCAAAACCTAGAGGTTGATAAGTTTCTATTGATTTGAAATTAGTGATCTGACAGAAATCCAGTAGCCTTCAGCTAAAAAGTCATACAATTACGATTTAATTGCTTGTGATAAACCGAAATCATGGTCAGTGGGGAGAATGCGAACAAGTTGACACGCAAGTAATTTTCAGTCGTGCACAGAATATTTTTAATGTTTTATCTGGTATTTAGGCTACAATATTCAAAGAAGGAACCTAATTAGTAAATCATTTCCTCATCGTCTCAAGCTATAATGGTCTGCTTTTTCATTAGTTGTAAACTTTGGAACGAATCTCAGCTCGTGTGTAGACGGGTAGCACGTCACTTTAGCGGCACCGTTGCAGCAGTTTTCAAATCGATATTGAAGTAGAGATATGTGACTCTCAAAATTCATAAACTACCTTGGCTCTGCACCAACTTACAGAAACACACGAGATGTCAGCTTGTATATGGTTTATAACTTCTTTGATGCTATATTACACTGGTGAGGTCAATTATTATGGGAAAAGAATTTATTTATTAGCAAGATTAGAGAAACGCAAGTTCCCATGGTTTCTGACCTCATCATCCATCAACTCATGTAGTCTATGGCCACCTGCAACCCCTATTGCTAGCACTGATTCGAGAAGATCCAATGGCATCTTGTCCTCTAACATCAAAAGTGCCAATTTTTCACTTGACCCGACCACGCCTACAGTCAAAGTGCTCAAATCGTTCTCTTCTAACCCATTCAAATCCAATAGTGGTGTCTGATCGTGGAGACCTGCACTGACCGCGGATACATAATCATACATGGCAATACCAGCATCTATAAGCGCTAGCGTCACTGCATTTGTTAAGGCAGCTAAAAGGCCCCCATCTTGTGCAAGAACATGCAAGTTTATCTGAATAAGTGTCCTGGGATAAAGCTTTACTATAACACATTGTTCGAATGTTCTTTCGAGAGTTGCTTTCAACTCAATAATTCTCTTTTCGTTCTTCATTCTCTTCTTTCTTTCAAAAGTAGAAAAGTTAGCAATGGAGAGATTTACCTCAATTGTAGCATTGTTGACATTATTCTGTGACCTAAGAGGAGGCTCTATTGGACCTTGTACCATACATATGATCTTAGTGTTACCTTGTTCGACATATGAAGAACCGTCCGAAGAATTAGGGTGTGTATTTATCCGACACTGAAACTGTCTCACTTCGTTCCACCTTCTTCCATCTATTCGAAACCCCTCAGGAGAAAACAAGTCCAAGCGTGACATGATTTCTTCCGTGTGTAGTCAACTTAAATAAAAATGATGAAAATTATATAAACGATGATATTTAAATTTATATGCAGACCAGGTATATTCTCTTCAAGCATCAAGTCAAATCAGATGTCTTATGACTGATAGATCTGTAAAGAGAGATCTTCTATAAACACGCTCAAAATCCAACAATTGGATAGAAAGAAGAAAATAGAAGAGTAAAATAGGCCTGTATCAAATGTACTTTTTCCCAAAAATTCCAATAAATATGCATAGTACAACCAGCAGGCTTGAGATATCACCCATATAACAAGAACAAAAAAACCTTTTTTATATCCTCTTTTCCTAACTAAATTTGAACCTGCTAAGAAATGGGGCAAAAATATCAAAAACCAAATGAAATATTGTGAAGTGATGACTTTATTGAATGTCACGAACGTGAACGTCTGCAAAAAAAAGCATGAAAGCAAATCTGTCTTTGCAAACACCAAAGGAAACACCACAAAAGATAACAAGACTTGAGGCAAAAAAGCTATTTTCTCTAAATGTTTGATAATGAGTCCTTCGAAATCAGGGTTCGCTGACTTGTAGTACAATGCAATATTGTATACCGAAAAATTGTGACGATGATCTGATCTAATGAAATGATATATGTACGTTTCTTCAACAAACTGCTTTCCATAGATACTGTACATAACAACGTTGAGTACGACAAATATTCCAATGGCTGTCAAAGCGTACTTCAAGTTAGTGCTTGACACTAGCTTCATATTTGAAAATTTTATGATCGTTTTACCTTCGTCTGCGAGAAAAAGGACAATACTTGGCAAATATATCACAGGGTATAGCTTAAAATGTATCGATAAACCCATGATAATTGCAGATAAAGTGTATGATCTCTTGAATAGATAGTAAATAGTTAACATAATCATGACGGTCAAAATGCTTTCTGAGGATCCTCTAGTGCTAATGGTGATAACCATTGGGTTCAAAAGCCATATAGAACCATATATAACACTCTGTTTTGGGCTCAATACTCTCACATTTCTCAAGAGCAGAACAATTATAAGACCAGTTACGATATCACCAACTATGAACAATATTTTCCCAAAGTTGTACCATGCTCCACCGAAAGAATTGGGAACTAGAGCCCAAGCTAGTAGAGGCGTATACCTATACGTTTCTCTTTTGTACGGTGACATTCCATTGTTTACGTAATTGGCAGCATCGGAAAATACTAGATAATCGATATCTGTGTACTTAACTTTCATATATTCATCCTGATACAATCCAAAAAAAAAAAACCCAATCCTGACGGCTATGGATAACAGAAGAATGTACCGTATGACCCCCCTCATCTTTTCGATCGAATTATTCAAGTCTCAGATATCTTGAAATCATCTGTATTTTCCTATATCATGAAAATCTCAAATTCAATATTCTTTGAATGAAAACACAGGACAGAAAGATTTTTTTAATCTTCATTCTTCATAATGTCCACAACACTGCAGGAAAAAGTGTATGAAGACTTTACCAACTATGACTGGGAATCCTGCTCTGATTTTCAACACGGCTTGTCTGAGATTCTAGATAGCTATTTGAAGGGCTTGAGAGAAAAAGACCATACCGTGACAACCATACCGGACCAAGATAAAATGCAGCTAATCGACCAAGCAAAGTGCTTTTACTTCTGTACTATCACCGGTAGTATAATGAGTTTGGAGGATTTCAGGATATGGGAGCAAACCAAACGGGACAAGGGCCAAAAAAGTAATAAAATAAACGAAGATCTTGAACTAACCTCAATTGAAAACGAGAGCCATAATGATCAAATTGAACCCCCATACTCTTCGAATTATCAGCAACTCGTGGAATTGATTGTATCAGGAAAAGAGGTTCCTGGAATCAAACAAATCCCTCCTACAGTTCTAGCGGATCAAAAATCTACTTCCCGTGCGAATCAAAGAATCAAACCGTGGCAAAGCAATGATAATGAAATCTAATGTGAGTCGAAGTATATATAAATATGAAAACTAATGCATGAATCTCATCACTGCTTCAAATGCTGCAAGTGCTGCGGCGTTTGCAGGGAATGATCTTAAAATAGAGGGGCCAAAGCCTCTAGTGAATCCCCTCCATCCTTTGGTCTCCCAAATATCATTAACAGCGTCTATCCATCTCTTGTACTTTCGTTTCGACATAATAGGATTGTCTGTCATAATTGTTTGCTTAACAACGTCTACTGGATATGCGAAGATCCAGAATACCGTAGCAGAAAGACCACCACTCCAAAAATTGATTGATGGCTTAGATAACTTGGTATTATTCTCAAACCATTCGGTAAAGAGTTCATACGAACCCCACCAGAAAATAAAATTGGTTCTAAAAACCATTGTTGCAAACAAACCTCTATAAATACCTTTTATGCCCGACGTTTGATACAACTTTTGTGCTACATCTATTGGACCGGTGTAAATCTTAGTCTTTGCATCATATTGTACCTGCAACCTGGCTTTGAACTGTTCTATCGGCGCTGCAACGAAAGACACTGTCCATCCACTCCCAAGACCAGCAATGACGTGACCAATAAGAGGAAGCTTCTCTTCATTGGGGTACACATTTTCTTTCAAAAACCGCTTATAAGTGTGTAAAGATCCTAGCATTACTGAATCCATCAAGATCCATCCTATCAATGGAGGAGTAAATCCCTTGTAAAAACCTTTGATACCTTCACTTTTCAACGTCTGCCACGAACAGTCAATTGGACCTTTGAATCTACTTTTTGGAGCGGTTTGGAGTCTAACTTTAATCGTGTCAAATGGGTGTCCAACAACGTTTTTCATTACCCCAGAAAACAGTCCAGCTAAAAAGCCTAAATATCTTGGTGGAGCAGCATTTTGATCTTTACCACTATAAGTGTCTAGGAAGATTTCCTCTTTTTCTTCAACTACGATGGACATGTCATATGCAATTCCAGTAGAGCTTAATTTTTGTACGAACACCTAAACTTAAGTCTTAATGTATAACTCGATAGTTTATGAAACTTTTTTCTTGAAAATGGGTTTGTGATAAAGTTGTCGCGGGCCTTCGATAAACTATATAAGACTCTGACCCCTTGCTCAAGGTCCACTAGATAATAATATGTCTACAGTCTTTCCGGATCTTACGACTACTTGTGAGGATCAAAAACCTCTAAATGGCTTCAACAATTGCTGTTGCAAGGGAAAACACCAACGCTAGACGTTTGATATAAATGTCGTGATTTGAACGACTTTTGAGACATTGCAATTATGAGAATCTTTAGCATAATCATGTAAAGTAAGGTCTAGGTAAACTGATCTATTCATTGCCAACGATGAGTCAACTGCCTACGAAAAGAGGAATGACAATCAAACAGGAAAAAACTAATGCGGTGAGTCCGGTTTCATCTAATGGAAAAGAGAAATACTCTGCAGAAGATGGATGGCAAGATATTCCGTTGAAGCGCTGCACCGATGAAGAACTTAATGACATACGTTATCATATAATGAGATTTCAGTCAAAGCAAGATGTACAAATAATGAATAACTTCACATCACCTGTTAGATTGCATAGGAAGGACCCACGAAACATTCAGTTTCACTTGACTAGAGCAGAGATCGATAATAAAAAAAAAGAGGAAGAACAAGCAAAAATTGACAAGGAAAAGGAGGAACAAGAAATGGAAAAACAAGCCATTGCAAACGGTGAAGATCCCAGTACTTTCAGGCAACTGCCTGACATGGCACAAGTAGCACCGGATGGAGGTGCTAGGAAAGTTAAGAAGAATCCCTTCAAGAGGAAAACCCGGCAAATAAATTTGATGGATGACAAAAAGAGGAAATTGAGATATGAAGAATATTATCCGTGGGTGATCGAAGACTATGATGGTAAAAACATTTTCGTTGGGAATTACGAAGCAGGATCCTCGGATAGCCAACATGTTTTATTTGTTTTTGATAAAGATGGTTTCAAAATGGTACCGGCAGAGAAAGTTTACAAGTTTACACCAAGAAATAAGTACGCAACCTTGACCTTAGAAGAAGCAGAAGCAAAAATGGAGAAGAACTCTTCTGTTCCAAGGTGGTTGATGAAACACATGGAAGACAAATCAGCATCTGATCAAACACCTGATTTACGGTTTAGGAATATTGCTTCTCGTAAAGCTGGGGGTCCTGGTACTCGAAGGGGTAATAATCTAAGGACTGTTATCGGTGAAGTTGGCAATGAGAAAGACTCGGACCACGATGAGTTAGACTTTGACGAGGAGTTCGCGGATGATGAGGAGGCACCAATCATGGATGGCGATGAGGAGGAGAATAAGCTTTCAGAACAAAAAATAAAGAAAGAGATGTTGAAAGCGGCACACTTCGATGGTCAGTCTGATGCCGATGCCGATGACGACTTGGATGACCTATTTGAGACCGAAAAGTCGAGAAAAGTCGACAAGGAAGGTAAAAAGTTAAGAAAGGTGTTGCACAAAACCGAAGGAGGTGTTTACGACAGTGATGAAGATGACAATTTGAACCCATATTTGTCGAAGTCAGATTTGGAGAGCTCTGATAGCAGCGATGAAGACAGGGCTGTCAAAGAAGAACCCGTAGAAGGTGTTCCGGAAGACAAATTTCGTCAACATGCAAGAAGGATATTTTCTCGCTCTCTTGGGGACGCTTTTGTTCTCATAACAGCACCCAAAGAGTTCTTGGAAGCTTTTCCCAGTGGTGAATGGAATCCTAATGCAGCGAAAAGACCATACCCTCTAAAGTTCACTAATTCAAAGAGGCCAAATACTGAGATCAACAATGAAAGTAATTTAAGATCCCCGGATAAGACAGAAACAAAGAGATTATCGCCGTCGCCACCACCTGACGTTGATAGTTTAAACTATGCTGGACGCAATAACGAATTGGTCACTGTCGGTGAAGTGATCGATATTATAAAGAGCAATAAGCCTTTGACTACAAAAGAACTATTACTACTTTTAAGGAGCAGAGTCAATACACATAAAGATAACAAGCATAGAATTATAAGTATTGTCAAACAAAACTTGAAGTTGTCTTCAAATGGAAAACTAGTATTGAAAGAATAATATCTTTTTGTAAATACGTCTATTATTTATATGAAGTTATTATACAAACCTTACAAAATTTCGACGATTTGGTCCTCTTGATCAGAATCTTCATTTTTTTGATCATTTTCATCTCTCATCAACAACTGAACGACTCTTTCACATAAATCAGCCTCATCTTCAACATCTGTACCTTTATGCAATTCCCTTATCAAGGGATATACAGATTTTTCTCTCAAGTACTCCCTTGGTTCTCTTTTTGTACAAAGTAAAAGGATTGACTCCAAATGGACGCAAACGATAGAACTCAAAGGCTCTCTTTTCTTATCAGAAGGTAATAGTTGCAACTCTTCTGGGAGACTAAACATTTCTTCTTCGTCGATCTCTTCAGGCCCAGCTAAGGGCAAAAGGATGTATGGTAGTAGATTCACATTTTCGTCCGTCAATAAGGTATAATGCTGATTGACGTCAAATAGAGAATTTTTAATTGTTGATGCGACGCCTTCTCTACGTATCTTTGAATCGTATTTTTCAGTGAAAACTAGTAATTTGGAAAGCGGAACAACATCATCATATTGCTGCTTGGCGACAAAATAACTCCTCCCTTCTTCATATCTGGATATGTCTGCAAAAAAGTAAGATAAATAGTCAAAATTGGCATATGGGTTTAATGTTCTGTCAGACCCTTTTACAAAACAATCCATTAGACAGTCCATCACTTTGGTGGACTTGAAAATCTCATTTTGTGTTTCATTGTGGTGTAGTTTGATGTTAAATATCTTGTTGATGAAGTCACTTTTGGCCATGTTTGTCAAAAGTATACACATGAGATCTGCATTACTATTCTTTAAATTTATAATCAGACCACACACAAACTCTAAAAATTCGATATCTTTCACTATCATTCCTCTCATGGTTACATCACCGCACAAATTGGCTAAGATTGTTACCGAATTTGTAACGTTCGTCTTTCCTTGATCTCTAGCTAGCTTTTTCAAATCACTGATAGCCTGGTAATTGTCGTAGCTGAAAACATGTTGCTGCGGTCCCTGAGAATAACCGACCAAGTTATCTAATGCAATCTGAACCACAGCTGGTTGAGGTGAGTGCAAGAATGAAACTAACTCTTCTAATTCGGTAGGCATAATTTTCGTGTTCTTAAACCCTGTCTGTAAACAAAAAACCCTATCTCATTAACCTAAACGAGTCGAAAAATTTTAGTCGAGTTTTATTGAAGTCATCTCGGGTTTTTTTGCAACTCTAATTTTGTGAATCGATCTATGATCTGTGTTGCAAACTTTACACATGCCCAATATACATGGACTAAAATTGAAGGAGTTACCAGATTATGAATATATATGTATTTTAGGCCTGGCTAACTACCAGTTGTAAGTATTAAAACGGTATATCGTCTACTTTATCAACCACTTGAAGATAATAATAGTAGAAAGCAATTATAGACTGATGTGCTTTGACAGGCAAATTTTCATCTACAGAATGAATGTTTGAGCCTTTGCCAGAAACCCCTGGGTTATATCTGTAAATGTGTCTTGTTAAGTCCCAATATTGCTTCGTGTCAGTGTTACCAGTAGACATGAAAGGTGCAAAAACAAAAGTTTCGTTCGTTTCAGGATAAAGTAAATCTTCGTAAAGATACCTTAATGAGCCTCCATATAAGTTCCAAAGATCGCCATTTGTCGGAGTCACGGGTGCAGGTTCCAAGTCGTTCTCTGTGGTGTAATTGAAATAACCGTTATCTGTTGGTTGTTTCAAGGTCTTCCCATTGAAGATTATACCCAAATCAAAAGACCAAGCGAAACCTTCAATATTTTTCAATATTTTGGAGGTAGTTGAATGTACAGTTTCTTCAACTGCAACTCTATGATTGATGAGTACGGAAGCGTGCTCTGGTAAGGCATTTGCTTTCGCTCCTCCGGATACAATGTCAACAGCTTGAGATGTTGTAATCAAATATTTGGACGCAGGACTTTTATTCAAGTGGTCCACAACAAGTCTATTGGATTCATAATCAATGTTGGCCTTCAAGATATTTTTTTTTAAACTTTTTTCCACTGTCTTCGAATGTTCTGCAACACATTGCAACTGATTTAATACTGGATTGGCGTTGGTAAGAATACCATTGAAGGGTGTTTCTTCAACTTTGGCAATAAGTTTTGATAAGATTCCAATGGAAGTATGCTTGGGAGGAATTGAAGAATGACCACCAGGAGTATATAACTCAATAAATGAATCAACATATCCTTTCTCAGCTGTAGCAGGCAATATGAAATTTATACCTTCTTCAACATGAAAACCGTCGTTCCCTTCATCAATAATTTGGAATAAAGAATCAGGACCATATCTATTTATGAGATGATCAGAGATTGCTTTAGCTCCCGTACCCCCAGATTCTTCATCGTAGCCGAAGCCCAAAATTATCGTTCTTTCAGGTTTGAAGGTTTTCTCAGATAACAAAAGCTCCACCGTCTCTAATAAACCTATTAAAAGATTCTTACAGTCTGAGACACCTCTTCCATAGAGGTATTCGCCATCATAACCACCGTTAAATGGTGGGTATGTCCATCTATTAATGGTCTCCTTTTGAACAGGAACAACGTCTTGGTGAGCAGTAAGAAGAATAGGTGATTTAGTACTAGAGCCTTGCCAGGTTAATACCAAGGAAAGCTTGTTCACCTTTTCAACTTTCAAATGTTCAAATGTTAAGGGGAATGTGGTCTCTAAGTATTCATGAAGTTTCCCGAAATTTTTCCAAAGTGGTTCCTTTTCATAAAGTTCTTCCAAGGTTTCCACAGACCCGGGGTTTATCATATTATCATAAACTTCGGTGGGAATTTTGACTGCACCTAAAAGCTTTTCAATTGAGGAATTTTTGAAGTCAGTGTCATGAAGAATAGTTGATAACGTATCATTATTGTAAAGATACTTAGACGGATTGATTTTGGGTACCAATGGACACAATGAATCTGGATTTTCTGGGGTAAACGAAGAGTCAATTTGGAAACTGCACTTGTTTTCATTACATCTCAAACCCACATAAAGAAGTGTAACTAAAAGGCAAGAAATGAAAATCTTCCGAAATTTTGTACTCCTATTATTTCTGGTCTTTGACCGATCCCACTCTGTTTCATGAAATGGAAGTTCGTGCTTTTCGTCATACATTTTCATCCTCAATACTTTAAAGTATAACTAGCTTCCTCAATAATCTCTTTTTTTTTTTGGCACAAATTAAGTCCCTTATCTTTATTGTCTCTATACAATTAATATACAACTGAGCAAAACCTGCACATGATACCAAGTGACATAAAATTAGTTCCGGTCTTAGCGCAATATTTAACCTAGTATATAAATTCAACTACTAAATACAGCGCAATGTAGTGTAATATAAGAGTCGATAATAAGCTTAGAACTGATCAAAAAAGTACAATTGGTCTGATAAAACCTTTTCCTTAGCGTGCTTGACAAACGGAATGCTAACATCACCTCTAACCGCAAAACCATGAGAGACACCAGAGAAAAGAGTAAGTTGAAATACTAGTCCTTTCTCTTTAGATAACTTGAGAAGCTCAAGTTCTGTTGCCTGTCTAGATTCAGTAGGGAAAACAGGATCATCCTCAGCAGCCGAAATGCAAATTGGCTTTTCAATAGCCCTGACTTCCTCCATGGTAACAAATGAGGGATGGGCTATTGCTGCAGCATCAAGATGACCCTTAGCACCTAACTCAGTGATCACGAATTTGGCTCCAAAACAGTGACCAATGCCACCTAAAAATTCTGGCTTATACTCTGCACGAACATCCAGTAAAAATTTTTTAACAACCGGCACGATTGTTTCAGGCCTATGTTCAGATTTCCATTTTTCGAAGTCAAGATTGAAATCTGGCGGAACTGGATCACCATTCAAGGTATCAGGAATAAGCACTTTGTATTTACCTGCTTCAGCAAGCTTGTCGGCAATCAACCTATTGTTGTTGAACTTGTTGCCGAAGACGTCGGACGAAATAATTATAATTCTCTTATTGCCATTCTCCTCACCAACCTGATAAGTATCGAGACCAAAAAGTTCTATGTTTTTGCCCTTTGGTTCGCCTTCATGAAAGTTTGACTCGATGCAACATCTTCCTGGTGGATTAGAAGCCATGTTGTATTTTTAGCTAAGTAGGTATAATTAGTAACGTGTAAGGGATTGAGGCTCTTAATCTTGAATTAATCTGTGTTTTACCGTATCTACTATGCAGACTATGCGAATTGTTACAATGAGGGGAGTCACAAGAATAAGAGCCGTATTGTTATGAACCAGTTGTCGACCCAGGGCCATGAGCAATTCAAAAAGTGTTGTGTACGCTCAAGCATATGCTCATCAATCAACTAAAACCAAGACTTAATCTGAAGGCTCTATGAAAAAATTTACCTTAAGGGCTTAAGTTAATATTTAAGATTATACGCGGACGAGCACATTTACTTGGGTAACAAGCATTGAGCATGTTCGATAGTAACTCCGTATATATGAAAGCGTACATCTTCTCACCTCCCAGAAGTAAACGGTCTGACTAGTAATAAACACTTCAAAATACGTTGTCGCGTAAACAATGAAGATTATGCTTTGGCAATTTACAGACTCTTTAGTCGGCAATCTACACTCGAAAATAAACAAAATTGTATTATTGAGTTTTTACTGCCTGATGGTGTAGCACCTCAAAATGACTGGTGGCATATTCGCGATGACTTTTGTTCGAAAATGACTTCGACCAGCGATCACTGGATTTCCAATTAACTCGTGCACAGTAACTTGTTATCAAATAACTTTTCCATGTTTTAGTGCATCTTTTATCTGAAATCGAATCGTAGCTATCTATATAGAGAATAGGTTAAACTTGCATTGAAGATTGTTGTCGTTGTGCTATTGTAGAAAACCGGTATAATTCTGAGTATCTTCCTCAGTTATGCCAGTCGATTCTTCATGCAAATCAAGCCATTTCACTTTCAGTAGCCGACGATGAGAAGCAGAGTTATTGATTAATTTGCTTACACAATTTTCAATTACCAATAGACATATGGCATCATAGCCTCCTGCTCCAGGAACGACACCTCCAAGACACCCTTCAAGGTCATTGCAATCGTTCAAGAGTTCTGTTTGCTCTTGTGGCTCAATATCTGCCTCTGACGAGATTGTGAGTTCTTTCAAATACTTTCGAATACACTTGATCGAGTTGACAAGTTCTGTAAAAAGCTCATACCCCTTTTTTCTTATTAACATTGTTTGCTGATGAATGTTATTCACAGTAAGCATACTTACCTCTTCAATTGCTGATGCATATGTCTTTGGATCTTCCCTGAACAATGTGTTCAATTTATTCAATGCAATAATTAAGTCATTGTTTGCTCGGTTGAGGTTCCCGTACAAAGCATTACTTTCTTCTGGATGTTCTTTTCCCCACGACAACACTTTTGAGACTAATTTAGGAGTTTCTGATCCACCCTGAATGTCACCGACAAGGAGACGAATTTTTGGAGGGAGAGAGCACGGCTCATGTCTGAAATCCCATACCAGATTAACCACGGACCTCAAAGTTTGAGCATATGATTTTCTAGTCTCATTATCATCAGTAACACTAACTGTATTTTCTAAGAGTGGATTTATCAAAGAAGGCTGAAATCTACGGTAGATAATGGACCCGAAAATAGCAGCTCCAATATCAAAACCGGAGCCAATCTTCTTTTGGGCGTAACAATGAGAAATTTGAGCCAAGTTGTGGACTACATTGTGACCCGGGTTTTCAGTAAACACGGAGCAGAGTGCAGCCGTGACCACAGAAACAAGTCCAGCGGAAGAGCCCAAACCTGTTTTAGCCACATCTTGAATTTCATCTTTATGGTATAAGAAAACACGCTTGCGATTCTCAGAACACTTTGCTAAACAATTTTCCAGTGAATGGTAGCCAGGATCCGAGAAAATAACAATATCAATACTAAAGTTCACAGTTGGTTTAAAATATGCCAATACAGTTGCAATTGTAGCTTCCAAGAAAGGATTCTTATTATCATTGGTGTTCTCGAAAAGTGGCGGAATATCGTTCAAGGTAACTTTATAAAACCATTCTCCCTGACTGAATTGCGGAGAGTGTACTTTTATCATCGAAGTGTTCAAACTGTCATCGTGTTTATTTTTAACAACGGCATGCATTCTAGAGGATATAGCAACCACGTAAGAAGTATATCTTGGATCTAAAACCAAGTACCCTCCTGCTAAAAGAACCTTTCCTGGGGCGCTGAACGCTCGTAAGCTAGACATTTTTCGAATTGCAATATTTTTACTCTAGATCTTTTAAATTGTTAGTCGTAAATTTGGGTAAAAAAAATGCAGCGCTAATTGATCAATATTATCTACGAATGGGAAGATATTATAATTTTTTTTAACATGGAACCCTTAAGCGAAGGAGAACGAGATGCATTGAAAAGAACTAAGGTAATCGGAATCATTGGTCTAGGCGATATGGGTCTTCTATATGCCCGCAGATTTAGTCAAGAAGGATGGAGAGTAGTTGGATGTGATAGAGAAGAAATTTATGAATCAATGAAAGAGAAATATAGGGAGGAAAAGTTTGAAGTCTTGAAAAATGGACACTTCGTTTCTCGTATTTCTGACTATGTGATTTATAGTGTGGAAGCAGAAAACATAGAACGTATCGTCGCCATGTATGGTCCTTCTACTAAGGTTGGAGCAATAGTTGGTGGTCAAACCTCGTGCAAAGCCCCGGAAATCGGCGCATTTGAGAAGCATCTTCCTGAAGATGTTGAAATAGTATCTCTTCATTCATTGCATGGACCCAATGTGAATACAATAGGACAGCCGTTGGTCTTGATTCAGCATAGAGCTTCAGTTGAAAGCTTTCAATTTGTTGAGCTGCTTGTTTCAGGCTTGAAATCAAAAGTTGTATACCTTTCTGCAGAAGAGCATGATAAAATTACAGCAGATACTCAAGCGGTTACTCATGCTGCATTCTTGTCCATGGGGGTCGCGTGGAAGTCATCCAACCAATATCCTTGGGAAACACCGAGGTGGGTCGGAGGCATTGAAAATGCAAAGATCAACATCTCATTGAGAATATTTTCTAACAAGTGGCATGTTTATGCTGGTCTTGCCATTACAAATCCGTCTGCTCACGAACAAATTTTGCAATATTCTAAATCCGTCACTGAATTGTTAACGTTGATGATACAAAGAAGAAAAGACGAATTGAGAAGGAGGCTCATGGAAGCTAAACTGTTCGTTTTTGGCAACATTATTGCCCATGATTTGCTTCTAGATGACAGTATACTAGAGAAATTTTCTCTTAGTAAAATACCCCCAGGAGGAAGACAGCCAAACTCACACTTATCCTTGTTAGGGATCGTCGACAGTTGGTATCGCATGGGCATAGTTCCATATGACCACATGATATGCTCAACACCCTTATTCAGAATATTTTTGGGCGTCACGGAGTACTTGTTCTGTACACCTGGCTTATTGGATGAGTGTATTGAAGTTGCGGTTGATGATCCTTCTTTCAGACAGGATGATCTAGAATTCACAATTGCTGCTCGAAACTGGTCTAGCATAGTTTCATTTGGTAGCTTTGAGTTATATAAAAAGGAATTTGAAGATGTTCAAAAATTCTTCCTGCCCAAATTTACCGAAGCAAATGCAATGGGTAATGAGATGATCAAGACCATTTTACAAAGAGCCACTGAAAGAGAATCCCAATAAAGCATTATTCTATGATTATTAAATATATCTCAATGTATATACGAATATTAAAAATGAAATGTTGAGTTCAAAGAATACCAGACTGTTCTAGATTAGAGTTGCTCTTCTTTTATCACATCCATCAACCAATCCAAACCCTCAGTTAGACCCTCTCCTTTTACAGCACTAGATGCTACTATACTCCAGCTTCTATCCTTCAAGTCGGTCAAGCTAAGCGCTTGTGAAACTTCTGCTGCTGTCAAAGCGCCCGTTTGATCCTGTTTGTTTGCAAATACTAATAATGCACTATCCAAGAGTTCTTCCTCTTTGAGCATCGTGTGTAACTCTTTGCAAGCGATATCAATTCTTTCTTTGTCTGTTGAATCAACAACAAATATAACAGCAGCTGTGTTACTGTAATAGCATCTCCAATAGGGTCTGATTGACGTCTGGCCACCCAAATCCCAAATATTCAATGTTAAGTTCTTATATTTTAAAGTCTCCACATTGAAGCCAATGGTCGGTTTCGTTGTGACAACTTCACCCATCTGCAACCGATACAATATTGTAGTTTTACCGGCTCCATCTAAACCTAAAATCAATATCCTAATCTCTTTATTCACGCCCCATAATTTGTTGAAAACATTGGTGAAACTGAATGCCTGTCCCATGTCGACTTATGATGTACCCTGGCTAATGCTTCAATCTTACCGAACAAATTTTCGAACTTGTTGTCACTATTAATTCAATTCAATACGAATATAGGATTCCGAAGTTGTTTTGAATATGATCACTTATTTGCGAACGGTGTCCAGTGTTATCTATTTTTTGTATCAATGAACCAAAAATGCCTCTTGATTTTGTATGACTTATTTGGTGCTGTGCTACTAAGTTTTCTATTGTAATCAGACTAACTATGCAAATTCTAAGTTTCCGTTGGCAAAATTCGCACATGATCTTGCACCTGATTTCAATGATAAAAGATGATGTGCACTGAGGTCCTCAAACTAGTCAAATTGTGATAATCATTGACAGACAGGCAATAATAGTTTAGTAAAATGACTGATTCAAGTCCTAAAAGTATTCTTAGAAATAAGTATGATAGTAACAAAGACAATGAAGAACAGTTGGACCAATTTGATAGACAAGAAGTAATCAAAAATACTAGGCTCAATTCCCAATTGCATTCGGAAGTATCCAAGGGTGATGAAATTAGATCCAAGTTAGCAGCAAACAAAGCCAAAAATGGCTCAGATAGTCAAGAAGAGCGCTTGAAGTGGGATGAAATCAATCTTTATCAAACGGAACAACTGAAGAATGCCACAATGAAGATAGACGAGCCAAAAACCCCATATGAGGGAGGCTTCAATCCCGAAGGAGAATATTACAGAGATGACGACGAAGACGAAATACCACTGCTTGTGCTCGGAAAAGGCGAAGTCGATGACAACACCAAATCTCTAGGTGAGTCTCTCAATGGGGGTGAGATTGTGAGAGAGCCTGAGAGCGAAGGGTCAATTGAGCAAGCAGAAGAAAAACCTATTTCCGCCGAAGACAGACACAGGTTATTCGAAGAAAAGAGGAAATCTCACTATCATATGAAAGGTGACGCATTGAGACATCAGGCTGCTATGTTCAACGTAGATGACGACGATTGATACCTATGCCGTCAACATGAAAGCAAGTAGTCTTGAGTAGATTTGAGATATGTAATAGTTATATGATTTATTTAAAATTAAACTGAAAAGTACTTCAAATAGCTAGCTTCAAGCTTACCTGATGAAACCAACTCTTTAATGGCCTCAGATATTGATCCCTTCGCATCGCTTCCTGTGACCTTAGCAGCTAGATCAGACAATTGAACGTCATCCAACTTCTCAATTATCAATTCAATATCATCATCAATAGCAGGAGCATTTGCTTCATCTCCAAAATACCCCGAATCTTTGGAGGAGGACCTGATAGTTCTTTTCGCTTTCTTTTTTGCTGCTTTTGCGGCCTCCTTTGCTTTCTTCGAATCGACCTTTTTGGAAGCAGCTTCTTCCGCGGCTTTCTTGGCTGCAGCCTCTTCAGCAGCCTTCTTGGCAGCGGCTTCTTCTGCTGCTTTTCTAGAATCTGCTTCACGATCCCACTTTCTCTTAGCCTTTTCCTTCTTTGCTTCTTCTTTAAACTTCTTTATTCTTGGATCCTCAGAATAGGCTCTTTCAATTAGCTGTATAATCCTCTTGTTATCTTCCTGCTTGAGCTTCTTTCTGGCTGCAAGATTTTTGCGCTCGATGTAACGCTTATGGTCTCTGTTCGCAGTGTCATCAGGAACATCTTCATCTTTGAATTCAAAAGTCTTCCATGAGTCAAACTTACCCCAAAATGCGTAAAACTTATCCACCTCCTCTTTTGTTGCATCTGCATTACCTAAAAGTGCAACAGGTTGCTTCTTGGAAAATCTGGCCTCACTTTCAAATACAGGGCCCCATGCTTCAAAAAAATCGTACTCTGATTTAACTGCAGGTGGAAGAACATCAGCATTCTCGTCAACTGAATCAAACTGCTGTCTTTTTATGGGATCCAACATGACCTCGAATGCTTTTTGGATAATCTTGAAAAAATCGTCCTGGTCCAATCCTCCACTTGCTGACTTCTTGTCAGGATGGTGCTTAAGAACTTGTTTCCTATGTGCTCTTCTAATTTGATCCTCGTTGGCTCTCCATCTTAGTTTGGATAAACCCAAAACGGCATATAAATCTGCTGACTTCCATTCCCTGGGGTCATGGGACAACAATTCTTCGTCTTGGTCTTCATCCCCAATGTCATCATCGTTATCTTCTTCAATTTGCTTAACATCCTTTTCAGCCTCCAACTTCTCAAATTCAGACCAGGTATGGCCCCTCAAAGTTCTTGAGGCGTGAGCAAGAAAAGCTCTTCCAACAGGCTCTATAGGACGCCTGATAGGAGCAGATAATTTAGCATGAGACTTGAAACTTTCGCTTCCGCTCAGGGTTAAAGATGGGAGAATAATTGACATGGCAAATCTAATTCTTCTATGTTAAGCTTGATGATGTATAAAAACCTATATCGAAAATTTTTTATTAGGTGGTACGTTAGTGACAAGATTTACTCGCTAAAATGAGATTTACAATTTATATGTTATTTCGTATATCATTGAAGGATAAAAGTGAACGGTAAGCTAAGCTAAGCGATTTATCTGGAACACATCCCAGAGATACAGAGAGTGTGCTTGGTTTCTTTCCCAACATAGTGATTCAGTTATCACTAACTGCAGCCATATCTAATACCTCTATAGAGCCTTCACCTTTTTTGACTAATGCATTTTCACCCTGTAGAAGATCAACAATCGTTCTGTAATTCACAGGATCTATGATAGACAAGCATTCGTATGAATTAGCATCTTGCTCTTCTGAATCAAATTTATGAATTAGTGGCTTAATATGATCCTCGAAGATTTTTTTTTTGGCCTTGTTAGTCAAGTTTATTTTGACCTTCATCTGTGCCCGAGCAATTGGGACTATTTGCTTATCTATCAAAACTCTAATTGCTTCAAGTGCTTGAATTTTTGCGGGTTTGTTGGGATTTACGTGAAACTTTATCTCGTTTAAAAACTTTTGGATCATTGAAGGGGGATATATCTTTTTGGTTTTGGGGTTGATACATTTTGTCGATATGATAGTTAAAAACTCATTCTGCTTTTGTTGCAAATTGGCATTTCTTTCCTTTTCATTTAATTGAATCTCTCCCTTTTCTAATATTTCAAGGATTATTTTGTCTTGGTCTGTTGTACCAAAACTCTTTTTCAAATCATCATTATTGGCCACCTGTCCTTTTGAAACATTTTGAAACACTTGAGGAATTTGGATGACTTCATCTAAGTCTTTCTCTATTTTTTGTCTCCAATCTTGTACTTTATTCTGGTAACAAGCAATTTCGAATCTTTTTTTGCCTTTTTTCATCCTAACGAGTGACACGTTAGTCAATCTGATTTGCGTATTAGGTTGGTTGATCACAGCCATTTGTGCCTTTTTTACGCTTATTATCAGTGAAAAGCAGCCGCAGCGAAGGAAAGGAACCTCTAAAGTGGTATATTATTTCTTCATTGCCAGATGTATTTGCACGTGACCACTAAAATATAGTAAAGGTGGCATACCAGAGGGCCCAGCTTCTACAATTTGGTGTTCACTTCATGCAATCACGTTATATACTCGGAAAAATATGAAACTTATATATACATATATGTCTCTGAAAGATCGAAGCTACTATGCTTCTTCTTTGATTTATCGTTGGTGGTTTAGATCCATCTGATTTGGAAGATACATGACAACAACATAATAAGAGTTTTTATTAGAACATCATACAAGACACGGCTCATATATGTTGATGACAGTGAGCTTTTAGCAAAGTAATTACGTAGAAGCTAAATGATACCGTCTACTCGTCATCTTCATCGTCACCACCTTCTAAAAATCTAGGTCTTACATCTTTCCACAACTTTCCCTTGTTGTGATTTTCATACCAGGCTGTAACTGCAGAGTCAAAAAATCCCTCAAAAGCAAAGGCACCAGCAAAAATGGTTGCAACGTAAACAGAATTTCTTTGGAAAAGCTGGCTTATCAATGACTATTACATGTTAGTAAATTACTCCATAAACACTATCATACATGCCGCTCGAACACCCTGTATATCGAGAGCAGAGACAATTCGGCGACTGTAGAAGACAGTAGTAAACTATTCTCATTAGCATGGGTGTTACTCCCGAAAATAACATTTGAAGCAAATTTCAGGAACAGAATTGATCAGAGAAAGCCATCAAGGGAATTAATCAGTAATGAAACACCTTCAATATAGATCCAACAATCCACTTCCAAGTACGACAAGACATGAAGGAAAAGTTATAATACTCGTCAAAACTTCTCTCCTTGTCTCCAGAATCCATAAAATTCACGTTTTCCTCTTGAAATTAAACATCATAAAAAAATAGTAGACAGCAGTACCTCATCTTCATCTATCAACTTACCATCTTGTTCTATACAATTTGATCAAACAGAATAAAAATAATTAAATTAAACCAGATATAAAAAAATCATGGTTTTTCAATTGGAATTGATTGGCTCCTTTTATATTATGTAATATATTATTAAGATGAAAATTCACTTGATACTGTATATAGTAAAACATCATTCTAACTTAGCACCATTCAACTGTTTCGAGGTTTCTACAACGGTAGATTCACCTGATCTGCCAGAACCTGGGTATCTAGTACCTTTATTTTTCACCTTCTTCGCTTTTTTTTCTTGTTTCGGAGCTTCAGATGGATAACCTTTACTTTGTGCTTCTTGAAATTCTTCATTAGCTTCAAACTCTTTTCTTAACGGTTCCAACAACTCATTAATACTATCAGAAACACCTGTTTTCAAATCAACCGGGCCTAACCTTTCGGACGCAAAATCAGCCTTCAACTCATCAATTGACTTATAAGTGATTGGGCCACCGTACTTTTCAGGTCTGTCGATGTGAAATGAGAAAAACCCATCCTTTTGTGCCTTCAACTCCTGAACTGGCTGAATAACATATTCCAAGAAAGCTATCAATCCATTGTCTTTGACGTCGCCCGGAGCACAAAAAGCACTGTTGATTTTCTTCTTAACCTGTTTTGGCTCCTCAAGAATGTCAATCTTCGAATTGGGATCGGAAGCACTCATCTTACCACCCTGAGTCAATCCAGGAACCATGGGATTCATGAGGTGTGCTCTCTTTTTATAGCCAATACTTTGCAAGTTCTCTTCGGCTAAAACAAAAATCTTTCTTTGATCTACACCACCAAACTGAGCGTCAACATCTAAGTACTCCTCATCCAATGCTTGCATCAAGGGATAAATCAATCCCGACAAAAGCGGATTAGCAACTTGTTTGACAACATCAGCACCAGCTCTTTTAGCATCATTCTGTGAAACAATATTAGATAATCTGAAGATGTCCAATGTATACTTTTCAGAAAGTTGGTAACTTGATCCAACCACAAATTTCAACTTCTCCACTGGAACATTTATCGATTTCAAGATTGCCTTAACAACATGCTCATAGTATTTTGCTCTATATTGAACAACTTCCAAAGGTGCCTTCATATTGTCTAAGAAGGCATGTAAATCTGCCAAAAGAACAGTAACTTCACAGCCCGCTCTTAAAAAATGTGCCAATTTGACCATGGGGACGAAATAAGCGCAATGTGGTCTGCCAGTAGGTGCTGTACCCCAGTAAACTTTCAATGGTCTGTTCTCTTTCTCAATAACATCTTTGATAATTTGAGCATTCAAAGTTTCTTGTAAACCTCTAGAAATCAAATTAAGCTTCTCAGATGGGTCTTCAACTGTTGACATTTTCTGTATCTATGTATAATGATGTTGTACCGTTTGAAAATAGCTTGAGTTCTCTAAGAGTCATTTTTGACAGAAATTCCTCATACCAAATAAATTTAATATACAGGTCGCGGTAAGAGGTACATAGATCCTTCTACTGATTTCTAAGACAAGTTATGGAGACATCTAGTGTGAATTCTCTGTAACATAGAAGTAACAACAGATGTATCACTGAAAGGAATGAGTATGGAAGATCTAAAGAGGTTTTTGGTCAGTATGCCTACTGGGTTAGGCTGTAATGAGCCCTTAATATTAAGACAAAATTTATTCAAGAATTTATACTTCTCTGCTACCAATGACGGTAAATTTTTGAAGACACTCTTTCCACATATTACGGATGAAGAACTCGATGAAGCACAAAACAGCAAATTTAAAGTCAGCACTGAGAAGGTAAGGAAGCCATATTTTGAAACCAAACGTAGTCGATCTGAATATACTCACCCCTCAAACAGAGCTTGCGCAAGACCGTTCAAGAAGGGTGAGCCCGTTTATCGTTGTGAACTGTGCAGCTATGACGAAACTTGTGTGTTGTGCGTGCACTGTTTTAACAGAGATGATCATGTTGACCACAATGTGTATATGTACATTTCTAAAGGTACTAACGGCGGCATATGTGATTGTGGAGATCCAGAAGCTTTTGTCAATGAATTGCATTGCAAATGTGCTGAATATTCCAGCAATGATTCGGCAGAAAGTGAAATAAAGGAAAATTTAGGTGGGTCTTTAAGAGGTACAATAAGGATTTGTTTGGATTATATTTTGGATGTGACAAATTTCTCTGTTTTGACAATTCCTTTTATTCATAATAACATTGATAAAGACGGTGCCCCATTGACTACCGAGATAATATCAAACTACTCTTCGTTGCCTAGTGGTAGATATGGTGGTGCTACTGATGCAAATACAACGGAGTCATGGTATTTAATTTTATGGAATGATGAACATCATGACTTTAGACAAGCTAACAGAGCGATCCGTGCTGCTACGGGTTACAATCAGAAAAAAGCAAGTGAAATAGCAGAGGAGATAAATACGCAAGGACGTAGTGTATTGAGGGAAAGCAAAAACTACACCGAATTACTCAAATTCAAGACAGTCGCTGAGATGGACGGCTTAGTAACGTCTATTTCGAGTTCAAGAGATTACCTCAGAGAGGTAATGGTCAAACAAATTTTCAATTGGCTCTCCGAAATCATCAATTTTTCTGCAAACAAAAAATTTAGCGAATTGAGTAAAAGTTATTTTGTCGAACTATTGCTAGAGCCCAATTTCAAATTTTCAAAAGTTTTTCCGGCTGAATTTATAAATGGACTTTCCATAAATGATAAGAGAAGATGCTTCGAAAATGGGCTTTTGTATGAAGGTGAAATGGTTAACTTGGGATTGACTCAAGTGAAGAAGTCTGCTGATCTCAAAGAATTCATGAGACCAGCGCATATCGTGCTCGAAACGAACCGAAAGTTAGACAAGCTACAAAACTCTAGGTTACAGTTTCTTCTACTTTTTCAGACTCGATTTCCTTCAATCGTGAGGAAAAAATTACCCAACTTGCTTTTACCTCCTATAATGGCTATCAATGAGAAAAAGGCAATACTAAGTAGCCAGTTCGTGGAGATGTACCCAATATTGATAACCTCGATGGCTCTTTCTGACAGAGAAGAAAACCTAAATATTCTTGACGAGCTTTCGTCTCAACTTTTGTCATGCCCCAAATGCGTATCTGCTATACTCAAAGAAGGTAATGCTGAAAACATTATTGGACCTGTGACACAAATAATTGAAGAGCACTCATCTAGGTGGAATTATGAAAGTGGGTATCCGAATTTTGTTGATATCGCAAAAGGGCGTCCCCAGTCATACAGGTCCATAAAAAAAGCTGTAATAAGAGGCATACGGGACGTTGGGCATCTAGTCGACAAAAATTTGCTGGAAATAAATGTGTTTCTTACAAAAGAAAATTTACTAATGCTACTACTTTTCTTGCGCAACTTTCAAGGATATTGGCCCATCGAAAGAAAGTATGGCGAACATGTCGAGAGGGAAGTTTTTGACTTCGTAGTTCATATGGAGTATTCGACTGCTGTTCTTAACATAGCGAAGCTGATTGCAACTCGGGCTCTCGATTCTAAGAGTGACTTCAAGGATGTAGTGAAACTAATACTGGATTATTTAAATCTAAGAAAAATAAGAAAGCATGCTCCCGGGATAGCTGAATTCCAAGTGAGTAAAGAACCGACGTCTTTCATAAATCCTATAAATTCTTTCCTTTCGTTTTTACTAGAGTATCAGGATATTGAGGCTTTATATGGCACTTTAAAGAAAAGCAATGAGCCATTTATGAATATCTCGGACATTTCGCTTCGCAGCATTGTTTTGGCAAGTCAAGTAAAAGTGGGATTTTGGATAAGAAATGGATTCAATGTCTCAAGACAAGCATCATTATATACTGATTTGATGCGTGACATATCATTTTATAGAGACTTCCATTTGAACCAGGTTGCAGCTATTTTGGATGATCCTAGAGCTACGTTGTACAATTTTTTGGATAGATGGGAGCTATTGGCGTGGTTTTTGAATGATGTTCCTCATAATAAAACGATATATGAGGAAAGATTCAGTGTATTAGTTGAGAAATTTGTTATCTATTTGTACAATTTGATAACTCAGAGGACAAGCTTCAAGAGGATGACTCTGCACGAACGAACGGTTTACAATGCTAGGCAGGCGATTTGCTACGCGTTGTGTACTGAGCCAAAATCCTATTCCGAATTAAGACAACATATTGACTTGGAAGTGAGCGATTTGAAGGAATTCGACTCCATCTTAAACGAGTGCGCGACCTTTCAAGCCCCATCTGGATTAATCGACTCCGGTATTTACAGGTTAAAGCCTGAAGTGTTTGAGGAATTGGATCCGTTGAGCTTGTACTTAGACTCAAGTGAATTCCAGTCCGTTTCGGAAGCACTCATCAAGAACATATCCAAAAATAAGAAGATGAAAGAAGATACGGTGATCATTGTGCCTAAAATCGATAAAAGTTGTTCTAACATTGTGAATGAGAAATTAGGCGATTTTACAAAAACGAAAGACTTTGCCAAATTGATATATAAACTTCTTCAAGCGTCTATTGATGATTCAGATGAGACGTACTTACCCCATCTTTTGCATTTGATTCATGCAATAGTCAAAGATGACGAGTTGAAGCACGGACAAGATTATTTATCTGAAAGTTTCGTAATAATACCAATAAGCGATTTGTTATTGACTATTGCAGAATCGACAATGTCCAAACATGTTATCACAAAAGCAGATTTTTTAGTAAATCAGTTTATCACGAAAGACGGTAGAATCACTGAAAGTCTTATTGATTGCTTTGGTGAAGAATATATTCTTTCATACAGGAAAAGAAAAGTTGGCTTGTTTGAGTCTGATTCTGAGAAAAGGAAAAGATTGGCAGAGGAACGTACAGCTAAAATAATGAAGAAATTTGCCAAGAAGCGTCAGAAGTTTTTGGATCAAAATAAAGATCTAGACTCTAAAGAGAGGTCGGATAATGCTGGTTTTAACTCTAGATTGAGAACTTGTGTATTATGTGGTGATTCAGAGAGTGCCAATGAACCATTTGGTCTTTTGACTAGCAAAACTAGATGCTCATCATTATGGAAAATTCCTGAAGATGCCAGTGAGTATTCTTCCTTGGCATTCAAGCCTCTTAGTTTGCAAAATAATCCTAAAAATGGTGATATATACGGTACGGGGTATAGTTATTCGGCCAATGAGTCTCCTTTGAATAACGCTGCAATCGAAGCAACTGTTTTATCCACTTGTGGGCACCACATGCATTATTCATGTTACCAAAGATCCACCAATGGACTAAGACATTTGCCTTGTCCATTATGTCATAATCTTCATGATACTTTTGTTCCAGCCTTTATCTCTCCTGAAAGAAAAGAAAGATTTGACGAAGTTATTCTGGGCCCCCCTACATCTATCAAGTACAATAAAATATTCATGTCGTCAAGTCAACTGAAGAATAAAATACTTTCCAAATTGCTTGTTAGTGATGAATACAACACTGATGATAGAGTCAAACGACTTACGAAACCTATCATGGAAGATTTGTTACCTCATATTAGTAACAAGAAGTTCTGCGTTGAGATTAATGATAACGATAGAAGTTTCAACAAGCTTCAAAATTTATCAGTCTGTATCGCAGACACTATACGTATGAATGAGATATCTACTAGACTTGACGGAGAAGAAAGTCTACATTCATTCTTACAGGATTTCCCTTCTTCCGCGAAGAAGCTACTTAGATCTTTGATTCAATGTAAGTGTTTTGCTCATGAGGCGAATTTGGCACATTCAACAAATGGCAATGGTTTCAAACTCCAGGTAGACTCGTTTTGGGAATCGGATGTGTTATTGGATGGTGTGTTCAATGAGATTGTTTTGTTGTTTTTTCAAACGGATGAGTCGCTTTTGACCTTGGGAAGACTTGGATATTCCAAGCTCTTCACCATTGCATTGTACTCACTTTTGGAGAGATGCTCTCGTGACCCTGGATACATATATGTTCTTTCTCAGACTGAAGAGCCAATTGATAGTAGTGTTTTTTCGAGTTTTTCTGAGTTGGTAGGAAAATTCCAGGAAGCAATAGATTTCAAAAGTTTCGTGGTCGATAAGAAAGAGTTTACTAAGAAACTCTATTTTAGTGTGGAAAGAATTCTTCTACCTTTTTTCAGACAGCTCCTAATATTTGAGGATATTATCACTTCACAACTTGACGAAGAAAACAACTTAGTTTCCCAAGAAAAATTTCAACTGTTAACTACGTTGCTGAACCCAAAGCGACTCGATTCTCTCGATTTTTTGGCGCAATGTTTGGGACTACCAGAGTACAATGATCTCATCAAGGGTATTTCCTCTGCAGGAGGTGATGTATCTTTCGAGTTTGAGTATAAAGTATTTGATATTGTTTTGAGTGCAAAGATACCCAAGTATATGCATCTTGGTGTTTTGACTCTTGAATATCCGGGTATTGTTCAACTTATTGACTTGCCAAAAGATTACACTCTTTGTATTACAGACTATGATAGGAGCTCGACCAGAGGGTCTTACGATTATATAATATGTCTTCATTGTGGATCTAAAATCAAGCTTTCCAGACAATCACAGCATGTGAACACATGCAGCAGACATACAGCTATATTTTATTATCCAAGGTTGAATATTCTCAAGGTAAGCACTCACATTGAGCATAACCAATTCACAATTGAACTTTTTGCTCCTTATTTGACAGTACATGGTGAGGCCAAACGCCCACGGACCATGGGAAAGGCCACCTTAAATGAACTTAGATACAAACATTTGAATAAACTTTGGTTGAACCAAGGTTTATACGGCTTCGTTACAAGAAGTATATTTGGTGCGAGACAGCAACCCGGAGTTCAACTTGATGCATTTGATTTAGCTGATAGTGAAGTCGACGAAGACGAGGAAGAATTAGAGTATATATAAAATGAGTTGATACCTTGCAAGTCGAGTAATGTTATAATGTTTCCCACCCGCCTGCATCCATGACTCCATCGAGTTTTCTCACTATATAGTTTTGAATATTGTGCTGTAACCAAACGTTTCTAATAAAATCATCATATCTTGGTTTCATCAAGTACAAAGTTTTATTTCTTTTACTCTCTAAAGGGACGGGAAGCTCGCCATGTCGATCCAAATAAGGAGCAGTGTGAAACGATCCGCCACTTTTATACATCAAAAGGAGACTGCGCTCTTTCGGAAGAAGAAAAATTCCCACGCTATTGGCGCATTCTTTCGAATAATGTGTTGTACATTGGCCTTCTTTGCACCCTATCGCCCTAGTTTGTGCATCCACCACCTCCCCACAAAACAAGCAAACAGCTGGATCTTCAATAAAAGTACTTGGATTGTTATACTTGTCCAGGTAGTAGTATTTCGAGAAGAAAAAATCTAGTCTCTCAGGAAGACTTATGAGCTTAACAATTCCTGGGTATTCGATTGAATCTTTGAAGTCAATATCCTCGATGGGGCTAGATCTCAAAAAGTTTAGAATCGATTCAAATCTCATACCCTCTGATGTTTCAGGGTTAAGATCAAAGTTCTCCAAAAACTGCCACGTAAAAGGCAATTTCAAGAATGAACACAACCTGTCAGCTTCAATCAAGACATCATTCGATTCATTGAAATCAATTGATCCGGTATCTGCAGAAGCAACGAAAGCTGTAATTGCGGACCTTCTTAAAAACGGAGTTACTGACTTAATAATCATTGAATAGAGTATATATCCAAACTTGAGATCAGTAACATCTGCTCTTTCTTCATTCGAGCGAAAAATGCAGTTTTTTAATTTGTTAAATAATGACAATGAATTCGATGCATGCTTCTTTTCGATTCCAGATATCACGGGAACGTCATAAAGAGAGTAGTTCATATTTTGGTAATACTCATGAGAAATGATTGTTCTCGTTAAAATGAGCGAAACTTGGATGACATGTGCCATGTAACACATGTGTAACACCGTATTGAACGAAAAACCATTATTTGGTAATGGTGGGATTTTAACCAAAGTTTCAAAAAAGTCTCTTTCTAAAATAGCCTCATTCAAGGAGTCTGATGATAGCAAAAGAAGCTCCGATAGAATCTCCAAAGAGACACCAGTGCTGGTGCTTTTATTGGAGTTTCGAAGCCAACCCTCCACAGCTAAAAGTAAGTTGGTGTTCCTAAATTCGTAGAGGGTGCGTAAGTTTATCAATGAGTTATTTGAGAGCTGATTGATAACAATATTGTCTTTTGATTCCACACCCCTCAAACTGATTTCAACAGATTTGATGCTATTGCTCAAAAGCATAGAAGACTCTGGCTTGAGAACCTTTGGAAAGGTGAGAAGATTGAGAGTATGAAACGTGCTAGACAAAATAGCAGGATAATTTTCCAGCGCAGAGCTCGAAATGTCAGATGGCGAGTTAGAGATTAACTCCACAGCTGACTGTGAAAAGTTTATCGAGGCCTTTACCTCCTGATAAACATTTTCTGAAAATTTTAGAAACCAATTCTGCTCGTGTACGTTTTGAGTCCTAAAGTTATCAAAATTAGACATTGGATTAGGTGACAGATTCAAAAAGTTGGAAAGCAGCTTGCTGTTTGTATTCCATAAGATTGGAATGAACATATTGTTAATTGCTTTGCACAAAGGACACAAAAATTCCTTATGTTCGATGTTTTCGGGAGTATTTCTTGTGATCTGATTCAGTCGATTCCGGTTTCCATTTAAAAAATTGACATAGCATTGAAAGTGCATTCCATGGCCACAGCTCAGAGATACCAATTTACTATCAATGTGTTCTTGGCTTTTGAAACCAGGGCCAATCACATTGTTTTGCTCGATCTCATTTATGTACTTCTCCCAATTGTCAGTGAAAACTTGGTTTTTGCTCTCATATTGATCGCTATCTAAATTGGGGTTATCCGAAAAAGATTTAAGAAACCAGTATTGATCATCAAACGGAACAGTTCTGAATTCTGAAGACTTAGAGATGTAGGATATGATACCAAAAGGCCCAGCATTCTCTGATGCATTCTGACAAAGGAGACAATGTGGCTCTGGAAACGTCCAGCTTCCTGCGTCATAATCCTCCATTTCGGCATCGCTGTATTCTTGTTCGTGGCAATTGTCCTTCAAAAACAGTGATTGTTGCTTCTTGAACTTAGCCATTAATTTAGCTTGTCTTTCCTTCGCCATTCTCTTTTTTCTATCAAGCTCTTCCTCATCACTTAGAATCGACTTACCGGACTCCAATTTCACAGGGTTGAAGTCAGGAATCTCTTCACTTAAAATTTTCTCTAAACTATGATACTTTGATTCGAATATTTTAAAGATAGCTAGGACTTTTGAATGGTGCCCTCCGAACAGATCGTCAGCTAAAATTTTGTAAAGAAGAATACCAATGGATGTTCCATATGTATCCAGAATATTAACGAACCTATCATAGAAAGTTCCGTAGCGTGCAGTATCGATGAATTTTTCATAAGCACATATATGAATTAAATGCAATGCTGTTTCCAAAAGAGATTCTAACTCCTTTATACCAACTTGTAGAATATGTTTCAAAGTTCTTATCAAGAAGTTTGAAAAGTAGGAAGAAGCCGAGAAGTTTCCAACATATTTATATGGCCCAAGTTCTTCAGGGTTTTTCAACTGAGGTTCTATGACCACCTCCGATTTAGGTTTGCTGAGCTTCTTCAGTAATCGATTCTTGACGAATTTGATTGCGTCATCCTTGGTGTTTGCAGAATAATTAAAATAGTACGGGTTTACTTCGTTGCAGTATTCTTCCTTCAATTTGTAGTGTCCTATATCTTTCGATCCCGAAGGAGGCTTGAAAGTGGCCATTTCCTCAAGAAGAATATCGAATCTCCTATCTGCAGCAGTATGTTCAGGTATTTGAGAACACAATTGGGTATAACTCAAAGGACCAAAACATAAGTTGTGAATTATTTCATTCTTGACTCTCATTTTGGAGATACATTCTGTGGCAAATCCTTGCAAATAAATATCTTCAGTCATTAATAAAATGAAAAAGCTCAAACACTCCTCTAGCATATAGGGTAATATTTTTCCGTCGTAAACTAGCGATCTGTATTGTTTTTCGACGTCCTCACCTTCATAAGTCGTGAATCCTCTTTCGTCTTCCAAAAGCCACCCATCCATAAATAGCCACCTACTGAATAAAAGGAAGCAAACTAAATTGGGATTGCTAGTATTGACGAATACCTGAGTTAAAAATAAATCCCTCAGATATCCGCTTTCCCTGAGACTAGAATTTCTATAAAGTTGTAATTGAGATCTGACACTGAAACCATTTCTCACCCAAAAACCAGACTTTATTTGCGACATCAATACTATTGTTCTTATAGGGTAATCAAATATCGAAGCTAATGGGTTTGGAATGTCTAAAGATTGCATAACACTCAAAGAAGATGGCGTAACTGACGACTCCAACACATTCCCAATATCCTCAGATACAGGGAATCCAGATAACTCAATAAGCCATGACAAAAATGAGTGAAGAGGATGCAAGAAACTTACTTTCTCACTATCTATTCTGAAGTGTGGAATGATATTCCCCCCTATCAATTCTTTCGAAATTTGTTTGTCACTTCCCACATTGATATCAACATATTCATCTACCAATCCTGGGTAATCGTTATTCTCGAGCATTAGTAAAAACTGAACCACATAGTTTATTGTATTGGTAGCCAAAACCCTTTTACCTTCCTTCTTCGTCTCATCAAAGTTGGAAAGACAATGAGCAATATACTCAGCAAACTGGTAAATTACCAGTATCGCATGAAAGAATGCAGTATAATCTGGACTTTCATATTCCACATGATTTTTGCTCTCTCTCTTGATGACGGGTCTTCCTTGAAAAAGGGCTAAGATATCGCAAGTCATAGGAATTATGTTGCTGGTAAAAATTGCATTCGGGTCATGAGTTCTGCTCAAGATGTAGCCTATATCGAAGAATATTTGACCCCAGCGCCTATTTTTAAGGCTTTTCATAGATAGCTCTTGAGAAATATCCACATTTTCTGGCGCTCTGATCTCTTCAACTGTCAAAAAGCTGTAAATTGATGCAAAAATTCGGGAGAGATCACCATGCTGAATAATATAAGTTGAGTTTGATGGGCATGTAAAGAGCTGGGTAGAGAGTGTACACATTATGTTAAGCTCGGGCTCTCTATCCAATGTTAAAAACATATCTGCGATTGCCGGATATATATCGACATATTGGCAGCATAGTATGTTTTTGTAATGCAAGTTAGTAATTAAAGATGTAGCGTACATCAGATGTAATACCAATCGTATCGATTTCCAAAATCTCACATCCAAATATACGAAATACTGAAATCTGGATCCCAAATTATTGAGCAGGGAATTATTATCATCAGTCTCCGAGAGATCATATTCACACTCAGAACATATATCGATTGGTAAATTCCACTTAGATGGTCTGAAAAACCAATGAGACTGGCTTTTTTTGGTTTTATAGGAAGGGACTTTAGGAATGTTTAGCATTGTATCTAATGAACCAACCTTGTATTGGTAATCACGGTTTATTGAGGGACGAGAAAACAAACCGACATTCCACCTTCGACAAAACGCCTTGCAGAAAAGATTTTTAGTCTGATTGTTGATCTTGAACATCTCACTCTCTGTGAACTCATTTATCCAAACTAGAATCTCATGACACATTTCCTCCCGAAACACATCTCTATGACTGCGGATACAAGTAGCTAATCCAGTGGCACTCAAAATTTTTTGTCTTTCAAGTAAAAGTGAAATGTTTCGAGAACTGATCACTTTTGCTCTACCAAAACTTTGAACTTCATCTGTCACCATTGCAGCAAACTGCTCAACCTTTTTACTAGCTAGGTGAATTCTCTGAGAAGTATCTCTATAGTGTCTCACTTGATCATTGTATACTAACAAGTAGTATTGATCATTGTTACTGTCACGAACAGTCTCATCGTAGCATCCATATTTTGCAGGATCAAGCATGCTGGATACGACATTCATCTCTACTTTAGATATTTCTAGCTCTTCGGAGTTGCTGAAGTGCAAATCTGAATGAGACATGATGTCTATAATGAAATCCAACAAGGTTTCCATGACTATAAAGAACGACTCTGATAAATCATTAGGCAACGGGCGATTTCTTATCTCGTCATTTTTCTCATCCAGTATCCCATAATCACATACAAATTCCTTTACCCATGCTTCTGGATCTCCACAATCACATACGCCGCCGTTTTCTCGGGGACAAATTGTTATATTGACGTTATGTCCTACGTGATGTTCGGGTTGATAACAATGATGACAAAGAGCACAGGTATCATCGTATCCACAAGTCAAACATCTTATTATAGGTTCCCCCTTACGGAACACTTTTGCGCAAGGCATGTTGGAATGTTGTGCATGATGACTGTGTGTGTCTGATTTAGTCTCTTTTGATTGTAATATTGATTTATAATAATTTGTCAACAGCCACTCATAGTTCGCTTCAATCGTTTCTATTAGTGTTTGTGGTACTGAAAGGCTTTCGCAGTAAGTATGAGCGTTAGGAAAGAACCATTGCAAGTGATTTCCTTCATTGGATATGGCTAAAAATATTGCCTTCCGGATTTGCATTCGTACCTCATCCGAGAAGTTAAAGTCATTGTCGCCAGGTAATGAAAATAGAAACCTTCTTAGGTTGTCTGTACGTGAATCAGTGACCATGATCAACTGTAAATTTCAAAAACCTTATAGTATATTCTCTAAATATTAGATTTAGTGAAGTTTACTTTTACGGCGTCACTCCGCTAATCTAATAAAATGATATCTCGATCAATATTTCAATGTAGCACAATGTTTAAATAATTAGAACAAACAAATAAGTACAACTAGTGAAGATGGACAACGATGAAGTGATATACTACGGAGGGAGCTTGCAGTTGAATACAAAGAAACTAAGTCACGTACATGATGTAATGTCGTTAGCTCTTGGTGTTGGAGCAGGTATTTTGATGCTCGAGTCGGCGTACGGGTTTTTATTCTACGTGGTTGGAGTGAGCATCATAAATGTGATATTTTACGTTGTTTGCTGCCAGAAAAAGCCTTATTTGTTCTTCCGTAACCCTTCGAAAGAGATATTTGTCGACACTTTGATGAGCGACGCTCCGGGATTTATCATGATGTGGTGTTTGGTGTTTGCGTTGGTGAAGTGACGTGTGAACACAAACAACCCCGTTTCTATTGATGCCTTTACTTGCATACTCTAAGTCAGACCTCATAGCAGAAAATGTCCAGTATGGCTAGAGTCACTTTCATGGCTTTATATTTTCACTACAACATTTATAGTTACAATCGAAAAATCAATCTTGTATGGTATTAGATAAAAATGGCATTGACTATACCGTCGACAGTAAATTCGTATTGAAAGTTTATACATGTGTATGGTAGTCTTATATCAGGGCCTCTTCAATCATAAAACAAAGTTCTGCATTCGTCTTCGAAGGGTGTAGAAAGTAGCACTGCAGGCAGACATGCGAGGACTTCAAAACTAACTAAAACATGTTTACTACTAATGATATCATTACTTTGTTTAGAAACAATCAAAAATGGAACGAATTGATCTATCCACAAACTCAAAGAAAATCGAAGAAGTGTACGAAAAGCTTCTTAGAGGAGACTCCTCTATTTCTCATTTGATTTTGTCTGTTGACAAGGGGGCAACTGTGGATGTGACAGAGATAGGCAGCGGATCGTTAGAGGAATTTGTCGAGAATTTCAATGACGGTCAAGTTCAATTCGGATTGTCAAGAGCAAAGGTTCCCGGATCTGATGTTTCTAAGAATCTTTTGGTAGGATGGTGTCCCGATAATGCACCAGCAAAGTCGAGGTTATCTTTTGCCTCCAACTTCGCGGAGGTATCCAAAGTTCTTAGTGGCTATCACGTTCAAGTGACAGCCCGAGATCAAGATGATTTAGACGTTGACGAGCTCTTGCAAAGAGTTGGAGCAGCTGCTGGTGCGAGGTACTCGATTGGTGCTTCTTCTGCTTCTTCGGCAAAGAATCATATTTCTCCCTCGTTTTCTGCGGTAACTAAACCATCTGTCAAATCTACGCCTAAGCCATCATTCATTCCGAAATCTACTGGAAATCCTACAAAGCCTATACCAAAGTCTATATCTCCTAGACCAGCACCGATCGGCACGGAAAAAAATCAACCACAAGAAAACGATGAATGGGATGGAGAAAAGGAAATAACAGAAAGAGACTTCGAGAAAGAGCCACTTGAGGACGTTCCCTCTTCCTACAAACCTACAAAAGTCAATATCTCGGAACTTAGAAAACAAAAATCTGACACAATATCTTCTAAACCGACATCTTCAACTGTTAACAGCGAGATTACTGAGAAGTATGATGATAGTATGTCATTGAAAAGTCGAGTTTCCAGCTTAACAAGCAGTACCGTAGCTGACGGACGGCTAACTTCATTACCCAAACCTAAAGTTGGTAATTCGGTCAGCTCCCGCTTCACCCCTGCTGCGTCATCTGAATCTTCTGCTCCATCTTTTGGCTCGAAGCCAAACTTCGGCTCTTCAACCCAAGATACAGGAAAGGATAAGGTAATCGGTGGACTCTCTCGTAATTTTGCCTCAGAGGGTGGGAAAACGCCTGCTCAAATTTGGGCTGAGAAAAGAGGACAATATAGAACAGTGGCTCCGAGTGCTCCTGTTTCTGAAAAATCGGATATTGCTGAAAATCTCAACCAGAAATTATCTATTGAGGAAAACGATAATGCAAGTGAACATGAAGAGGAGAAAGAGGAACCGCCAACCATCAAGCCTCAGCGATCATTTGGCCATGATAAGCCTTCGTCTGGCTTACTAAAGCCTGGAATTGATAACTCTAAAGTAAAAAACAACAGTGAAGAAGAGGTGAAAGCTCCAAGTGTAATTCCACCTGTTCAATCGATTCCACCAGTAAGATCGATTCCACCTCTTCCTCAACGTAATGACTCTGCTTCTCCTGCTCCTTCGAGTGAACAAGCACAGCCACAATCTCGACCAGAGACTTTTGAGATAGAAGAAAAGGAAAAGGAACTTGCTAATCCAGCTTTACCTGTGAGAGAGCATAACCTGCCAATAAGTAGGCTGGTAACAGCGATTGCAGAATACGAATACATCAAAGATGAAGACAATGAGATAGGCTTTGCTGAAGGTGATTTGATTGTTGAAATTGAGTTTGTGGACGAAGAATGGTGGTCTGGAAAACATTCCAAAACGAATGAAGTTGGTTTATTTCCAGCGGCGTATGTTGTATTGCAGGAACAGTCGAATGGTGGAACTAAAGAGTCTGGTCATGAAACACCAGAGGTGTCAAAAGAGTTTTCAGCTAAGCCATCTGCAGTGGCAGAATACGATTACGAAGAGGATGAAGACAATGAAATCTCTTTTGCGGAAGGAGATCTTATTGAAGAGATTGAGTTTGTTGACCAAGACTGGTGGTCTGGAAAACATTCAAAAAGTGGTAGGACAGGTTTGTTTCCAGCAAACTATGTGACTTTAAACAATTGACTGTAACTCCTATTTTTAACTAGGTTTCAGATTCATTGTGACGGCTGGCTGCATTTCCATCTTCCAATAAATACGAATTCTTTAACATGTTCAACGTGCCGACGGGGTGGACGTTTCCAATTGAACTTTAGCCTAGAAGTAATCTGTTGAAGTATTTGAACTTTTCTTATAGATGTTAAGTTTAAAATTGAATCGTTTATATAAAAAAATTTCAATGTCTTGTGCTTGGTATGAAAGTATTCGATGTATCTCAAATATTAGCGTGAATCTTACATTCTCTATTTCGCAGCCCAAAATTTTATGATAATATTATACAACTCCATTGTATTAAAAATCCCTATATACTCTGAGGCATATACAGCGCACTTCCATTGCGCATACCAACTAAAATGAAATATTAGACATTAAGAACTAAAAGAATACCTGGTACAACATATAGGGGCATTGAGTGTTGGGTGGATATCTAGAACAAGATGAAAACGGGAATCTATATGTGATTGAGGTGTTGCAAAGCTTCTCTTGTACCGTTCATTTCAGCCCTTCCATGCAGTAAATACAGTTTTCATCTCTCGAGGTTTCGAAGAATCAGTCACTGATAGACGTTTCGAATGGCAACTGGTAATCGGAATTCTCGCCAGTTTCCTCGGAACCTGTCGATTCATGAAGTGAGGAATGCATTGCTTCTGAAGCACCTTCCAGGGTATTGAAAAGTACCGATGATCCAGGCGCGTCGTCTTCACTGTTATACGATGGCGGTTTCACGGGAGGAAGAAGGCTCTCCAATGTTATCCTCTCATCAATTGAGTTTATGTCACTATAAGCATTATAGCTGAACTTATCGTGATCTACGATCTCTTCCTCCGAATCAATTTGTTCTCTAGCACGCACTTCCCAAAAGTCTGGAGGAAAGTCGCTTTCTCTTTCACTCAAATCATTTTCTTCGTCAATCTCAGATCGTTCTAATAATATATCAGAGTTGAACTTATTATAAGCAGGAGGAGCAGGGCCAGAACCTTCAAGAGGCGCGTATCCCCATTTTTTTACATTACCTTCAATGAAAACGAAACCCATTTGGCCTAAGTTCACATGTACAGAACAAAGGTTATTGGCACCTATAGTAGGAAAGATTTGTCCATTATTTGGTATCTTAAAATTTTTGATGTGGCCTCCTATTTTTGATTCACTGACTTTCTTGCCGTTCCTGGTGAAAAAAATAGTTCCGCTTCTAACCCTATACCCAACGCCTATGACATCACCTTTTTCAAACTGTGGAAAACTAGGTTCGCTTTTGAATTTGAAAGGTTGATTATATCTTCTGTGACCATCAGAATCATACGTTATCGAATACGGATGCCTTCCTGGTAATCTGAACCACGGATATGGTTTAATGGCCAATCCGATCGATATTATAGTATTCTCAGGATCAGGAATTGAATATATCTTACTTTCAAAGTAGTAAATTTCATTCTTCAAGGGTATTGGTAAATTGGTCTGCGTAGAGCACTCAAACTGCTTGAAAAAGTTCAACTCCATTTTATTTAGAATCATCAAATCGTTGTTGGTCAACATCAGGTCTTTCTGGAATTCGAACGCTGTGATTCCCTTTTCTTGAATAGCTAGATTCTGAGACAATGTGAGTCCCTCTCTGAAGTATGAATTTGAGCTCAAATAATCCTTGGATTGAAAGTAAAGTTCTTGCTCGTCCGAATTCAACTCCAAATATGCCTGATTCTCTTCCTCTCTAATCAAATCATCCTCTGACAATCTCATACGGCTCCTAATAATGCAAAATGAGACACCCGCTAATATGGAAACAAATATCAATATCAATAGCGATAAAATAGAAACAAGCAATACATCGTTAACAGAGCTGGTCGAAACACCCAAAGCCTTCGCTCCAAATGGCAGGGGATCAACATCCCTTTTGATCGATATAAACATCTTGCGACTTTATAAAGATGTAATGCAACCTTCTTCTATACTTCACTAGCTTTACCTTTCAAGCCTTGCTCTTACTCATTAGATGGGCGGATATTTTAGTCAGTCTCAAAATTACTTTCTGAAGACAAACAAATATGCAGGCCACTATGTTTCCACTTTTGGTCATCCTCAGAACACTATTATCGACTGCACAGAGCTATAGTCTAAGAGCGCGACACAGCTCCGACGTCGACTCGGTGCGACGGTAGTGCTCAAAATGGCTGTTGGTATCGACTGAAAGCTCCCACAGGTCTTGAGCCAACAACCAAACCCAAGGGAATAAAATCTACGCTTTCGGTCCGCAAAGGCTCGACGTAACAGCAAGGGTCGGTAGGGCGAGCTCGTGATCAGCTTGGTGCATCTAACGAGTTTAAGGCACATAGGTAACAGTTAGGATACTGTAAGGTAATACTACCTTCTTATCTGGGCTAAATTGCAGAATATGTTTCAAGATGACAAGGCTGAAACATAGATGATAGGCTTTCCTGAGAGGATGTTCGGAGCGTCGGGTCTGATCCTGATTTCGTGATTTACTTGACACCAACTACTTACGCGTCTGATAACGGGCTGTGTATAGAGAAAGAGCCCCTTCCTCGTAGTATACTACGGTTTTTGGTTTTGGGATCCTGCGCCCAGAGGTCATTTCCTCACGGCGCCAGTCGTCGCTAGGGGCGACTTTGGCGGAGTAATCGCACTGAAGATTTTTTTCGTTGCGTATGCATCGATGGTTTAGGGAATAGAACCAGCCCTCATCCCTACGTAAGGGCCCAATTCGCGTTCCTACTAAATATAGAAATTAAATTTTTTGATGCAAATCATTTAAGTTGTAAGCCATAGCCAAAAAGCATATAAGCCAGTATATTTCCAGGATTAAAAAAAACCGGAGGGTCCCAACACACCATGCATTTGAAAACAATATACACCATTCTAGGCGTAGTTGTCTCCTTCGTCAATGGAGAGACATCGTGTAATCCATTAAAGTCAAGCCTGTGTTCTCCAGACTCTGCGTTGGCCACTTCATTCGAGGAAGACTTCAAAAAAGAATCCCTGTATTTTAAGTCCATCAAAAGCGAAGGGTTGTCATATGGAGATGACGGCCTTGAATTCAAATTGGCTAAGAGGTTGGAAAATCCATCAATTCAGTCTAATTTCTACATCATGTTCGGTAAGGTCGAAGTTACGATGAAAGCAGCCAAAGGTACTGGAATAGTATCCTCATTTTATTTGCAGTCTGACGATCTCGATGAAATTGACATAGAGCTTTTTGGAGGTGACAAATACCAATACCAGTCTAACTACTTCTCCAAGGGCGACACGACTACATACGACAGAGGTGAATACCATCTGATGCTGCTGAGTCCATTGGATGACTACGTAACATATACAATCGAGTGGACAAAGGATTCAGTCATATGGTCTCACGACGGCACACAAGATAGAAAACTTCTGAGTGACAACTCTGAAGGGTTTCCTCAAACGCCGATGTACATAAAAGCTGGTGTTTGGGCCGGAGGTGATTCTTCCAACGAAGAAGGCACTATAGAGTGGGCTGGGGGTTCCACTGATTACTCTCAAGCACCATTTTATATGTTCATAAAATCAGTGGTTGTATCTGATTATTCCACTGGAAAGCTGTACTCTTATAGTGATCAATCTGGCGATTGGACATCCATAAAGTCTAATGGAGGGGAAATTAATGGGAGAGAGAAACAAGCGAACGAAGATTTCCTGAAATTGGCAAATGGTCAAACAATTTCTTCTGCCGACTCCAGTACAAGTGAAACGTCTACCAGTAGTTCGTCAGTTTCCTCTGAGAAGTCAGAGTCATCTAGCATTTCAAGTGTATCTGCTAGCACTTCCGATGCTAGCATTTCTTCATCGAGCACAAGTTCTAGCAAACTGAAGATCAAAACTTCTCACTCGTCTTCTTTCAAAGCACGTTCCTCACTTACGGACGTTTCCGTTCTGGCCACTTCGGCCCTGCAATCTAGCTCTATACAAGATTCCAAAACCCGTAAAGCCAGCACAAAAGCAAAGTCAGACCCAACAACAGTCTCAAATTCAAAATTAGACTCAAAATCAGACTCAAGTTCAAGTTCAAGTCCAAGCTCAAGCTCAAGTTCAAGCTCCGGATCTTCAAACTCGAAGAGCTCGTCGTCGGCATCTTCGTCTCATAGTCACTCTGTATCGGAAGGAGGAGCTGAAATTGTTACAAGTCCTCTTCTTGTATTATTGACGTACGGACTTAGTGTTCTTTATATGATTTGACGAGCGTTTAACACTTAGAATTAATCTCTCTTTTGTAATAACATTCAAAAACTCCATCTTATAATTATAGTTGATTACTCAAAACTTTCAACTCCGAGTAAGCGATAGAGTTCGCCACGAGTAAGTTCTTTTGATAAAAGTGCCGATCTATCATTTGCGTGATGAGAAGTAATTAGACTAGCTAGTTCCCTTTTCTTCTGTTGGAGCCTTAGGATCAGTTCTTCGACTGTATCCTTCACGATTAACACATATATATCCACGACTTCCTTTTGTCCTATTCTATGTACTCTATCAATTGCCTGGTCTTGGATGGCAGGATTCCAATACGGATCTAGAATGATGACCCTACTAGCAAATGTCAAATTTAGGCCGACTGACGCGCACTTCAAAGAGCACAAGAGAACAGTTCTCTCTGTATCGATTTTCATTTGCTCTAAAATCACGCTTCTCGACTTAATATTCATTGTTCCCACGTATTTTAAAGCCATGTATCCATTCTTCTTTAAATAGGTGATAAGCACATCAAACACTGCTGGGAATTGAGAGAATATTATCGTTTTACGCAGCTTATTCAAATTCAATATCCTCAACACTTCTGTATATTTTGCCGGTACTGGTGACTCCTCACTCTTACTCGTCAAAGTGACGTGTTGACATTTTGAGCAAGTATCATTGGTGCAGTTTTCAGGCAATGTCTTTGAGCACACTTTGCAAACGCCATTGATATTAATGTGACTAAATGAGTTGACAATATTATCATATACCTCAAAAGGGAGTGTTTTGCAGTTCAATTCATGATACGCATCGGATTTTTGGAACAATAAATTCCAAGAGCAGCATACTTGTCTTAATCTCAAAAGAAATACGAAAGCAGGGGTGTCTGACTTATTGTTCTTCGCTATTGGCTTCAGTAGTTCGAAATTGAGATCCTTGAATTCATGTTTCAATATGTTGCCTTCACCAAAACGGGATGAAACAATAAATCTCAAGTTATCGTATAATTGTCGTTCAGATTCGGAAAAGCGGACCTCAACAACATTCATATGTTTTGGTTGAAGCGTTATTTCTTTTTCATGAATTAAAACATTCTTCGTTCTTCTCAAAAAAAGAGGCATCATTTCTGATTTCAAAATGTCTAGTAATTCCGAAAAATCATCTGAGTTGGAAACATCTCTGACGTATTTGTTCCATGAAACATCATCAGAAAACTTAGAGACTTTTATGAACTTGAACAATGAATGTAACTCATTCAAATTATTCTGCATAGGAGTACCTGTCAAACACCATCTTCGAGAACCTTTTAGATTGAAAGTAGCGATGCTTTGTTTCGTTTTCTTATTCTTGATATTATGAGCCTCATCCAAAATTATTCTCCACCACTTTGATGTATGAAGTGGCGAGTCCTCGTTTGAGAAGTATTTCGAGCTTAGAATTCCATAGGTTGTGATCACGACATCGAATTTTGCCATCTCTCCGGAAGTGATTCTCGTAGTGGAATCGTGGTATATAATTGCTTTCAATGATGGTGCTTTGCTATCTATTTCCGCTTTCCATTGATTCAATAGGGATACGGGACATACGATTAAGTTTGACAAGAGACCATTCTCTTTTGGTAACTCCAACATTAATGCAAGCATCTGAACTGTTTTTCCCAAGCCCATATCATCACATAACAACCCACCTTTGAATTTTCCCTTCATCAGTTCCCTACCCTTGAGAAATTCTAAACCAACCACCTGATGAGGAAGTAACTGAACAGAGAGACCATTGACAATCCGATCAGATTTGTTGATTTCTAATCTAGACATTCTGTCAGAAAGTTCGCCTAGATCTGAAAAAATTGTATTTGCTGCATCTTCGATGTTTTCACTCTTTTTTACTTTATCATCAATAATACGAAAAACTTTTCTTTTCGAATGTGAAGCTTCAAGACCTTGACTAGGACGATTATTAGCTCTCCTGTCATTTCCGTATGATGAAGATTGCGTTTTTTGTTGCGGCAAATCGAATTTGTGTTTCTCAAGCTTATAATAAGAGCTCTCTGAAAATGGTTGTGAAACTTTATTCTCGATTGATTTGAGAGCTGCTGTATTTTGGGCGATCCTGTTTACATCGGCATGCGTCTGTAAACATCCCTCTTTGTTGAATCTTTGTTTCAGATTCTTTTCTTGCTCAACTGTGTGCTCCGTGTCATATGACCTTCTCTCATTTTCAAACAGCTGATGAGCCAAGGAGACACTTTTTTCAGTGTGTCTCAGAGGAGGCAGATTGAATGATCCGACTTCTGGTGGCCTCAGAACATCTGAAAGTACACTAGATTTAACACTAGCACTAATACTTTTGGTGTCCATATGTACATACTAATTTGTACATGTAGATAAAAGTTATGTAGTTAATTGATGATCAAATCAAAACATATAATGTAGCAACAAAAAAAACTTGAAGCGACCTCGGTGAGGGTCGAACTCACGATCTTGAGATTAACAGTCTCACGCCTTAGCCAACTTGGCCACGAAGTCCTTTTTTATGGCTTTCCATAAGAGTTGAAAACAAATCAAAGCAAGCTACATATTGAAATGTTCTACTTTCCTTTATAAACGAAAAGCATAAAATTATTATTCGATCGATGGAACTATCTACTTAGTGATGATACTTGGGGTTCACATGTGGAAACACATTCTTGAAATGGAAAGAGCACAATGAAAATGTTTACTAAGAAGTTCTGATAGTTTTAACTTTAATTAAAACTGTAATGAACTTGCTAGCTTCTCGCTCTTTTGAGAACTATTGTCGCGTATATGCAATAGGCACCCAGGAGAAACGATGTGACTAATAATAGGCGAAAAATATGCTCAGTAACAGACAAAGGAATACTTGCAGATGTTTTGTCTCGGTTTTGTAGCGACCTTTTGTACTTTCTATTCAATGCTTTTAGCGAGTTTTTCTTTTGTGCCTTATTTATTGGATTGAGAACCGTCGTAGGAAGCATTTCAGGAGGTTTGTATTCTAACCATAAAGGCTGCTTCTTTTTACCATCCCATTCATATAACTGGATTTTCATCTTTCCGTAATATGCGTCGTACTCTACAATGAACTTAGAAATCACTTCTACTTGATTGTATCTCATGTACCGTGAAATTCCATTATCATTACATGGGTCACTAAGTAGCTGCCTTCCATCTACTCCAAATGGCATTAGAATCAATTTTCCATCTTCTTTGATCTCATACCTTCCATGTTGCCATAATAGTGATGCTGTTGCACACGAATGATTGATCGAATTGGTTGCAACCTGGTAAATAGCACTCTCCCAGTTTCCATCCTTATCAAAAGAATAAGCAATTCCTGGCAAGGAAGGCTCTATTAATAGCTCGTCGATCGGATCATAAAACTTGGGGCCTGTTGTTACTGCTCCTGACTTACTTATCCAAGTCCCTTCCAACTTGCTTCCCAGCCCCCCCAAGGCATTCATCATGAAGATTGTGTATATCAAAATAACTCTAAACATCATTGATATCGATGGCTATCTACAAAGACCATAAGTGAGTAGATAGCGGTTTATATATGTCGTGCCTGCCTTGAATTCAAGGGATGAGAATAAGGTAAAACTTTATGTTATAATTAACAAACCTACTTGAAGTTGCATTTTGCTACATAGTCGAACAGCTATAAATGTCAATGTACATCAATACATAATATATATATATATATATATATATCATTCATAGCACGATTTGAACCTTAGGCGTAATGAAGAAGAAAAATTTTAGGTATCACATCATTCAAGACTTTTGAAGACAAAACTATTGAAAACGACAATTTAGATTGTTATAAATCAACGCTAGGCTCACTTGAAGTGGCAGCCTAACGAGTATTTGAGAGAGTCCGACTCATCGAATACACCCCAGTGCTTCTCAACAGAAGAAGTACCACTTGTATTTGGTTTCCAGGCTTCATCGAAAGCTTCAAATACCGCAACGTTGACACCCCATGCCCTCATAGCACAGATTGCTTCTTGCCAAAAGTTTTTAGCATTTTCGACAGATGGTTCTGCGGATTCAAAAGCTGACCCATCAGTTGGCCATCCAGTTTCACCAACCCAGAAAGGAATATCAGTCTCACCTTTGGTGGTTTGGATTACTTGCAAAGCTTGCATAATGTCATCAAAAAATGAACTACTTGCATTATTTGGGGCTTGTCCTTGCCAGTATGAGAAGGCATTAGCGTAAACAAAATCAGCCTTTTGGATAGCAGGCTTTGCTGAGGCATCCACCAAAACATTCCATGAGTCAACGGTACCAACTTGAACAGATGAATAAGAGTCTCCATTCTTATCCTTAATGCCTTTGAGCAAGGTCTTGATCTCGGAGATTTTTTCGGCTAAAGCTGAAGGACTCAAATCGTTTCTGTATAAGGCTTCAGATCCAACAAGGAACCCGTACACAGTACTGGTGGAAATCTTCGGCAAGTAAGTTTGTAAAGCTTCTTTTTCTTCTTCGAAATGGGAATCGTCGGTTGGCCAAATACCAAACATGACTTGAAAGCCAGCCTCTTCGGCGGCTGGACCTAAGTTTTGTAAAGTATTACAGTCAGAAACTGCGTAAGTCTTCACGATTTTAGAGTAAGACTCCAACTTAGAAAAATCATCTTGATATTCAGAAGCGGACTTACAGTTCCCTGAGTTGTCTTTGACACCCAAGTTAAATGCAAGCTATATTGTCTGTTAGTATTGAGATCAAGTTTTTGTTTTCATCTCCACTTCTCAAGATCCCTACTTACATCACCGATGGCGGAGGCTGCCGTTACAGCGCTTGCGAGTATTGCTAAGTACTTGAATTGCATATCAGATTCAAATTTGAACAAACGAATGAATAAACCCAACTATAAGAAAAGTATTAACCACTAAACCTTGGAAGAATTTATTATACGTATTTTTATTTCTTTGTGTCCAGCTCGGGGCAAGCTGCGGGCGTACCATCAAATTTTGCAAACAGGATTTATGTTCCAGATTCACAAACAACAAATAGAACATTAGAACTGCTATAATTAGCATTCTCTTATTTACCGTGCAATTTGAATATGATCTCGGTAATTGTTTTGCAGTTTAGTAGGAATCCCCTGTGATTCGCGGATGTAAAAATGTTTTATTTGTTTGTGTCCGCGTGGAATTTGTTCTGTGACCAAACATTTGTGGTAACTATCATGCATATAATTCTACATATTTGATTTAATTTATAGTATACAGGTCATACGACCCAATGGAGTTGGTTCTAGCCCGTAAGGTGGATAGAAATGCAAAATATTTGCTCGATAGGGAAATTTTATTACTGAAGAAAGGGTTTATGGTATGAAATATACTGAACCAGGGATAAATAAGATTTTGTGTTGTATATGGAATGTTATGAAAAACTCTTGTATCTTATCAAAGCTTATATTATTTGTAACCAGACAATCTACTGAAGAGGAATAATCGTTTTCTTGTAATCGTTTATTATACGATGTACATGCAAATATCTATCACCATTTGTCACCGTAAAGCTTCGTTAAAGCTATAGTAGCGGCATCTTCAATTCGTGCACCGTTGGGGATTCTGATTTCTGAGTCTAACATACTATCGAATGACTCAACGCCTTGTAGATTCACTTTATCAGCCTCGAAGCTCGAAGAGTAGTCGCTCCATTTACCTAAAACGAGTAGAATCTTTGAGTTTTTTGAAGCTCGTGCAGACTCAAATGGAACCAAAATCTTTTTCTCTTGCAATTTTTTGTTTGATCCAAAAAATTCGTCACAGTTCACATATACGGTGGATGAATAGCCTTCAGGAAATGCACATTCTTTGAAAATATCACTGAAGGTTTTACAAAGTCTGACATGAAAACCAAAAGATGACTTTGCACCAATAACACCATATGCTTGATTAGGACTAATTATCCTTTTATTTTTGACATCTACCGTTACTCTTACATTCACAGGCACTTCTTGACCTTCCAACTCGAAGGGCATTGCTTCGCCTATGTTAACATATTTTGTTACAGAAAGTTTTTTCAAAGGGCTAACCTTCTTATTGTGTCTTTTGATTTTGGGTGTTTCCTTTGGGATTGTCAATCCTTCCTTGAAATCCTTGAACACATTGTTGTTGGACATGAAAGGTAGTGAACTCAATTTTGGCAATTTAGAAGCGTACACAAATTTTTTTTTGTGTTTGTTGGATGCGAAAACCGATTTGACTAAATAAGGTGGAGTTACGAAGTAATGCAACAAAGTAGCAAATAGTAAGGATCGGTCATCATAATCATCATCTTTTTTGGGGGAAATGTTTGAAAGATCGTCATTGCTAGTTGAGTTGCTTGTAAATTTACTGCTGCCTTCCCCAATTTGATCGTCATCAAAATCGAACTTAAGTTTTGTACCACTCACTTTGACGGAAGGAGCTTTCGACCTTTTCTCCAATCTTTCTTTTAGTGTAGGAACACTCAAAATTACTACTTCTGAAACGTTGAAAAGAGTTGCGATTTTTGCTACTTGGTATGCAACTGAGGTAATTTGGTCCAAGTTTCTTGCATTGGACAGTGAGATAATAGTGGAGGGAATACAGATAGAGCACTGTACATCTGCGGGACTCTTCACGGGCTTTTTTGTCGTGAGTACTTCCGTCGTCGGTGGCTGTTTCCTCTTTGCCATTGTGCCTTGAGTTGTAGATGACTTTCCCAAGTCTTCACGATTTCAACTTTATTTTTTTCTTCAGTTTCGAAAATGCTCATTGTAACTTGTACTGTATACGGGCTAGACTTCGAATTGAAATATTTATAGATTTCGGTAACTGCAAAAAAAAGAATAAGGTAAGGCTTATATATATATATACTTGTAGAAGCCCGAAGTCTTATTATTATTGAATATTGGAATAACTAGATAACATAAAAAACGCCTTTAAGCAGCTTCTTTAAAAGCCTCATTCTCAGAAACCTCTTCGGCAGCGTCTTCTTCTTCTTCTAACTTCGCAATCTTAGCTTTGGCTTTCTCGATATTAATCTTTGTTTGCTCTTCTTGTCTTTCTTCAAGAGCATTCAAAGTCTCTTTCAAAGTATCGATCGTTACTGCAACATCTTCTTGTTTGGTTGGCAATGAAATGCTTAAATCACCCAAAGCAATGATAACCTCCGGATCAACAGTGAAGTTCTTAGCCTTAGATTTCTTTTGTTTGAACTTTTTCGACTTAGATCCAACGAAAAAGGCCTCCTCCTTCTTCTTGATCTCAACAACATCGGCAGGTCTTTCTACTTGTCTGATGTTATTATTGGTTGGTAAGTCTCCGTTCAAGTCCAAAGCCTTTTTTTCGGGTTTGACAAAGCTAGGATCAAAATAAGACAAAAGGTTGTAAATTGACTTGATCTCCTCGGTGAATGCCGGAATTGAAGCCTCGGCTAACTGCTTTTCAGCTGCCTCCTTTCTCTTTTGCTTTTTCTCCTCGACTTGTTTGAGTTTAAGCTCTTCTTCTCTTTGCTTTCTCTGATCAGCCATCGCCTTTTTAAACTTTTCGTACTCAGCATCGAAATCAGATCTCAACTTTCTAATCTGGTCGTACTTCTCGTCCTTAGACTTTTTGATTTCGTTTCTTTTTTCAAACAAGCTATTTCTCTTTCCAACTACAACATCGTTCTTTCCGTTGATCTCATTCAATTCTTTCTGAACCTTCTCAAATTCTTGTTGAAGTTCTTTGTTTTGGATAGAACTCAATTTCTTCTTTAACTCCGCAATCTTTGCTTTGTCTTGGTCAATGGACTCTTGCTGCTTCTCAATGCTTCCAAAGTCCTTGCGTAACTTGCGCAATGCCGACATCTCCTTGACGAATCTTCTTTCCTCTGCTAACTTCAAGTCGCCAGTTCCAATCAATTTGTCTAAATAATCGATTCTGTTGTCAATTTCTTGAACATTCTTGAAGTTGTTTTTGGATGTTTGTGCTTGGATTTCAGACACTTTTCTCTTCAATTGCGTATCAACAGCCTTGATTTGGTCATTGATAGCATTTCTTTCCGTCTTTACACCAGCTTGCTTGTTGATTAACTCTTTCAATTGAGTTTGCAACTCCTTTCTTCTTTCTATCACCTTTGGATCGCTAACAGTCTTATTGATCTGAGCATTGATCTCATTATTAGTTATGTCTAATTTGTTGATTTGCTCTTTCAACTTGTCGATCTCTTCTTTTAAGACCTGGTTGTCAGGGCGTTTAACAAAACGCTTGTTAGATGGTTGAGAGGCATTAGCAGCAGACATTTCTTTGGTACGAAATTAAATTTGATGACCTATTCACTTAACTTTCGCTAGTGTTCAATCCCTCGATTTTTCTAGACTTAAAGTAGACTTTCTCGTGGTTTAATTGGAGATCGATATTGGGCGACGCTAGATTTTTCAAGATTTTCATACCTCGAAAAACTTCTGGTAGTGCCAATACCAGTAATTTGAGCTAACCAAACATTACTCTTGACCCGATTTAAAATAAGCCTAGAGGAAACAGAGAAGTGGGAATTGCGGGTTGCTTCCATCTCTCAGATCCCTTGCACCTCAACTTATGTAGAACCAATCATTTGGCAAGTATTTTCTTTTAAATCGTATGGCGTATGTTGTGTCGCACAGAGGCGCGCTTGAAGAAAAAAAAACAGACCGTTAATATCTTCGAGCAGCCTTCGAAACAACCAAACAACGATCACGTAAAGTGCCTTACTTTATCTTAATATCGGCTCCTGGAAACATTCAGAGTCACTTTTTGTTGTCTTGAATAGTGAGATTTTTGAAGATAGTATAAAACAATGGGATCGGAGTACACACATCTTGTTGCTAATCTCACAAGCAAAGACATTTTGAACCAATGGACAGAAGTGACGCCTTTGAAGAAAATTTCAGGGATACCTACATCATCTGGAACCAGTGAGGGTTCCTCTAGAGGGGACGACGTGTTTGACGGTCACGATGAAGAGCAAATTAGACTAATGGACGAACTTTGTATAGTTTTGGACTTCAACGATAGACCAGTTGGCGCCGGAACCAAAAAGCTATGTCATTTAATGAAAAATATAAATGGTGGGCTATTACATAGGGCTTTCTCTGTGTTTTTGTTTAATGAAGATGGAAAGCTTTTGTTACAACAACGAGCAGATGAGAAGATAACTTTCCCTGGAATGTGGACGAATACCTGTTGTTCACACCCACTTTGTGTAAGCTCCGAGCTAGGCTTGTCCGATGTGAGTAACTTCGAAGACATTAATGATTTGTCAACCGCTGTTGCCGGTGCAAAGGTTGCAGCACAAAGAAAATTGGAGCATGAACTTGGAATCCCACTGAGTGATTCTCCAATAGATCGTATTTCCTTCTTAACTAGAATCCATTACAAATCTGCCTCTGGAACAGATGATAGTAAGTGGGGTGAACATGAAATAGATTATATTCTTATATTGAGATCACCGAATGACATTACAATTGAAGCGAACTTCAATGAAGTTAAAGACTACAAGTATGTGACTGCCGATGAATTGAAGTCAATGTTCAACGACAAGTCCTTAGTTTTCACACCTTGGTTTAAATTAATATGTCAAACTTTCCTTTTCAAATGGTGGAATAGCTTGAATAGTTTGGAAAGCTTCAAAGACAACGAAATTCATCGCTTGCTTTAATTTAGATCAGCCCATAAATTGATCAGGAATTTCACAATAGAGCAAACATTTTAATTACAACATAGTACTATTTAGACCTTTATTTCAATTAAATAATGAACCTGGGCTACTACGAAACAGGATCTTACTCAGTGACGACTCCGAAATATCCAGAGTCAAATAATCGACAGAAGTGACACAAAACCAACTTCATTACTATATTAAAACTATTAAAGTTAGATAAAACTTCCTTGAGGTTGCCAGAAATTTGTTTCGTACGTGTCAGCATTAAATCCGGTAAGCCCAGATTACAAGCGATGATAAAAACTAAGCTTGGTCCTGTAGTTGGCTGCAGGACTTCAGTGTTCCTACGAACACTAGCGACAGCTGAGGCCCAGGTCATAAGTGAACGGAGGGAAAACACAACAAAGCCTACTATCAGAAGAAGAAAAACGGTGTTCAGTGACTCGTTAAACAAAGGTCCATCATTTGATGACTTTGTGAGCGGTAAGGCCAAGGATATCAATCTAGATCCTTTGGAAGCAGCGAGGAATGGTGATGAAAGGTTACCTAAATGGTTGAAAGTGCCTATTCCTAAGGGAAAATCATTTCACAATTTGAAGAAGGACGTCAGGGAGTTGAAGCTCGCTACTGTATGTGAAGAAGCTAAGTGCCCTAACATCGGTGAGTGCTGGGGAGGCAAAAAGTCCGAAGCTACTGCAACCATCATGTTAATGGGTGATACTTGTACTAGAGGATGCAGATTTTGTTCAGTTAAAACTAATAGAAACCCAGCAAAACCCGATCCTTCGGAGCCAGAGAACACTGCGGAGGCAATAAAAAGGTGGGGCTTGGGATATGTTGTGTTGACTACAGTAGATAGAGATGATTTAACAGACGGTGGTGCAAATCACTTAGCAAAGACAGTTATGAAAATAAAGCAAAAAGCACCCCATATTTTGGTCGAAGTTCTAGGAGGAGACTTCAGAGGTGATTTGGAAATGACTGCTATTCTTGCAAAGTCTGGTTTGGATGTGTACGCTCATAATATCGAAACAGTGGAAGCACTCACACCCCATGTGAGAGATCGTCGTGCGACCTATAAACAATCTCTCTCAGTATTGAAGAGGGCCAAAGAGGTAAAGCCAACCCTTGTAACCAAGACATCCATGATGTTGGGTTTCGGAGAAACGGATGAGCAAGTGATGCAAACTCTTAAAGATTTGCGTGAAATAAACTGTGATGTAGTTACTTTTGGTCAGTATATGAGACCAACCAAGAGACATATGAAGGTAGTGGAGTACGTGAAACCAGAGAAGTTTGATTACTGGAAAGAAAAGGCTTTGGAATTGGGATTCCTTTACGTTGCCAGCGGTCCATTGGTTAGATCTTCATACAAAGCCGGTGAAGCCTTCATAGAGAATGTAATCCGTAAATCCAGACATAACGTTGGAGAAACACCCAGACGTGTTCAGGATATTGGACCCACTACAGTGATATAGGTTAACCACACACTTTCTAGTCAACAAGTAAACTAGCATTTCATTTAATTGCATTCTTTTGTAGCTGCGAAATTCCTTTTTGCGAAAGCCATTTTGAAATCAGACCCTTTTAAGAAATTTTAACTGAAATTGATCACACCTAAAACTCAAAGTAAAATATTATATCAAAATCTCTTTGCTATCGAAATACGCAGGACTAGTAAGAAGCTTCGCTACAATAGGATACACAGAAGACTTATTTTTGCTGAATCTACGCTAATTAGCATCAGGTTCAACTTGTTGCTAACATAGATTATCCGATGCAGAGTCAACTATGTCAAATCAACCCGAACTGCTCTCAAGGAGCGACAGCCAAGAGTCATTTATTTCTCAGTTTGAGACGACATTAACCATAAGACCCTCGTCGAACGATGTATTAGAAGATGGTGATATTTCCATTGATCATACTACCCTCAACTATACTAGAAATGCCGCCATTGAGGACGAATCTGACAGCGATGGAGCTGTGGATGACACCACAATCGAAGAAGGAATTCAAAAGTTCAAAACAAAAAGAAGGTATAGTCTACAAACTGGTTTGGCTAGCAAGAGTCAAATACTTAAAGATTCTGCGGAAAGCACCTTGCAACTTGACAGCAAGTTTGAAAAAATATTGAAACCATCTCCTCTCATAGACATATCATTGAGCAGATTTACAAAAACTTTCGCAGAATTTTTGAACTCTAATCCACATATTCGGAAAGATTCTCCAAGGTTCAAGGATGAGTTTGAGAAGACATTAATCATTCTCTCTCCGTATTCCCCTGAACATGCATTCGGAAGAAAATGGGTGACAAAGTCTTCGTTGTCGACAATTTTTGAAAGACCTCAGAGGTTATTGGCCTCATGTATTGGAATCTCTGCTGCATTGACCATGTACCCTTTTTATTATAAACTAGTTAACTCAACTAGAAAAGGCTCTATCTTTTCGAGCCATGTAAGAAAAATACATGGAAATGATTGGCCCAAGAAGTTGTTTGAACTATGTTTAGAGTCGCACGATAAATTGGAACACAACGAACTTGAAGTTCCCGAAGACTGGAATACGGGTGACATATACCTCACTCCGAAAACCATCACAGCCATAGAAGGTGTTATAGGCACAATAGAGACTGCTGTTGATTATTTATTTAGAGAAAGAGCAGATAGTCACGATATGGCATTCGTCTTAATTAGACCGCCCGGTCACCACTCTCATGCATGCCTCCCTAGTGGATTTTGTTTGATCAATAACGCTCAAATTGCAATAGAGTACGCCTACGAGAATTACGGTGTAACACATTGTGCTCTTTTGGATATCGATTTGCACCATGGTGATGGATCACAAGATATATGTTGGGAAAGGGCAGGCTTCGAAGGAGACTATGGTAAAGCTGATGATGATGACTCCGATCTTGAATCCAATCCTAGAGATGCTTTCGGTAAAAAGTTTGCTACCTACCCCAAAATTGGCTACTTCTCGTTGCATGATGTGAAGTCATACCCAACGGAAATGGGATATGCCACGAAGGAAAACATAAAAAATGCATCTACATGTATCATGGATCATGATTTAAATATTTGGAATGTTCATCTACAAGAGTGGAACACTGAAGAGGAGTTTTACAAGCATTATCAAACCAAGTATGTGGCGATCTTGAACAGAGCGAACCAATTTTTGAATAATGCCAAAAAACAATACGACAAAAATGTTCAAGAATACCTTTCCGATTTGACGAAATATAACAAACACCTCACTAAGCTGAATGCTAGCCCCATTCCAAAGCCAGAACCCCCTCCTCCATTCAAGCCATTGATAGTTATATCGGCTGGATTCGACGCGCTGGAGTATGAAAATCCTTTAATGCAGCGTCACAAAACAAACGTTCCGACTTCGTTTTACTCCACATTTACAAAAGACGTTGTCAAACTTGCAAGAATCCATACTTCAAGCAAGGTATTGTCGTTTTTGGAAGGCGGATACTCCGATGGGGCCTTATCGACTGGTATCTTCTCCCACTTGATAGGGTTCACGAGTGATGAAAACGTAGAATGGAACGAAACTTGGGGCAGTGAACAGGTCATGAGGGAGATGACGAAAGGATGCAAAGTTAACTGGGCTCCTTATAAAAACCCCCAAGCAGACGTGAATATTTGGGCGAATGAAGTGATTAAGCTAGGAAGATCAATGATGCCCAATGCTATTTTGCCCCAGAATTACGTCTATCGGTATAAGGATCCCACCAACGTGCGCCCAGTGAGCAAAATGGTCCAGGCCATAGCTGACAATGGCCCAATCGTACAATCGCCAATCAAGCTGGACCGCGATGATGCTCGTAGAGTTTTGAGGCACACTCGGGCCTATGACAAAAAGGTTAACCTGAGGTGAAGCACAACCTGTCGCATCTTTTCTGTTCACCAGACATCCATTACGTGTAGTTCTTGCAATCCATCCCTCATTATTCTGGCTAGCGAAAAACTTATTTCCATATATAGAAGAATTATATTCAACGCATACTATTATTGGTATTATTATTTTATTATTTATTATTAGTACTATTCTAGTTTGAAGTTTCAACCTCTCCCCACTTAATCTCAAAGGTTTGATAATTTCAGTCTTGTGTAAGTTTACGCCGCGAAGTGCCAAATACAGTCAACAAAAGGATATTTTCCTTCAAAGTCAAATAGCTAGCATTCAAAGTACACCAGCTTTAACAGCGTACAAGGACTCGATATGTATGGTGAGACAGTGCCTCGGGCACCCGAGCAGGCGGTGGGGGCTTTGAAAAAAGTGAGTCGAGAACTTCAGCCATCCGACCCCAACTTTGATCGCTCAGTCTTGTCGATCGAAGAATACATCGAAAGATTATTATTTGAAAATAAGGAACTCCGAAGCGTCATAAACAATCAGAAGAAGCAGATCGAGATACTCGAGGGCAGAATAAACGACCACGAAAAGCTGGCTTCAATATCTTCTACAGCTGAAGAATTGGGTTCAGCCAAAATTACTCCCACGAGTTTGCCCAGCACCTTTAATGGTACCATTGGCAATGCTGTGAAAAATGATGCTCCAGCGAAAGATTTATCTCGGCCAGAGATAGCGAGTGACCTGAATGGTGCGGATACAATGAAGTCAAACCCAAGCAAAATTATGTCAAGTGATATTCCTCAAAGATCTTCTAGACGAGGCGCCAATGCAACGTCGGAAACTTCGAAGCACTCACTTGGCTCACAACTGTCTAGCTCTTCACTTAACTCACCCAAAAAGGTCCCAAACTCTTCTGATGTTGAACCCACTCCTAATGATTCTTCAATTCTTCCCCCAAGTCCACTCAAATCAACTTCTAATGGGTCGTCCGTTTATTCTGACGAAGAACGAAGCTCGTCAAAAAAATTATCTCCTTCAAGTAACGTACATAAACCAGGAGAAAACAGTGAAAATGAAAGTGGGGACACGACATTGTTACAAGATAATGACTCCTCCAAGAATCCAGACAAAACCGTGGAAGAGAACCAGCTCATCAAAACCCCAAAATCTCAAGAACCTAGAAAGCAATCCAGTGTGAATTTCAGCGCTTACAAATCTAGAATTAGGCTTCCATCGACTCTACAGCACCTGGTAAATGCAAAGGACAGCGCAAATCTGTCTTCAAATGATATAACTCAGACATCTTCAATACCCAGCACGGGCGATCAACGCTCATCTCATCCGGGAGTTGGAAATAGTCTGTCCTCCTTAGCACACTCTGATCCACACTCTCCAATAATCAATGAAGTGACCTCATTCAACAGTGGATCCCGTAAGAACTCACTCACCCCTTCCTCTCAAGAGACAGACAAACTGAACAATAAACAGGTTGATATTGTCTCCAATGTCACTTTGGATCCTAATGGCCAAGTACAATCGCCAAGATTCAGATCCATCTCAAATTTGAATCCATCAGCAAGTAAATTAGACTATGAATCTGAAGTTTTGAAATCTCCTGCTTCTAACGATTTTGCTTCAACCGATTCCTTGGGGGTTTCGAAGAGTGTTAGCAGCTTTCAAGTGTTGAATACGCAAAGACCGGAAGATGACGAAACAATGTTGGTGATAAAGCCCGAAGAACTTCAAACCATTAATATTATTGTTGTGAGTACCATTCATTTTGGTAGCAACTCGATATCAACAAGGGATCCCAATTGTACATTTTCAATAACTGATAGAAAAAGTAACAAAGAAATGTGGAGAATCAGAAAAACTTACTCCCAACTTCAAGCTTTCAACAATGAAACTGCCCCCTACGTAGAGTTCTTTGGGCTTCCGCCGATACCTGACAAGCAGTTATTTATTTCAATGAGTCCGAGCAAAATTGATGCTCGCCGTATTGCACTTCAAAACTATTTCAATGCGATTTTCTTAATTCCTCATATTCCACAAGTGGTCTTGTTTCGAATTTGCCGTTATCTCTCGCTAGACATTGTCAATCCGCTAGATGATTTCAAAAGTGGTTCCAGAAAAGAGGGATTTCTTGTTCGAAAGTACAAAGGTTTAGGTTCCTCATGGAGAGTTAGATGGTGTCAAGTTGATGGTCCATACTTACAAATTTACGAGGCTCCTGGGGGAGAATTTTTAGAGAATATAAAGCTTAAAGGGACTCAGATTGGAAAACAAACCAACGATTCTGTTGCTGATGATAGAGGTTATCGTCATGCTTTTTTGATACTAGATTCGCAGAAGTCTAAACTATCATCTTCAGTCCAGAAATATTTCTTTTGTGCAGAGTCCGATGAGGAAAGAGACGAATGGATTAATTCTCTTTTCGAATTTGTTAACATTGATGATTCTGGAGCAAGCCATCAACAAATTAAACAAAGCAACACCAGAGGTAATAGTGGACAATCACCTAACCAAAGTTTAGGATTAGGTCTTGGACTTGGATTGGTGCCCTCGCTGACTAGTAATTTAGAACTTGATTCATCGAGCAATATAGAAGATGAACTAAAAGATCAAAAAGAAGCAAAAAGGCTTAAAAAAAGAAGTATCTTCCCCTTCCGTAAAACACCAAATCCTTCTCAGGCCTCCGATAATTTTGAAGATACACTGCAACCATCGCAACCCTCCGATGCCCAGGATTCTAGTATTCAATCCTACTTAGCTCAGCTCAACTTAGACACTGACTTGACGAAGTCTGTATTTGGCAGAGAGTTGCATGAAGTGTACAAGTTGTCTACTGGTCCAATATATGGAAGGAATGTCCCAAGCATTTGCTTCAGGTGCCTTGACTTTTTATCCAAAACGGGAGCAGTTTACGAAGAAGGAATTTTTAGGTTAAGTGGTTCGGCATCTATCATAAGGCAATTAAAAGATCAATTTAATATTAAGTTTGACTTTGATTTATTCGAGTCAAACTTTAAACCCGACATACATACCGTTGCTGGGCTATTCAAGTCATATTTGAGGGAACTTCCAACTCCAATTGTTGGAGCACGAGGTCTGAATGATTTAAATAAACTCGCGGTTGATGGTGCTGCTTATCTATCTCCGTCTGAACTCGCGATCAAATTCAAGGAATACTTCAACGACTCAAAGAACGTCGACCGAATCAACTATGACATGTGTTACGTAATTTTCAGGTTTTTAAGACTGATCATTGCCAAGAATCAGGTTAACCGAATGAATTTGAGGAACATGTGTATAGTGTTTGTCCCCACTTTGAATGTCTCATTAGAAGTCTTGACTGTATTTTTAGTCGACTTTGACTGCATCTTTGAAAATGGCAGGCCTGTTTCTGATGATCTGAGAGAGGTATTAGATTTACACATACCTACGTTCTGATGCTGCTGCCGCCTACGGAAGACTATTCACGAAAACGTTATTAATGACCTTTAATAAACATTATTTTACAGATTAACGTAGTTAAAAATTTTTTGATGTATATAACGTAAAGTCTTTTTCAACCGCTCATTGATCTGGAAAAAGAAGAGGAAAACGTGAATAGTGGTAGGTTTATAATGATACATGACGAAGACTGATGCCGATGATATCTCCGCATACCCTACCATTCACTCTCACCGGTAGCCTTTTGAAAGACATAGTCGCGACCATTTATATTAGCGATACCTTCCTTCAAGCTTGACTTCCATTTGTTTTTTACTCTCTGGACTTTGTCGTATAGGCATAGCATGATTTGTCCCTCTTGGTCCCCATCTTCTTCATCTGATCTTTCACTTTCTAATCCGTCATCCAAATCAGAGTTGATGTCATCCGAGTCATTGAAAATATCTTCGTCCTCGTCATCATCATCAGAACCGTCGACTTGATTGATGCTTGTCTTCTTCTTTTTCTTTAGGTTCTTCATGAAATTTGCTCCATTGTCCGCATACATTGTGAACTCAAAGGTTCCATCCGTTTGATTGATTCGAGGCAACATAAGCCCAGTACCACTATTTTCGTACTCTGATTTAGTTTGCATGTCTATGTTTGGTAATTGAATGCCCATATTATTAGCTGAGTTGCCAGGCTGGACAGTATTATAAGATAATTGTGATTCGCTTCCTATTGGGAGTTCCAAGTCATCAACCTCCAATTTCAAATTTGCTTGTCCTAAATCATCATTGTGAGTTATTTGGTGACTGTGAATGACATTACTATTATAATTGTTGTTGAATTCTTCTTCATCCCAAGAAAACTTTGTCACTTGAGTATGGCTTAATTTCTCACACCATATTTTTTTTAAGTCCTGCAAGGTAGACTCATCAATCGCACTATCTTCAAAGTCTTGTCTCGAGTCATTGATCACTTCATTGATGATTGCCTCGTACAACTTTCCCGTCTCTGCGTTTGACATTTTTCTGTATCTTTTTATTTTGCCTCTATTTGTCAAACGGAAAGTGACTGTCTCAATAACAAACAGTTGAATATATAGTCAGGTCAGAACAAATAGACTTTCCTATTGCGCTAATATGTCGAACTATATCAGTAACAGCTATAGTATAAAAAATGAAATTTGAGTGGTGTCATCAATTAAGATTGAATGAAGTTGCCATTATCAAATTATTAAGTATCAATTAAATTACACAAAATGGTACAATTTGAGTCTCGTCGTATTACATAGAAACAAGGAGCAGTAGTCAATGCCTGGATCTTCCTTCTGGTGATTTACGCGGGCTCTTCACAGAACTTCTGCTATTATAGCTTAGCTTGTTCGAATGAACGAATTCATTCACTCTTTGACACTCTTCATTTGCACGATTTAGTTTTTTCCTGAGCAGATCTATTTCTCTTTGCAACCCTTTTCTTTCAATAGCAAAAACGTTAAGTTCCTTCTCATACTTATCTTTAACATCACGTAGCTTCTTCACGTGTTTCTCTGCGTACTCCTTGTGGAGGAAGGTAGCTACTTCCAGGATTTTAGTTTCAAGAAGTGTCTCCAGGGATCTAACTTGACTTTTCAATGCCTCATTCTCCTCTCGAAGCATACTCGAGTCAATCTGGCTTCTCTTACTTTCGTGCAATTGCGCATTCAACTTCTCTATTTTCGTCTCATAACTATCGCGCTGTTCGTCTATTGCATTTACCAAATCATTCATACGTTTTGTGTCTTCAGTTATTGTATCATCTTTTTCAGCATTTGATTTGCGCAAAGATTCCACTTCATATTCAACAGCTTCGAACTTCAGTGTTAGACTTTTTTTGGATGACTCTAACTCGTTGATCGTTGTTTTGAGTTCATCAATCATCTTAGTTTTATGTGAAATCTCTTCTGCAAACCCTTTGACTTTGTTTTCTAGTTCAACTTTGACTTCCAGGTCTCTTCCCACGCTTTGAGAAAGGTTTTTCATATCATCTTTCAATGAAGTAAGCTTTGCCTTTATGTTCGAATTTTCACGTTGTAGAGCATCCTTTTCATGAGCCATACTTTTCAATTTCGAACTCATATACTCTATTTCTTCATGCGACTTTTCTAGGTCATCAAGGCGGGACTCTAGCTCTTCAGACTTTTTCTTAAGTGTTTCTTCCAAGTTGTGAATCTTATCCTTAGCAAGATTTTCAAGCTTATCGAGCTCTCTTACTAGCTCTTCTTGCTTCAAATTCAAATCACGTTCATGGTTAAGCTGAGTCGTCAACTCATTTCTCAGATTGGTCGATTCTTCAAGCTCTTGGTGAAGATATTCTTTGTCCTTCGTTAATTGGTCAATCTTAGATTTCAAGTCTATGTTTGCGTCTATCAAGTTTGTTGATTCGTATGTTTTCTCCTCTAATTCAAATCTCAATCTCGATAATTCTTCTTCGCTCTGTAAATTCAGTGCTTTATTGTTCTGCAATATTTCTTCAACCCGGGAAATTTCTTCTTTGAGAGAGTCGACTTCATCTCTTTTAGAATTCAATTGGTTGCTCAAACTTGAGATTCTTGATTCATTTCTTTTCTCCTGTAATTCTAATTGATTCAACCTGCTCTCTTTGATCTTGAAGCACTTCGTCAACGAAGCCAACTCTCTCTCATTGTGTTTAAGTTGAACGTTTAAGATTTCTTCATTAGTTGCCAACGATCTCTGGTTTTGGATTGACTCTTTGAACTGTTGATCTTTCAATATGAGCTCATTGTTAATGGATGAAAGTTCCTGGTTAAGCCTCAAAATCTCTTGATTTTTCTTATTCACCACTGCATGCAATTTTTCAACTTCATCGGTAAACTCCAGTTGAATTTTATTTATTTGCTCCACCGAAAAAACCGGTTTTGAGTTAGGAGATAAGAGAAAATTAACAGTAGGCTCATCGTCTAGCTTCAATCTACTCAGAGTTTCTTCATTTGTGTCATCTCCTTCCGAGACCCTGCTATATTTTATAGGACTAGTAACATCCTTCGCATTCAACTTGTTCCCTTCATCAAACTCATCAAAATTCAAATCTTCATTAATCCTTGTCTGTTGATTTGCAGAAGGACTCCTAGCCACAGGCTCTGTAGGTCTTTGCGGCGTGATATAGTCTTGATTGGAGTTAGTCATGACTATCTTATTCAATTGTGTATGACTCAATTCACCATTTAAATGGCTAGGGTTGACAACCTGACTACTTGTTGGGTCTATTAGCCCATAGTCATCGACTTCACTTTCGCTCTCGTTATCAATGATTAAAGTGTGGTTATTGTGAATGTTTGCGATTGGTGAATTTTCTGCAGTAATTTTAGACACTAGGTCTTCCTTATGAAAAAGATCGTCAACTCTGATCAGGTGTCCCTGCTCTGATATAGCATCCGATTGTCCCTCTGCATTCGTTACAACTCTTGCAATTTTTCTTGGGGTTTTATCGGCATCGTTATTATGTCGTTTGAGAGGGGAGCTATCATTTAGTAACGATGAATTTCCATTTTTCGTCGGAGAATCTAACACTTTCGGAGACGATACAAGTGGGTCCGCATTTTCTTTATTGGAGGTTTTCGCTCCATGCAACTGACTTCCTAAACTTCTTCTCAAAGCCTTAAATCCCTCTAAGTTTATAGTTTTAAAGCTGCTACTTCTGGGAGAAGTTAACGAGGTGACTTTTTCATTTAGACCGTGTCTTCTCCCCAATGAACCAACACTCTCGGGTGTTTCCACTAATTTCAGAGCAGTAATAGGATGGTGGTGTAGCGTCTTTCTCCTTCCCTCATTCATGGAGGCAAGACCATGGGGATTGGCATTCACCGCCGATTTCTGAACGCCTGATTTCAGTGTCATATGCTTCAAAGGAGGTGTGAGTTTGGATGGAAGTCTAACAGGAGACAACCCATCAGAATCTGCAATAGAACTATGTTTCTCCGAAGACCTCATATTTGTTATTCGGTTTCTTTTTCAGTAGACGGCGCCACTTAAGTTGTCTTTAATAAATATTAAACTTCAGCGCGTCGCTTCATTTCTTTTGACTTGCATATAAGTTACTGAAATCTACAGGATACTTTGAATAAAATCTTGATATTTGAATACATTCTACATCACGAACGTATATAGTACGAAACTAAACTGGGTATAAAATCGCCCTGTTGAACGTCGAAAGAAAGGATAAATTTTATGATCAGTCTCAATTAAGTTCACTAGAAAAACCGAAGAATAAAAATACTACACCTAAATGCAAGTGGAGCATTTTGAACAAGCTATTGTTTAAACTTGTCAAATGGTGCATTGATGCACCACAACTAAAAGTTAAAAATCAATCCACGTTTAACAGGGGCTCGATCTTCTGATGAAGAGGACGGTGCAGCATAAGAGTAAGTACCGTTGTTATGAGACGGCGTTACAGTTGCGGTGGTGTTGGCATAAAGCAGAGTTGATGTCACTTTCACGTAGCTGGTAAGTGTAGTGATACTATCACCATGTGTAAAGGCAGCTTCAATTGGGAACGATGTGGTATAGTATGACGTCAAGTAAAGGGTCGACGTAGGGTCTGAGGAAACAGCCTTAGCATCTTTCGCAGTCTTACTAGCGGCCGATTCTGTGACAGTGACCGTCACTGTTTGTGGCACACAGCTATCTTCACTACCATCTTCACTAACAGTCATTGTAACAGTGGTTGTTGTATTGATTTCAGAAGAAGCAGAAATGGTTGGGAGCACTTCAGTAGTGTACGTGGTAACTGGAACCGTGGTTGTAGAGCCACCAGAAGTGATGGTACTATACTCAACTACTGTAGTTGTCTCTGGATCCACTTTTGCACTAGATGCAATTGCATCAATGTTGGCAGTTTCAGATGCTGGAACAACTAACGTGCTTGATGGCAATCTTATAGTGACATACTCATCAACAGTAACTGTTGTGGTGCTTTCATCTGAGGACGTTGGGGTATCACCACTGCTGGAGGTTGCTGCTGCTGCGATCACTGCTTTACTTGACGAAGACAGATTCAAAATGATCGCCGAAGAGCTGACAACGTCGGCAACATACCCTAAAGTAGAAGCGCTCGAGTTGTCGAATCTCTTAACTGGAATAGCATATGCGCTAGCAGCTGCCATCATTAATGGAAGAGTTGCAAACACTTTCATTTTTTTGTTACTTCTGGCCGAAGCTCTGTTGAATTTTCAATTGCTTCTTGTTTATTGGAGATCACGAAACCGAACCAAGTATCTAATCAATAGTAACGAAATATAACAGGAAGTATATTATTTCGTTGAAGGAGTGGACGCGATTAGTGGACGCTAAACAGTATATTTCTGTCACAGTCTATAGATACTTTAGTAAAAACCTTCCAAATGGCACCTTTGGACTCTCGAATACCTTTCATGTTTTTATATATGAACCAGCATGATAGTTTGGCTTCTACGTGTTTCACAGCATTCCTATGCGCCCATGGGCTGCTCGCTAAGCATTAAGGGGTGTTTGTTTATTATTATTTTAAATCGCGATTTATTGTTTCATACCTCAATACGCGTTAGCCCACTAAACATGGCGTCTCGGAATCAAAATACCCACAGTTACTCAAGTTGACGTTGACGCTGTCAAGGCTAAACACAAAAACGTGAATCGTTGCCCTGGTACCACTTGTTGACGATTTAAACTGAGCTTATGTCGCGCCTGAGATGTACACGAATACCGCGACTTAAAACAGTTTCGAAACACTAGAAAACAATAAAGTTCTGAGGCAGGTAGATAAATCTGTCCAGAACTTTCGGGCTTGCTTCTTCACACGATACACACTTAGAATGTTACAGAAAAGTGGAGCAAAGAGAGAAAACGAACAGACATTTTCCAACATGATCTCCAAATTCAGCCTGTTGGAGGTGTCAAATACTTGTGTGCACGACGGAGGAGTGTGTCAAAAAAGAATTCACTTTTTTCGTTTCCCCCTAGGAGCATGAGCAGCATCATTCTCTATTGCAAAAACTATTTATAAATGATTTGAAGAAGCAGAATGGAAAATACTGGGTTCGACCCTCCCAGTATAAACATTATGTGCAGTATATAGTAAAGAGTTTTACGAAGTAAATTTTAGCAATTTTGCATTTTACACAAAAAGGATCTAGGATAGTAATTTTGTAAAGTGGCATCCAAAAAATATTGTGATTTCGATAAGATTTCGCTGATTACCAGATATGACCCATTTATGCCAGTCGTGGTCCGAATATTAAGCAAAGATGTCCGAGGTTTGATTATGGTATGTCCAATATGATCTTATCAAGTCAGAGGTTGCCAGAGTCAAAAAAAAAAGTCTAAATTACAATGTGAAAACCTGTATATATCAAAAGCTAGTCCGTCTCACCAAGTTCAGGATAAGGTTCCGCGATAAGCAACCATTTAAGCAAGAGTTCCCGAGAACAATAAAGCTCACTACATGATAACCGATCTTTCGGATATACGAATTTGAGTATATAAGCCAGGCAAGATTGGCACCTGACGTATCAATCACCACTGCAATCTCGTTTCGGAGTAATTCAATTGAACGATTTGCTATTAGAGAAAATGGTATCACTTCCGCTTGATAATGGGCACGATGAGATGGACTTAAAGTCATACTTGAAAACTCACAGAAGAAAATTCCTTGTTGGACTACCCATCCTTGCTTTGGTACTTACTCTTGCCATTTTTACGAGCACTTTTGGCTTTTTAAGAATAGCGTTAAGTAGTATAGATGAAAGCAAGTGCCCAATTTATGATTATAAGTTTCCTGTTGCCAATGATTATGACAACTCAACTGTTTTTCAAATATTGGAAGACCCAGAATTTAAAAAATCATCGGTAAAAAAATTGAAAGGTGCGACCCAGGTGGATACTCAAGTTTATGACACTCTGAAGAACGTTACAGAGGACCCTAAATTCTGGTCAAGATTTCAAGACTTCCATGATTACTTAGAGGAGACTTTTCCATCAGTTTACGAAACTACAGAAGTGGTAAAGGTTAATACTTATGGGTTAGTTTTTTACTGGAAAGGATCGGATGAATCTTTGAAGCCTTTAATGCTCACGGCACATCAAGATGTCGTTCCTGTTCAAGTCAGCACACTTGATGACTGGACCTACCCACCATTCTCGGGGCATTATGACGGGACTTATATGTATGGACGAGGAGTTTCCGATTGCAAAAACGTCTTGATCGCAATCATGGAGTCACTCGATATTTTGATCCAAAAAGGATATGAGCCGAAGAGAGGTATTATAGCTGCTTTTGGAATAGATGAAGAAATTTCTGGTTGGTACGGTGCTCGTTCTATCAACGCGTACTTAGAGCAAAGATTTGGTAAGAATTCGATTTACGCCATTATTGACGAAGGTCCAGGTATGTCGGTTGATCCCTTGACCAAGCAGATAATGGCTCTTCCCGGCACTGCAGAGAAAGGTTGGGCAAATGTTAAAATAGAGTTGACTACTCCAGGGGGGCACTCCTCTCTTCCTCCTGATCATACGGCTATCGGATTTATGTCAGAATTGAGTTACATCTTTGAGAGTAATCCTTATGAACCTAAGCTCACAACTAAAAATCCATCGTTGGAATATCTACAATGTGCAGCTGTTCACAGCAAAAGCCTTCCAAAAATCTTCAGAAAATCAATTTTGAGAGCAGGATTTGACAAGTTGGCTAACTCTGTGGTGGTTAAGAAGTTGCATGAACAAATATTTTCAAGGTATTCAATCCAGACTGCCCAAGCTTTAACTGTTCTTGTTGGGGGAGAGAAATCAAACGCTTTGCCCGAACATGTTGCGTTAGTCATTAATAATAGAATTGCAATTGAGAGCTCTTATGAAGAAGTTGCCGAGATGATAACGTCTAAGGTAGTTGATCTTGCAAAAAGATATGAGTTAGGTGTGGAGGCTTTTGGAAAGAAGATTTTGAGTGAAGGCACCAAAGGAAAATTTGTTGTCAATTTTGATACTCCTCCGTTTAATCCATCTCCAGCCACACCAACTACGGACCAAGTATGGAAATATCTTGCAGGCTCTATAAGAAATTTGTATGAAAGGTACGTTTTCCCGGACCTCGGATATCCAATAATTACAGCTCCCATTTTGATGCCTGCCAATACCGATACTAGACATTACTGGGGCCTAACCAAAAATATATATAGATGCTCCCCTGGTTTCTCGACCTTGGACATGCAAGGAAACAAAATTCATAGCGTTGATGAGCATATAGAATTCGTCGCACACCTTCGTCTTCTTGCGTTCTTCCATGAGTATATTAGAACCATTGACACTTTTGCTGCTGATAATTGAGTGTTAGATCTAGTTACGCCGAGTTTTATCATTTTTAGCTTGTCTTGTATAGGTTTGTTCAGATTACTTAACTCTACTTTATTCTTTATCAAATACATTTATTATACATATTTAGAAACCATCTGCTACTGAAACATAGCTTTGAAGGGCTCTGCCCTGTTGATTACTGAGTTTTTGGGATCGGATTATAAAGGAAATTCAACAATAGTTGTTGTTTAATCCTCAGCAAGTTCGGGGATAAGTATTCATATCAACAGAATATCCAAAATAGGCTTGTCAAAATCCGTCTAACTTAAGTCCTTCTTCTCTAATGGATTGTAACGCAAGAACTTCTCTATCAAATCGACATGTGTCAAGACCATTCGTCTACAGCAATATCTCTTCAATTTTAGTTTGTCTAACGCATCACCTTCGGTCATGGAATCATCCTGCAAGTATTCCAAATAAGCCTCCCATTTGTCACCAACAACCTTACCACAAGAAAAGCACCGAACAGGAATAAGCATTTTAAATCAATAAATAACCTAATGCCTTAGCCGATAATTACTTCAAGAAAATTTTGAATTATCATGAGCTTTGTGGTCATGTGATTACTCATCGAGAAAAGTTAGTTTTTTTTTACCTCTATACTTAGCAGCATTAAATCGAGTTACGCACAATTTCAACTGGGAATTTATAGATATAAATGAGCCTTTCTACGACGGACTGGTCTATCCAGACAGTTTCTGGTGGTAAGCCTATTGTGTTTGATGATTCCGGCAAAGGCGGGTGTATTTTTTCGCAGGATGGAAGACACTGTTTTGCATTGTTAGCCTTTCAGATTCGGGTCTATTACACTCCAACAAGACAGTGCATCCGTTCTATAGATTTTGATTCAAAAGGTTTAGTGTACATTGGGATAGACCTGGACAACAATGGCAACATTATTGCTATAAGGGCAAATGGTGAACTAATTGTCATATCTTGGAAGGAAAGAAATCAACAACCAGTCATTTCGGAAAATAAAATAGAATTGGATATGCCTATAATATTCGTCTTAGCCGTGAATTCAGAAAGAGTTATTGCTATTGTGGGAAAGAAACATAAGAAGTCTACTGAAATAAGCGAGACTAGGTATATCATTCAAATTGATCGGGAATCTAAGGCTACTAAGACCATAAGCGAGATCCGAAATGTGCTAAAATTTGCTGTGTCAGTGGATTCCACAAATGTTGCATTTCTTTTACATTCCAACGAACTCGAATTGATAACTTTATCTGGATTACTCAAAAAGAGCAGCAAAATACACGATGATGACTTTGGAAGCGACGATAAATTGAAGCACTACGGTTTTCTGCGTGAAACCATGACATTTCCCTATAAATCTGCTGTAACAGCGTTAGCAGTTTCCAACACGTCCATAATCGCATTAGGTACTTCGTCTGGCCCCATTCAAATTATACATGGCGGTTTGATCGGTGATGGTACACAACAGATTTTGAAATGGCATGTTGACCAGGTGAGATCTTTGGAATTTACTTCCGATGGAAGCTATTTACTCTCGGGTGGCTTGGAAAAAGTCTTGGTTTTTTGGCAGTTGGAGACTGGTGAAACTCAATTTTTACCTAGGTTGAATGGATCAATTGAATCGATATCAGTCGACAACATTAGACCAGAGTATTATTCATTGATGCTTAAAGTCGAATCATCCCAAGTGTCTCAGGGCACAAGTGACGATGATATCTTTGAGATACTAGTAATTTCAGCGGTGGATATGGTCTCTAGGTTATCTATAAACAGTATTAGACCTCTGTTTGCTAATCAATTCAAATCTACCTTCACAAAAACAAAAAAGAAATATACTAAATTGGGTGACAAGTTTGATTGTTCCAAAGTTCGATACGATTATTCTTCAGTATTTGAAGTTCATCCAAAGACTAAAGAATTGTATTTTCCTAATGGGCCATCTATACAAGCTTATGATTTGACGAGGAACGAGCAAAATTTCGTTCAGAATACTTCTCCCGTATTATCGATTGGTAAAGTGAGATCGGAGACAAAGCTCGTGGATCCTTCTGTTTCTTTGATCTCATTTAATGAAGATGGCGAATGGATGTGCACCTTTGATACAACTCCATCTTCTGAAATAGACAATTTATTCTCAAAAAATGATAAACAGTTTTCATTGAAGTTTTGGAAGTTTGTGGATAATGCTCTGGTTAATAAAACTGACCAGTCAAATTCAGTCAACAATAAAACAGGTTATTGGGAGTTAGCGACCAAGATCATAGATCCGCACGGTAACAATCTGCCAGTGTTATCTCTCATAGCAGCACCATTAAACTATAATGGTGGCCTAGGTTTTTTGACTGCTGATGATAGAGGTGGAGTCAGACTATGGGTTCCAGTGTTTGCAAAAGAGGTTTATCAGTCGGTAAAAAAAAACAAGCTGCTGCAAACTTCTTGGAGATTGAGAAGATCGAAGACTAGTGGCTCTCTCAGCTCGGATTCCGTTGACTTATGTTGGGCAGAAGACGGATCTGTTATTTTCTTGGGTTTCGAAAATTCGGTACGAGGAATAAATGTCACAACATTTGAGGAGATTCCATCGTTCTCATACGGTAGTCTTGTGGGATCAAGGATACGCTCCGTCTCATTGGTGAATAATTTTTTGATCATTTTGTCAAAAACAAGTATAATTTCTTTCGATCTTTTGACAAATGAAAAATCTGACTTAACGGCAAGAGTCAATACTAATATTGGCGGCAAGAATTTGTTGGCTGTTGACCCTGTCAATAAATTGATATGCTTAGTTATCAACTACTACAAACCTACTGGTGATCTGATAAATTTAGCATCCAAATTTTTGGTTTTCCACCCTGATAAACTTAGGCCTGTGTTCACTCAGCACCACGATTGTGGTGTATCATCAGTAAGGTATTTCAACTCCTCCTTTGTTTTCATAGATGTTGAAGCAAGAGTTGGGGTTGTTCAATCTTCTGCAACGGCTTTCGCCCTAGGTTCCACTGGCGGTGATTTGATAGCTGATATTGCCAACATGTTGATCTCTGCAGAAGCTAGCTCTAGTGTGAACAACTTAAACGTCTCGAAAAAAGATATGAGCTCCCATGAATATGCTACAGATGAGTCTGAAACTTTAAAAGTAGTTGATTTGAACTCTTTTGAGTCGGTGTTCGAAAACATTGATGGAATTCAATTAGAGACTTTGTTCGATCGTATTATGAAAGCTATAAATTAATTATCAATAAGTCATGACATGACAAACCTCAGCATATATACGAGAAGCCAAAAATTCAAAATAAAATAATGTATTTACATCTAATGTACAGATTAGGATCTGCCCCAATTAAATAATGAAGGCTTGGGGGTATCTTCTCTTTCCGATCTTGTAGCCTTAGATCTTTGTAACGCCAAGACGTCTTCAATTTTGCTCAAGGCAGCCTCAAGCATATCTTTTTTCTCCTGTAGCTCTATGTGTTTCTTTATCTTTGGATCCTCCTTTGCAAAGTTTTCAACTTCTTCTTTGCTCAAATTGTTGAAAAATTTCAAGTCCAACTCACGAGGAAAATTGTAATAAAAGTCACTTAACAACTCAACATTCAAAAATAAAATAGCAGTCGAAGTCAACTTCGAAGTGACAGCATCTAAGAAGATCTCAGGACATTGGTATTTGTTTTCTTTTTTCTTGCATTTTTTTGATCCTTTAACAAACAGATGTCTCATTTTCAAGAGCGACAATCGGTCTTTTAAAAATATTGCATCTTGGCCCTTTTGTATTAAAGCTTGAGAGAAGCCTAAGGCTTCATTTGAATAAACATCAATTTCTGAACTCTGTTGCAGACTCAATTTCTCTAAATAAGTAACAACTTGCAGAAGCTTCCTTCCACCCACTTGCTTCCTCAAATTATTATATTGCTGCTCACACTGGCGCATTTCCTCTCTGAGAAGCCTTGTGGCGCTCTCTCTGCTTGAACTCCACTCCCTGTCTTCAATCTCAATTTCGTATTTGTAAGGTTTTATACAATTTTCCACTTGATCCGCAGTTGAGAAGTATTTTGCACTTAAAACAGATTTTGCAGCATCAATGACTGCATTTTTTGCCAATGGGTGGTTAACTAATTGCGTGCCATCCACTAGGTTGCTAACTTCAGTCAACATCGCATTGCTAACCAAGCTTGTCGAGAGACGTCCCACGCCCAATTTTGTCAATGAGCTGGTCGCAAGATCTAACTTTTTATGCCAGTAAGAATCATCCAGAATCACATTACTTTGAGTCAAATCTTTCAAGTTAGGCTCCTTGGAAAAGTTGATGTTGGACAAACTGAATGGCTTATTCCAATACCTATCTGCCAAAAGATCCAAAACTTTTTGGTCTAATTCGTTCTTCAATAATGCTTTTAGTTCACTCCTCGAAAAATTGTGACTTAGCTCCTTGGTGGCTAGCTTTAACATATCAATGTTGTTGGCAAGGTACATTTGAGGAGTTAATTGTCTGTCATTGAACTCAACTTTGAACTGATACGATGTTTCTTCTAACTCTTGTTGAATAGCCAAATGTGTGGGACGAAGAGACGCACCCATTGATCGTTCCAATACCTTAATCAATTTTTTTTTCAAATTTCTAGTTCCGGTTTTAGTTCCATTAAAAGCATCTCTATGTTCCTTTAAATAACTATACTCAAAGTTTTGTTGTGAAATAAAAGCCTGGTGCCCAGATACTGATTTTCTGGAAAACAAGCCGTTACCTGATTTGCTCGAATTCGGAGCTTTGGTGATCACACCAACATACCCCATTCTTAAAGGATATTTTTTATTTGTTAAAATGCCAGTTGCCTTTTCTGGATCAACAAGATCCAACTTAGTCACAACTCCGATGGTTCTCTCTCCATACGGATCAGCATTTCGTGACGCTCTCAACGCAACAGAGTTTGCCAAATCAACATCTGCGGCACTGATAGCTAAGATTATGTTCGGGGCCTGTAAATACCTATCGCAAAGCTTTCTTATTTTTTGCTTGAGTTCTGCTGGTTGATCCGCTGCTTCGATTTGAATATAACCCGGAAGATCTACCAAAGAAAGGTCGGGAACATTGGGGCTTCTGATTTTTATTTGAATGGGATCACCTGATATACATTCTGTCTCCGGAACTGCCATATTAAGATCAAAAAGTATTTTTTGAACTTGTTGAAAATCCGAAATATCATACATTTTCAAAGCTGGGAACTCCGCGACTTCAGTCGCAGATTCGGGAGAATTTATTAAAGTCAACTCTATGGGACGCCTAGTCACCATATTGGAACCCTTTGGCAAAAATTCCTGACCTACAATGCTTTCTAAAACAGATGATTTCCCACTTGATTGTGAGCCGATAACAACAATCGACGGAAGTGTTACGGCGTCACGATCTATGCTAGAAAGCAAATTCCTGATTTCTATCATTTGTCTTGTTAAAGTTAAAATATGATCGTCAGTCTCATCTTCTTCGAACTCATCATCATCTTCTTCATCAATGAGAGTTTCGTCGTCAAATTTTTCCTCTTTTTCTTCAGAGTCATCATCAGAAGTAAATCCCACAGCTGCAGCAGTGGCACCAACTGCTGTAGCAGTATCTCCGTTTCCCCCATCTCCTCCGCCAGGATCTCCGCCGGGGTGTCCTGCTTCATTTCCATTGCTCATACTCTTAAAAAAGTCACCTGTTTTACCAAAAAAATCATCTGTGAAATCTCTTAACGATGAAAGCTTATCCGAAGTATAACTTGAGGCTTGATCCACTTTGTATGCCACGTAAGATCCACCGGCCGCAAGAGTGCCTCCAACATAGGCAGGAACCTTCGCAGCTTTGGAAAGAACTTTTATGAAACCAATGTTTCTCGTTATGGTAAGATGATGTGGTCTTTGTCCTAGAATTCTGCAATGTTTAACAGTTCTGTTTGTAATACATTGCCCCCCTTGATTTCGCAAAATGCATTGAGATGTCCAAACATTCAGTCCTCGCAAATTGGCGCGTAATACTCTACTGTACATCTTGCAGCATTAAAAATTATAGTTTTATTGGTGTATAGCCTAATCTTGACAAAAGTTGCAGTAGAATCATTCAGGCAATCATGACAATAATTCCAAAATGATGGTATTCCTCCTCCTGTATACTTGATTTTAGAGGGGAGGGTAATTGAGTAACTAAAAATTAAAAAGTTGCCTCCTGCCAGAATTGAACTAGCGACCTTTGCATTACAAGTGCAACGCTCTACCACTAAGCTAAGGAGGCGATTTTTTTTTGTTAGTATTTTCGCTGTTTAGATGACTCACATATACAACAACCAATTTGTAAAAAAATAGTAATAAAGCGTTTAACTTTTAAAAGACATACGTCTATCGTACCTATTAGGTTTTAAAGAAGTGATATCTACAAGCGTTAGGATTCAAAATTGTAGCATACTGAGTCTGAAGTCTATATTCTACGTTGAACTTTGTACAATAAACACTTGAGGTAATTTCACTGAATAAAATATATGAAGGAGAAATGTTGCTCATTCACCACCGGGCCGACTTGATGACTTCATCTGGCATTTGTGTTGTGTTGTGTTATATAATGTGTTTATTTATGTATTAAATTGGTTTATGAAAATTTACCAAGTAGGCGATCGGTAGAATGGCTCGTAAAGCCGATAGTTCAGTGTTCTGCATATCATACCGGCTAGTAAGAAATCTACTCAAAGCCGAAGCGTACAGCATATGTGCATCCTGTATAATGACAACGTTTCTTATGCGTTCAATATGTTTGACGTATGTCAAAAGTCTCTAAATAAACTACCCCAAGCTGGGGGAGTTATTTCATATCTTGACCCCCAATTAATCTCTACACTCCTTGTATTGACAAGTTTAACTTGTGATTGAATATTTACGTATATAGTCATGAGTATCCTTATGAAGGTGCTCCACGTAATAAATAAATAAATAGGTCATAATGATTAAGTTTCGTATCAAATTAGAATAAAATGCAAAAATTCACCAAGGTTCAATCTGAATCAGGTACTTCAGTATTTCGTTTCAAAAAATTACCCTTTCCATTTTGTGTTCGATGGTGGGTTGCAATTCCAAGCATCTACCCATCCTCTTCTTTTTCATATCAATAAAGTGATCAAAATTATTCGATGGTTGGACTTCATGCTCTTCAAAATCTTCATCACTCTCAGACAAGCATCGCGATAATTCAGGTACCAGACCTAAGAATTCACAATCACATGAGGAAGGCTCCGGGAGTTGTTTACTAACCTCACTTCGCCTCACCATCCCTTCACGTCCTTCCTCGTTTTCATTTCCTTCATCATCCTCCATGATAGTTGCATTGGCAATTGGCGCATTTCCAATAGACAAATCGATGTAAGTTAATTTCTTGAGAGGAAGCACTCCAGATTGCAGTAAAGGCATCACATCATCGTAAGATTTTTCTTCGTCGGATTCCGAATAATAATAATCTGAATCACTTTCCATATCGCTGTCTTTATCTGAATCTGAACTTGACTCCGAGTATTCGTATGTGTCATCATCTGAGTCAGAATCTGAGTCAACTTCATACTCTGAGACAGATGTCCTTGATAAATCGTTATCATGCTGCTCTAACGAGCTTTCATCAAAAGATACGGTAACAGACAATTCAGCTTGAACACTCTCTTTCTGTTGCTTTTGCTTCTCATTATTCTTGGACGAGTTGTCTATATAATCCATTATATTATCCAACATATTTGCTTGCAACACGAGATTTTTTAAGCTGGATTTCGGATCAGCCGCCTGTTTCGAAAGCTTGGCTTTAACCCTAGCGGCAAGGATAGATGCTTCTCTGACCGATGCAACAGACATTGGGAAATAGTTCTAATTGAAATCTTCAATACAAAATCACTTGGTGTTTCAAGTATAACCGAAACACTTGGGACAATACTAACTTCTAGCTGTTTATTTAATGAATAAGAAACTCTGTTTATGTTTAGTTATCCCACAATTATTAATACCCCCACTGATGTTACCTATTTGTTATGGGGCCGTAGTTTATTTATAATAAACGCCGCCTATTTCAAACATTTGTGCTTAGTTAGTCATCGGCTTCGGATCGGCTATAATCGAGACTAAGCGCGATGTTAACTCAGACAAGTTTGCCATTTTCTTCCGCGGCAGGAAGGACGGCACATAAAACGCCGGATGTAACTCTAAGCGCTAGTTGTCCGATTAGAATGCGAGAGATGTTCCAATTTGACTAACTGGTTCCAGCTTAGCCGCTCAAATTGAAGCTATAGATGAAAAGTTGCGGCATATGATTACTACCCCAGTATTCTTGAGCTTCAAGGTTAGTGCTATACTTCAAAGTCTAGAATCCCGATTGCTGTATCACGTTTGCTTACATTTGATGGAGCAACTTACTAATTGCCAGAAACGAAATTTGCGCTTATAAATCGATTACATTGTTTTCCGCTCTTAAAGCATGGTAATTCTTAAAAATAGAGCTATGACTCAACTAACCCCGTGAAATCAGTTAGTGGATTGTAACGCGTAGAGTAAAGACCCTAATGTGCCTGCTTCGGTTCGGCTCTTAAGAGTCATGATTTAACTCCAAACCAATTAATCTTACATATACGATGACCATGCCCCTGACGGGCTTAGCGGCTCATAAATTTGTATGATGCTTGATCCCGCAATTGTCACTTCTTATTGAGATGTTTTGCAGTTAGCAATAGGGTTTTCATAGAAACTAATATCGTAAACTTTCATCGTCTATACTTCAAGCTCATTAGTGTTTAAGATGTAAAGTAGAGTCTTACACTTGTGAAAAAGTATTCTAAGAATTGTCTACTGTGCAAAAAGGAAACCACCACACGTTACACCTACATGTTACAACCAACCAGAACTTGAGGTTGAGTTGTTCTTGGATTGGGACAAGCTTATGACTCTTTCACTATCAACCTGTATATTTGGCATGGAAGCTCAGTTGCAACCCACTACATTGTTCTAGATTTTATTCTGTGAATCCTTGACCTATATATATTAGAGACGCTTTGAAATACTTCGATATTGTAATAAGTACCATCAAACTATAGCCGTACATGAATGATAATAAGCAAGCATCTTCAGTAATTTACAATGTCCGAATGGCACAATTAGTACTCCCAGTGTAAAACTTTGTCCAATATGACAGTGTTCTTATATCTAAATCCTTTTTACCGCCTTGTTTAATCAAACAAACCGAATCCCATATCATCGTCAGATTCTTCAGCAGGTTCCTCCTCCTTCTTTTCTTCAGCTGGTGCATCTCCCGAAGCAGCTGCAGCAGCAGCTGCTGGGGCAGCGCTGCTGGATGAAGCAGCAGCAAAAGAGAACAACAACTCTTTCAAGTCTTTGCCTTCCAAAGCCTTTGCATAAACGTCAGCCCAGACATTGTCGACTGAAGCACCGGCAGCTTTAGTTACGGACAACAAGTTGTCGGCGGTGATTTCAACACCAGCATCTGCCAAGATCAATGCAGCATATGATACAGTAGCTTCGGATGACATTATCTTTATCTTTTAGTTAAATTAGAATAATCCAATGAAGTAGATTCTTTATTGCAGTTGATTTTCCATGTATTAAATCTTCGACATGAAAAAAATTCAGCGCACTTCGTGTACGGCATATGAATTTAGATTTAAGGATGTTGAGCCCTTGAGCGTGACTTACACGTGGCGACGTCACCATAGCATAACTAGTGAACAGAGTAGATACGCTATGAACAGACTATAGACAAGAACAATACAAACTCTTGATACCGCTATAAAAGAATGAAAGTGTTAGTTTACCAATTTGCTGATTAGTTCAAAAAGTTTTCTAAATCAGCTAACCACTTTCTGTATTCCTTTTCTTCTTTGAACTCGGAGTAGCTGACGATGAATTCTGCAAGCTCATCATTGATCCCCTTAGAATCTAAGTAGTTCTCGAAAGTGGTTTGTAGTGACTCATCCAAATCAGAAAACCTTGGACCTTGGTATTGAAATTTGTCCAGAAATTCTCCAGAAGCGACCTGCTGTTCTAAGAAAGACTTAGCATCAGGTTTATGTAAGACAAAATCAATCAAGAAAGAGTTCTCCGAGTTCTGGCAAAATAAGTTGAGAAGCAACCCGTCTCCCTTATTTGGGTTTTCGATGAACACTCTGACGTTGCATAACAAAGAATCTAAAGTATCAAGTTCTTCATTGAGATCCTCCTGCTCCCCCATTTCATCCAGAAGCGGTATATCGGTAACCTCATCGATATCAAAAAACACCCTCACAATTTCTCCGTTCACCTTTTTCACCAACTGAACATTCGAACTTCCTTCCGTCTCTTTGACTTCGAAACCTGACTTGTTCAAGTATTCGCTATATACAAAGTCCAATTCATTAGGCACAGTATTCGAGATCTTCAATTCGGATTTCAATACATCTTTCAATTGAGCTTCTGGTGATTTGGAAGCTTGCGTGGAATAGTTCAACCTAGGTGCCACCAAAATCAATGACCGTGTTACAGTAGGAACAAATACCCTTTGGCTAGCTGTTGCAAATCTGTTTCTGATGATTGATACACCAGTACGAAAATTAGAGGATAACATTGTCTGCTGCTTGATTTTGACAAAAAAAGTGGACTAGTATCTCTTCTCTTTTAATATTCAATCTAACGATGAGTTGAATCAATTTTGGAATATTTGACATTCGCACGATTTAAAAAGGTTGCAAAGCCCTGCAGCATAATAATTTACTTGTATTAAATTAAAGAAAAAGCGTAAACATATATGAATGATGGCTAGGCAGCATGCAGCTGTCTCTTATCAAGGAGGTTTAGTTTGTTTTATTTTCAGACAAATATGCCTATTAAACATGGAAACATAAAACAGTCGAACAAATTATTATGAATGGAGAATAGCACAAAAGATAATAGAAAAAAACCAAGCACGGTATGTGGTAGTAACATTGAAGTATGAGGATCCGGAAGAAGCTGCGTATGCCGTTTTGAACCATCATGTGGATAGTCAGATGAAGTGATAGAGACTATGTTTGCTCCTTTTCAAGTGAGCGAAGATATTCTTGAACAAATGTGGAGCTTCGTCTATACCGACGCTCTTGGTACTTTTCAAAGATAGCCTTGTGGTTGGTCTCCACATTACGGCAGTTTTGGAGCAATATCGCAGCTAAGGGTCTTAATTGAGCTTCCGTATAACCTGAGTAGAAAACATGAGCTTCAGTCCATTCACCCCTGTCCAACAAATGACGGGCGAGACAGTGTGCACCTGCTGCTAGCCAGCTTGGGGGAGACGCAACAAATCTTGCATCCATTATAGTAATCTCAAGAAAATATTTTGCTAACGTTCTTGTTTCATAGTCATAATCATCAGCTTTAGAAGTTCTCCGCAAGAAAGACATGGGGCCGGGCCAACCCATATCAAACTCAAGAACATCAATCATGAATCTTTCTGCTTTCAAAAAGTCATCAACGGTATAAGCATTGTCGGCCATATACGCTACCTCTTGAACAGTAGGGCAATTGATCTCTTCGTATTTAGCCGCAATGAATAATGCAACAGCTCCAACAAGCTGGAATCTTGACAACGAGACTTTTCTCTTACTGAGAAATCTGTCAATATAATTAACAGTTAAGTATAGCGTTTCAGGTAATAGATTGAATCTCGTATGCACTTGTACTACCCAATCAATCAAAACACTTCTCATTTCCCACTTCAACTCATCTTGGTGATCCATGTAATTAGCATCTGGAAGTAGTTTGTGCTCAAGTTCATGCATGTAATTGAAAATTTCCGGTGCATATTCGGCTACCATGGTAACATCGTATGTATCTTCATCATTTTCATCTAATGTACTTCTTGTAAACTTCCTCATCACATTTTGAAGTTCATTAAATATTGACTTATTCCATTTGGGCTCCATAGGTCGGTTCTTTGTATATTCCTCTTCCTCATAATCGACATCATCTTCCGAGACAAATATCTCTAGCTGGCTCAGATTTTCCTGATTAGTTGCCCCAGGACTCTGAAACTTAGGTATTGCCTCTTCTTCTAAAGCATAATACCCTTCTAAAATTCGTGATTCGCCGGCCTTATCGTAATACTTTTTTAAAAGAAGGTCATCAGTGTTCTCGCGTTGCGATATATTTGTAGGAGGGTGATTTTCCTTGTTGACAGAATTGGAATCGTCGTATTCCTCGTTTTCATCTGTTTCATCGTTGTTTGTAGATGATCCAGTTGAAAGCTGTAGAGCATGTGACGAGGATAGTAATTTTTCCAACCTTTGTTTCTTGAAATGCTGTTGATGTTGTTTTGCCAATTGTAACTTTGTAATGGATTGCTGTTTGAGAACATCAAGGTTAGACTTTTTCCTAAAATCTGTATTTTCATTTAATTGTGTAACATCACTTAAAGCTTCTCTCCTGCTAGATGAATCGTTTGAAGCTGTGACGTTGGATTTTCCTTTTGTTCTCAAGTTCTCATCATTGACTGATTTAGCAAATTGATTATATGATCTCATTTTTATGTGATGACTTTATATCCTATCCGTTGATAGTTGATGATATATATAAAGGTTTTTGGTTTAGCGAGCGACTATGTTAAAAGTTCAGTATCAAATGCAGTTAATTAGTGATTGTTGAAATCAAGTTCAATGTACGATTGTTTTGTTATTTCAATGAAACTAAAATCAATTGAACAAAATACAGACAAAGTATGGCACTTTCGACCCCGTTGGTTTTCAATACACTTGTTTTGAGAGTATTGTTTTGGCTCTAGAAAGTGAACTTCTGGCTGATGTAGTAGTACTCCTGACCGGACACTTCTCCGTGTTTTTGATGTGATTATCAGGCAAGATGCGCTGACTTTGGTATCTAGGATGGTGTTTATGGGTTGACTTTCAAAGCGCAAAGGATGTCAGGTCCCCTGGTTCGCTTACAAGGTTGTTGTGGGTTGAAAGTCCTTGGTGTTTGTAGTTCTAAACAATGTCGTTTAAAGTGGTTCCTTTCAGCGCTGGGTGAATAGATGGTACTTGTTTTCACTCGCTGTGTTAGTAAGGACGACGAACAGCTCTAGTATCCCCCAGTTATGCACTCTTTCAGCTCTTAGGTTCCCTGATAACTTGAGCACAAACAACGTATGTTGTATTTTCTTCCAATTTCACTCTGTACCTAGTGCTGAAATGCTTGCATGTAAGCTCCCCTTTGTGCAAAATTGGTTGGTTGTTTGTGTACTGCGGAGGAACGTAAACAACACTGATCGCGATTTACAGGTTTCGAGTGAGCACACTTAATTCGCTTTCCAACACGAATTTCACCACGAAAAGGGCTGTTAGGAAAGCTTCTTGACAAAGAGGCATTCATGGAACAGTTCATAAAGCCTACTTTTGTCTTTTCTCTGCTTTATCATTCTCTATACTTGCTGATTTAGTTTTTTACAGAAAGGACCTCGAGAATGCGTGTTCGCGATGGATGTAGGAATAGGTGAATGTTGCGTCCATTCTGGTACCACATGAGGTAAAGAGAAAAAAGAATGCTTGCAATGACAGATAAGCGTAAGATGGGTATAATTTGTATAAATTAGCGTTGCAAGTCTTATTTCAGATACTAAAACTCGACGATATGTACCCTATAAAACAAAAAACCATAACATTAAGTTCATAATTTAATTCACGGGAGCGACCAAGTTTCCAAGATCATTGCGTTGAAGCGTAGAGATTGTTTGTATCTGTAGTATGATTGACAGCCAGTCATGGATATCAGTATATGCAAAGGGATCATTCTAGAGTAACATTCATAGGTTCAATTGTGTAGCAGAAAGAAAGCAAAGGGGAAGGCTTAGAAAGTTAGAATCATCTAAAAAAACCTTTTCAATATGATCGCACCTGGACAGAGAAGTGTCTGTATCACTCATGTATTCAAATGAGGGTCTGACTGGAAGAAATGACTGTCCCTCAAGTTATTTTATCGATTGGAGTTTCTAGTCTTTCTACTTCTTGATAGTTTGTCGATGGCGGTGGAGTGGCTGGGCTGTACAATTGGAGGTTGGGGCTGTTTTCAGTCTTTCTTCTTTTGTTCGAAGCTCTTGGTCTATGATCTAAGGTACTTGTGACCCCATTTACCACAGAATATAAGACCTTGTGGCTGCGAAGACATTCCTTCCCGGACAACGTGTTATTTGATGTTATCTGCATGCATTCCTCTATTAGTTGTACTATCTCGTTCTCTACTTTATTACCACCTATCGAGTCTGTGTTGCTTTTGACTTTAACTAGTATTTTCTGAAGGTTGGAGAGCAAATCTGGCGAACTGTCGGTGTTACTAGTACTAAGGAGTGCCGGTGACTTCAACGACATTCTTTTTTAAGGCTTGCTAATGCTTCAAGTTTCCTGGTATCGCCTCTGTGTTAGCTATCGGGTTATGAATGGTTTCCAGATATTGTGACGCACCAAGGCGATCGGTGTCCGTGTCGGTTCTTGATTCCTGGGAAAGGAGGCAAGGTAATTCAGAAAACTACAAGAGGTTTGAAAGAATCAGGAGGAAATGGGGCGTCAGTTCCGTTATATACTCTTGGCCCGAAAAATATAGATTGCCGATAAGCATTATGCAAGGTCCGAGGTTTTAGGGAAAGACACGGCATGAACGTTGTATTATCGTTGAAAAATTGTTCCGTTTCTCATATATGCTAATCAGGCAATACGAACTGACGGTCCCGACGATACTTCGAAGCCCGAAGGGCTCTGGCGTAGCTGAACGTCATAAGCTGCTAGATCGAACCAAGAGCATCACGACCCCGTGGCATCACGACCTTCCAAGTCTTTCAGCTATAGACTCAATTCACAATACTCCACATATTTCGAAGGTTTCGCGCACAAAGCATCCCTGGCCGTTGACATGTCACTCTTACCTATTGTTCGATTGATTGAAACCATTGTTTCCGTTCACTATCGGGTCACTAGACGTGGTCAATTACCTTTACGAATTAGGAAATGTTCATGTCGTATACCCTTACGAAAAGACATCAACGTAACACTTTACGCATTTCAGGATTCTTCCACCTATCAACCGTATGATTTTCTCGAATCACCAGACGATCTGGGGCCTGTGTAACATGCAGGCGCAGTGCATCTGTTTAGATGGCCGCTTCCGCAAAAGTGCAGCGCAATAGAGTAGACTATTCTGTGAAGTTGAGAGTTAAAAACTCACTAAGTTCTTCCTCACCAAGACATTGTCATCAAAGCAACATATGGGGACTCTCTTTCGAAAGTGTGGTATCCCTGGCTCATACGACGATCCATATCTGAGGTTTTTCAAAAGTTTGGCTTGCAGGACAGGCGTGTTAACGCACTACTTATTTTCTCGAATCTCGGCACAAACTGAATTTTTAGGTATCTACAAATACCACACGTCAGGGTTGTTGTGTTTACCTAGACACGGGAGCAACGTGCATGAGTAGCGGTACAAACAAAGGATGTGGTAGTTCGGTGGTTTCCTCCAAGTTAGCTGATGGTACACCGATTCTCTTGGGGACAGGCCACATAGTCGACGCCTACACTCGATGCGAACATTATCACAGCGATGTGGACATTATTGCAATCAAGTTCAAGTGCTGCTCTGTGTATTATCCCTGCTACCAATGCCATGAACATGACGCTGAAGGGTTTCATGAAACGCGGCGGTGGACAGTCAAAGAGCTCGATACAGAAAGGGTGATATTGTGCGGTTCGTGTTACCATGGACTCCTATTTGAACAGTATGCACAGAGCAACTTCAACTGTCCTAATTGTAGCAGTAGCTTTAACCCCAAATGCAGCTTGCACTACGACTTGTACTTCGACTTTCTGGCATAGAAGCCATTAATTGTGCCAGTTAACATTGCCCAGATGTATGACCGGATTTTTATAGCCACAATAATCTGGCGTGTATATAATACACTTTTTGAGGGCCAACACAGTCCTCAAGTAAATTAGAGAGTTCAAATAGAGGAAACAGAAAAGTCAAAAGTTTAAATGAGTTTTACGACAGTTGGTGAGCTGGGAGGGTATACAAAGCCTTCCAGAAAGACAACCATAATCATTTCAAATCTTTCAAGGGATGACTTCATAAACAAGACCACGTCAACGCCTAGAGTGATATCATTCGTGGATCAGATAAAGTTGACAACTTTGAACCTAAGTAATCTTGACAATACAATCGACGGTGAAGACGAGTATTATTTAAACAACATTGAATACTGGTCTTCCTTACCCACATTAAATAGAATCATAATCATTATGAAGACTGAGGAAGCCGCCTCCAGTCTCTTTCAGCGGTTACAATCGGAAGAGAGTCTTGGTTTCAGGGACAGAAAAATAAAGGTCACATTGCAAGAAAATTTACTCAGAGAATCAAAGTCTTTTGGTAACCTTCAAGAGGCCAACTCGTTGTCAGTCACCAAAACGTTAGCGAATTTTAAAGATTATCATGCTGGTAAGACTGACAAATATGTTGAGCCACCTCCACATCAATTCAATGCTATTGAAGATCTTTCCAAGTTGGGAATTGACCTAAGTAAATATAATGATAAGGAAGTTTTAGGTGGATCGAACGAGATAAGGAGATCCAGATCATTAACCAAAACTTTGTTCAAGCCAGATTTAAAGCTTTCAACCAGTTTCAACAATTTGGGTGCAAATGAGGATCTATCGTCTCCCTCAAGTCCTACTATCACGTTGGATGAAGGTTTTTAAGCTATTCATAAACTGTACATTTGTATATATAGTTATATATATATAGATATGTATGTATCGAACGATTTACGTACTGCATATATATAGTGAGGGCATTTTCTTGACTATACAGTCGAAGCGATAATAAGGATGGTTTTCAAAAAATAAAGTAAATTCATCTTGAATAAAGCATCCAAACTAATAGACATGAAAACAAGTGGTCTTTTCTTTTTGCCTTTGATAACTTTGTACCTTTGCGGGGCGAGGGCTGCTGGAAAGGATATCACTGTTTTTGAGCTCAATTCACAAAACGTTGATGCCCCCCCTTTGGTCAACGACCACGACGCATTGATTTATTTAAGTGACAAACTAGGGGCTTCTGATTACTATTCCCTTGGTAAAAATAGTGAAACTTCGATAGAATTTGTTTTGAAGCAAAGAGAGTTGGCTCACGATAATGTTACCAAACCAAAGTTGTTCATTTCGATAAACGGAGTGGACGAAAGTACGAGCTTTGTTGAAAACAAAGTACCTTCTTTCGTTGTTGAAGGCTCTCCGCGATCCTTATTGCACCATATCTTTTCAAAGTTACCCAAACAAGTTATTTCCTCGAACTCAGAAGAATACGTCTTTGACTTATTAACTAAGGAAATGAAGTTGTTATCTTTGAAAACAAGCGAGAGTAACAAATTGGTTAATCATTTTCATCTTTTCAATGAAAGGCTTGTAAATTTATGGAAAGATTTCAAAGCTTCGGCTCTCGGGCCACTCAGAGAAAGTGGGGACGAGATATTGATTGGAAGAGGAGAGACATTGGACCTATCGACTTTGAATGTCATTAATGATAAAATTTTCATTAATGAGCTCTCTCAATTAGTCCATTTGGCTCGTGCTGGAGCCGAAGACAACAGTGTTATTTTCTTTAGATCTAACTCTTTACTATCTATGAAGAGAATGATTGGCTCTGGGTCTAGCACCTACAAGTTTTCAAAGAAGGTTCTCTCACATTTCATGTTGCAATTAAGTTCAACATACGACGTCACGCTTTTTGTTAACTCGTATGACGATATTTCCCACTTGACCCCACATATTTCGAAAAGAAATAATGAGTTGGCTCAAATTTTTGAATTGAGTGGTAATTCTAAAAGGTCTGTTTCATCCAACTCTTGTTACTCTTCTGAGGAAGCCTGTCAAGCGGGTACTTCTAACTGTAACAGTCATGGCGTGTGTACCAAGATCAAGAATAAGTGCTACTCATGCTTATGTTCATCTACATTTAACAAGACTATTTCAAAAACTACAAATTGGTCTGGTGCTGATTGCAGCAGAAAAGACGTTTCAGTGGAAGCACATCTTTTCCTATGGACTACATTGGCATTATTAGCATTTTTTGCTGCTGGTATAAAAATGTTAGCTAGCGTTGGTAGTGGACCTTTACCGGGGGTGTTAGATGCTGCTACAATTCCCAAAAAATCTTAATAAACTTCATAGCTCTCTCTGTTTTCTATTCTTATACTGAGTAAATAATGTATTTAGTATTTTTGAATCCAGTAAATCGTTGTATTCGTGCCAGCACTTAGTATGCGTCTCAAAAAGCCTCAAGCTAAAATAAAAGGGCCGGCATGGAACTTCCCATTTTGGACAGAGGAAAAAAGTAACTGTTCGCCTAAAGCTTTAAGGGAGTCTAATTTACATAATTACTTCTTCTAATTCGTTCTTGATAAATGATGAAAGTGGTGAGGAAGCCTTTGGTAACCACGTTCACATTACTTACAGTGATATGTATAATATGGTTTATGAGCGGTTCCTCCAATGACAAGGCTCTTGGTATCTCGAAACCCATTGACTTGAAAACATATACTATGGCGGAAGTTTCGACATCTCCCGTCAAAAGTAAAGCAAAGGGAATATACGGCGATGAAAAGAATGTGAATCTTGAAATAGTGAGTACACATCCTGTTGGTGAAGGTCAGCAGAGAATCAAATCCGAGAATCATGTTGATATCAAAAATCAGGATGAGCTGGAATTTCCCAAGGTCACGGTAGATGATGATTTAGCTGGTATTGGTTTGACAATCACCGATAGTCCGTTCATGCCGAAAATGGCTAATGAAACTTTGAGAGCACAACTTGGAAATGCTGCATGGAGATTATTTCACACTATTTTGGCAAGATATCCAACAAATCCAACAGCTAAAGAACAGACAACTTTGAACCAGTATATCCATTTATTTGCACAGGTTTACCCATGCGGAGATTGTGCTAGACATTTTCAAGAGTTACTACGAAAATACCCCCCTCAAGTCAAGTCAAGAAAGACTGCAGCTTTATGGGGGTGTGATGTACACAATAAAGTCAACGCTAGGCTAGGAAAACCTGACTATGACTGTACTACTATCCTAGAAAATTATGACTGTGGCTGTGGACTGGATGAGAAGGAACTAGACCCTACATTAGCCAATCAAAGCATTGACAATTTAAAGAATATCAGAATTGATGAAAAGGAAGATGAGTTACAACTTGGAGGATAAAGTTCATTTCGAATACATTTAAGTATGACTATATGAGTAATACACTATTAATTTGTTGGAATTGAAGGCAGGTTATGTAATTGAGCAGCATTCCATACCCGTAGAACTGCGATACTTCAAGTTTTTGAGGTTTTCGTATCTTTGAAACTTGTTCTGTTCTGGTTCTAGTCTCCAAATGTGTGGAATTAAATAGTCTGGTGTATCTATAATATGGTCAAGTATTCAGCTTTGATTAGTAATGTTTCTTTGTGATCGACTCCAAGTTACTTACAGATAACAAGCATTGGAAGCTGGGATTCTTTCTCTTTTTAATGACTGCTTCAATCTGAAGTTGAGCTCTTGAATTCTCTTTAGCTTTATCTGCGATATTCTCAATGCTATCTCTTCTTGACTATCTGACATTTTTTATTCCAACTGTTCTTAGTTGTTCGAACAATTGACTTTACAAAAAGTGTTAATTTTTGCAGTTCTCCCTATATTTTTGCAAACTTTGGATAAATCACACATTTTTTCATGCTCAGAGATAAGATAACTATTAATAAACAAAATGCAAAAACCTATAAAGATTGCATCTTGGAACGGCGGAATCAGTCTCTTCATCAACTAGAATCAGTCTCTTCATCAACTAGAATCAGTCTCTTCATCAACTAGAATAAGTCCTCTTCTTGACCCCTAAAGTCTGATGCATCTTTATAAGTCATTCTACATGAAAAATTTTCATTGCTAACTTGTTATTACTTGTACAATAGAAGAAAAAGAATGAAGGGATGCCTAATTAATTCACAAGTTGCTTTCATTAAATCGTGAAGCTGGAAAATGTGCAAGTTAGGTGTTAAGTGATTAACGCAGTCTCATTATACGTCGAATTTAGTCTCAATCACTTTCTGTTATTTGCTCATGGAAGTTTCTCCATTCCTTGTAGTAATAATGTTAAGTGATGAAAAATAAGAATATGATGCAAATAGATATGACAGTAGCTAATATCAATGTATCCCTCTTCTTTCTGGTGTTGATCTTAGAGATAATTACATTGATACCTGGCATATGCTGAAGGGTACCAAACAACCGAGATTGTGCATTTGTTAGGTATTGTCTCTGGCTGTAGAGCTCATCTCTTGTTTGGTAAGCCAGCTGCAAGAGTCTGTCAGCAAACGTGTTTGCGTTGTCTGCCCTCACACTCTCCTCTAAAATATAGTCATTTGCATTAACCTGATTGTTGTAACCACTGTTAGTCACTCTCTGTTTGTGTGCATTGATATCAGACCGCACAGAAAACAATAAATTTGTCCTCTTTCTCTCCTCGTCTATAACAGATTCAATTTTGAGAAACGATCGCTTATGCTCATTCAAAATCTCCTTGTGTCTTTGCAATTGCTGTAATTTTGAGGTGGACAAATCGGTGTCTGAGCCAGCAATCCGATTTAGTTTATTAATAATGGAATCCCTTCTGTCGAGCATTTGCTTTATAGATTCATTTAGCTCAATCTCGCCTTCATCTGGCAGCGTAGAATCGTTGGGATTTTGTAGCTTGGAGTATTTGGATAGCAAAGAGTCCGTTTGCTTCTCCAAGTTTAATGCCTGCGATCTAATTTGAGTGAACGTTGATGATGACATAGCTTGAGTTTATAGTGGGTGATTCTTACTTCGTGTCAACAGAGCAAAATCAATACATTTAAGTCAAATAATATACAGGTCATTATTATCACTTGCTAACGGAGAACTTATTCAGCATGAATTGGAGTGTAATCGACATCATCTCAATAAATATTATAGAATATACTTCAGTGACATGGTACAGAAGCTTGCTTCATCAGAGCTTAAGGAAGTAAGCCCGATTCCTATACAGCTAGATCCTTCTGAAAACAAAACACCTGCATCTTCAAGTCCATCCCAATTTACGAAACGGTTACTTAATTATTTGACTAAATTACAGAAGTTCAGTGCTTTCACGTTCAGTGGATTTCTTGGTTTACACATCACATCTGTTGTCATATTACCAGGAATAGGAACTCCCGTTTTTGTCACACAAGATGTTTTTGAAATGTCTCGCTCTCTTTATCATGCAATTCCCTACTTTGAAAGTGTTGGAATAATCGGTGCTGCTACGCTACATGTAATATCGGGAATGGGGATACGGTTCATTAGGCGTCATTTGAGAAATGGTAGATCATCTACTAGGAAGCAACAGTATGAGCCAATAATTACAGATTCCACAAGGCAGGATATAGGCTTAGGAGGAATAACCGCTCTTATAGGGTTGGGTTACAAAAAATCGTGGATTTCGACACAATTTCCTTCTTTAACACCCTTGTCCTTTTCTGGTTATTGCTTAATTCCATTGATTGGATATCATTTTTTCAAGTTTAGGTATTTGCCTGCCGTGATTGGTGGAGACTCATCTTTGATCAACTTAGACTATATTTCGTTTTACTTGACAGAATCCCCATTGAAAGGGTTTGGAAATTTTGTTAACTTTCTGTTACTAGGAGGACTTGTCTGGGCCATGTCTTATCATGCTGTGAGCGGTTCTTTAGTGTTCCGCAAGGTGTATGGACCGACTGCAAAAAAGGTCGCATACGCGCTTATTAATGGAATAACTTTACTTGGTTTAATCAGCGCTCTACGATTTAGATCATCATCGGTAGAATCTAACGGATTTTTCGGTAAACAGTTCATTAAATATCTACAGGCGTCACTACTATGAGCTTCAAAAATAAATATACATTCCCTTACACTATACACATGTGGGCTTCACTGAAGACGTGAAGGTTAAAATACACCATATTTCAAAGCAAACAATGTAATACGGTTTGTGTGATCAGATATGCTAAATCCCGTAGCACGCTGAGCAATTTTCTCACTTGTAATGAATCCAACAGCGAAACAAGATTTTGGTTTCGAGGTCCACCGTAGCTTATACTGTAGCTGCATTTGGTTCCTGTGCAACTGCATCCGGTCCTAATGTTGGTTTACTTATCCTTTTCGATCTGTAATCCTTTACCGCACTCTTGATGGCATCTTCAGCTAACATAGAGCAATGCAATTTTACCGGCGGTAAAGATAATTCCTTGGCAATAGCTGTGTTTTTTACCTTCAAAGCCTCATCCAAAGTTTTTCCCTTGACTAATTCCGTCACATATGAGGAACTAGCAATTGCAGAACCGCATCCAAACGTCTTGAATTTTACATCTTTTATAATCCCAGTATCTTCGTCTACTTGAATCTGCAATCTCATTACATCACCACAGGCGGGGGCTCCGACTAAGCCAGTGCCCACATCCTTTAATGTTTTGTCCAAAGTGCCCACATTCCTTGGGTTGGTATAATGGTCAATAACTTTTTCATGGTACATTTTTTTGGTGATTTTCGTAACTCCAACGACACTGACAGGTTGAACCCCAGCCCTCAACGTATTTCTCATGAGCTGAGAGCCTATCATCCTAGTGCTAGCTGCTGAAGCTCTCAATAATGACCTAGATAACATTTCCCTAAAATTGTATAAAAACCCAGTTGTACTGTTTTCTTTTGTAAACCAATGAATAGATGCTTTAAATATTCAAAGACCTTCTGGTATTCCTTTTGAACCTTTTGTAAACTTTTAGTGTCAGTCGTTATTTATACGAGACAATTTTTTATTTGATTTGGTAGCAGTTGCTCTGAATGAATATTTCGTTGAATCTCGCTGGCAATGACCGTCCCCCTTATAAGCTTACCTCAATTTGTTTTTGTGAAACTTCGTACCGGCTCCGGATACAGTTCGGAGCAATTGGGTTATTAATTGATTATATAAGCGTCTCTAGATTTACTAATTTATAATCAAGGCAAATTCTATAGGGCACTCTATGGGAAGAATGACACTACGACTAGTGTTTGGGTTGCAAACAAGTTTGGAGTTTCAACCAAACCAACATTGATTGGGAAGTTTCACGCCCGGCTTTTCGTTATTATAACATAACGTCTACAAGGTTGGTCTCCCCTATGCAGCATACTGGCAGATTATTGGAGAGCTTTCAGGGTCGGTAGCAGCTATGTTTCCTATCTGGGGTGGTGGAGTCATCTTCCATTTACGGGTTTACTCGGCTTTTATATTTGACACTACCTGGCACGTGGTTTTGAAAGTAATTTGAGTGCATGCTACAATACATGTAGAATCTACCATGCTATTGTGAGATGGCAACTGTACCCCATATAGGAAATGGGGGACGATAACGCTCTTCAATCATTTAGCTTTGAAGTATCTTTTCAGTGAAAGATACTTCGTTGAATTAGATCTAAAGGCCATTATATACTTGCCCTTAGGTCATAGCCATTCTAAGCTTCTCCCGGTATTTTCTCCTTTGTAGTGTAACTGGTCCTTGATAACGGATATCCCCGCTAGACTGGATCTACATTGACGATCCTTCTGTCCATTATCTACTACGACAAATAAGATGTAGTACAAAAAGTGGTTGATCACGTGAATGGTATATCTGCGGTAGCTAGTTAATGATCAAAAGATAACATTTGATGCAAGCGCCGGCTCGTTCATGAGAAGGGAATCAAGTGTACACCCGTAGATAACAAAGTAACAGTCTCAGTTGATTTGACTTGTTGATTATTTTATGAGCGGAGTCGTGGTCTAAAGGACGTTGGAAGATCAGGTATCTAAAATTAATCAATGTCAGATGTTACATCTGGTCCGTTGGGGGGCTCTTATGGGTCAGACCATGATACAGGCGTATCTAATGGTGATGTTGACTGGTTATTCAGAGGGAAATCGAAAAAATTGACAAAAAAAATGAACTCAACGGTGATGGATAAGGAAAGACGTACGAGTATCCAACAACTGGATCTTTCCAAGGACGATAAAAGCAAACAAGCTATAAAAGAAAATAAAGAAAGTCAAATTGGCGAAGAAAAGTCATTCAAAGCTTCAGGGGGTTCTGGATTTCAAGAATCAGAAGATTATACAATAAGTGGTGGCACAAAATCGACGACCACCATGGCTGGAGTATCTATACCTAAAGACGTAAGTGGTGTTGATAGAAATCCAATATCACGTAATAATTCCAGTCAAGATTTTATGTCTACATCACCGAAAGTGGGAACTCTTACAGGCCAGGAGAAGACATCAGTCTTTGAAAAGTTCAAACTTGGAAGAACAAGATCATCATCTGCATCCAGCACCACAGATACATCTCATGATCCATTGTCATCTCCAGCCCCCTCTTCAAATAATTCTCAGTCAGCTTTGCTTGGGTCCAATAAAAGCACTGCAGATTCACAACAGAGGAGAAGGAGCAGCTTGAGTTTTGGATCTATAATCTCTGATTCAACTCCGAGCGGTGATTCTTTAGTAAACAAGCTAAACCCAACAGCAGGTAAAACTAGATCCTTATTGAGCTCTTTGTCTTCAAAGTTCAAATCAAATTCCAATGGCGATAACTCATCCGGTGGTCAATTTTCATCACAGCAAAAATTGAATCCTAATATCATTGGCTCTGGTTCTCAGATCGGCCAAAGTCAAGATTTGGCAACTGGTATCAGTCGTCCACCTTCGGGTATTGGCATCCCTTTACCTGGCCGTAGAAAGGGCTCAACAGGCTCGTTTAAGATGTCTTCAAGCCCAGCTGAAAATTCTTGGGATAGAGATAAAAACAGGAGCTCAAGGAAATCGTCTATTATTGGTGGCAAATCCAAATATACCCGTGTGGTTTTGAATAAGAATCCAAATAGAAGCGAAGTTCCGGTCAAAGAACTTGAGAAAGTGTCTTTGCGACGTGTCAACTTTGCTATCGATAAATTGAACGATGATCCGCAACAACAAATTCCATCAAGAAGACCCAAAAAAGGCAACGTGTTGATTCCTGATGAGTTGACTGCACCACCCCCGAAGTTATGCCAGGGAATTTCATTGGTAGACGGAAGCGGTAATAAAATTAATGCTTCTACTGAGGCCAAATATTCACAAAGAGAACTATCTATGGCGGTAGAAGCTCACAGGCGAGCCCTTTATGAAGCAGAGAAGCATGCACAGGAAGCACACATATCGGCTAAACGAATAGCACAAGAAGTGCTTCTGTGCAAATTCAGAAGTTCCACGCAAAAACTGCAGGTGGAAGAAGACGATGATCCTGATGAAACAACTTCGTTAGGACATGATGTTCGAGCCATTGAGATTGACAACCCACTACATGTTCATGAAGATTACTTTGAAAGATCTTTGGAAGATAATGGCGACATTGTAGACGAACTTCCTTTGGAGACGGTTTACACAAGATGCTGTCACTTACGAGAAATTCTACCAATACCCGCGACATTAAAACAGCTAAAAAACAAGACAAAACCCTTGCCTGTTCTCAAATTGTTGAATCCCAAACCCACTTTAATTGATGTATTATCATTCAGTGATTTTATCGCGATTACTCCCATTTACACTGTCATTTTTGATAATGTATCTATGACATCTGAGATGTTAATGAATATTTTGGCCTCTCTTGTCAACAATAAAACTGTGGAAAAGCTCTCTTTGAGAAATGTTGCGATCGACGATGTTGGCTGGAAGTATTTGTGCAAATTTTTAGCCAAGAATCATACAATCAAAAAGTTGGACATTTCACAGCAAAGAATAAAGTCAGATGCAAAACCAAATACCATAAGGGCAACAATGGACTGGGATTTATTCATTGAGTGTCTCATCTTAAGAGGTGGTATTGAGGAATTGGTAATAAATGGATGTAAGCTTTCGGATGAAACTTTTTATTCCTTAATTGAAAATGCGGTCAAATTGTCGACTTATCGGCTCGGTATTGCTTCCATTGAGTTGAACTGTTATAAGGCCCAAATAGTCGCCAACTGGATTTCTGACCCCAGCTCCAGATGTGTTGGTGTTGACATCGCGTTCAACGATTTAACAAATGGTCAATTGCGACCATTCATTGAGACTTTCAATAAAAGTCAACTGAAACTTATTTTCTTTTCACTCAATTCCACCAATTTGCATGACGTCAATGAGGCTTCGGAGTTACTTGCATCCCTCGTAAACGTTAAGTCTTTAAGATTCTTAGATTTGAGCTCTTTGCCTGAACTTTTTCCGTTTATAATTTCAAGTTTAAGCAAGAACCTACCGAGATTTGAATCATTGAAGAGAATACATTTTGACTTAAACGAGTTGAGTTCGCAATCCATTGGAGCAATAGCCGACATTTTACCTAAAATCAGCACGTTGGTTCATGTGTCCTTTTTAGGTAATAGAGATTTGTCGCATACTGCTGCTGCTACTTTGTACACTGCCATAAAACTCTCTAACTCAATATTCACCTTGGACTTGGACTATGATTTGATCAGTGATGATTTGTCACAGAGAATTGCATTTTATCTTATGAGAAACATGGATAAAACATTAAATTCTGAAATTAGTTCAAGTGTTGATCAGGAAGAGGTTATGTATGATGGATCTCTATTAATGGAAACTGCAGAGAAATTATTGGTCGAAAATGATAATAGCAATGATAAAAAAGAAGACTTGAAGCTTCAAAAGATTTTGACAAATGCAACGATGGAGAGAACTCGATCTGTTCGTAGAGATATCCATAAAATCATTGACACTCTATTTGAGAAACGTAATCAAGGCACTTTATCTCTTGAAGGAAAAGAAAATTTGTTGAGGTTCTGTTTATTAGATGCGTCTTTAGAAAAGGTTGTGCATGTATTCGAAGAGCAAGCTAAGATCAAAGGGTTCTTTTTAGGCTCATCAGCTAAAGCTACTACCTCCAATTCTGCTGATGCTGATGCTGATGGCACTTTGAAATCAGAATTCAATGGGGTTAAAGTCAATGACAATCTTCATCAAAGTTCAAATGAATTGATCACGGCAGGGCATATTTTATCTCCTCGTGGTGCACCATTCAATAATCAGCAAGGACCCATACAATATGGTGAGCAGAATTTTCAACCTCATCAAGTGGTTATTGATTCATCATCAGACGGAAAAGATGTTCCAGTGGATAAGATGACAGGAAGGCCTGTATTGATAAGGTCGATCTCCCAAACGTCCACGCATGCTAAAGAGCAAGAGGAAGAAGAAGGAGAACTTCATCGATGGGGATTTTTCATGCAACAAAGAAGCAATAGTGCTACTAAAGCCGACAACGATAACGAGTTACTAGATTCGAAAGTTTCAAGGGAAACTCCCCATTTACCAGTTCTTCCCTCCGGTTCCGAGCTAAGAGATGCTGTTATTGAAGCCAAGGGAATAGAATCTGTTAGTGAATTAATTGATAAGATCAGCACAAATAGAGTCAGCCTTGATAACATTTATAACGTGCTGAATCAGAAATCTCCATCTCGTGAAGATATCAAAAATTCAATATCGCAAAATGAGCAGACAGACCACTCCAGCGACTACAAGAAACTGCCAATAGACACTTCAAGTGGGGCAGGTGATACCAGTTCCATCGACTCATTGGAAAACTACAACGAGGCGAGCTCGGAATTGCAAAATGGTGACCAGTCCATGACAGCTGTAGTGGATGAAGCATACGACAAATTGTTGAATGATGCACAGAGAGTCCGCTCTAACAAATAACCAAAACCCTCCAAAGTTCAATTGTATATAAAATCATTGGCCTACGTAGATAAACATTAGGGATTCCAGATATTATTACTTATAGAAGATAATCTGTGTAACTAAATTAATTGGCCTTGAAGTCAGCAATCTTCTTAGCAACTCTAGCATCTCTTTCAGCCTTGGTCAACTTGGTTTGTCTGTACTTCTTGGAGTTAGCAGCATATTGCTCCTTGGTGAACTTCTTTTCAGTTGGCTTGAAAGATGGGTCAGATCTGATAGCTTCATGGGCAGCAGTGTAGATGTCTTCAATGTCCTCAGCCTCGATTTCATCTTCAATGTAAGACTTGAACAAAGTTCTGTACTTCTCTTCATCGTCATCCATCAACTCTTCGATGTATTCAGCGACGTGACCACCAAAAATGTACTTTCTCAACAATTCTGCGTCCAATTCTTCGGACTCAATATCCCAACCTGGGAATCTGTTTGGAGAGTGAGGGACGTACAAACCACCATCGGAAGCACCTTTCAAAGCACCAAAAACTCTAGCACCCGTGGTAGTTCTTTGCAAACCAATATCCAAGAAAACCTTGAATGGTCTTGGGCCATCTTCGACAGCCTCGGTCAATTCAAATTCACCTTCGACCTCTTCAACACCTTGGTAGGTTTCGTCTAAGCCTAACTTTTGCAAAGCTCTTCTTGCAACCAACAAACCGACTGCGTAAGCAGCAGACCAGTTAGTCAAACCATGCTTGATACCGTATCTTGGTAATTCATGAGCATAAGCAGCAGTCAAGACAATATCGCCAGTGATCTGAGAAGATACAATTTGAGCGATGATGTCCTTGTTGGTGAATCTAACGACTAATCTGTACTTTGGTGTGTTGTACTTAGCCTTGTGTTGAGCAACCAATCTCTTTCTCTGGTAGTAATCAGTCTTACCTTCCCTTCTTCTACGAAATGGAGTTTGGAAACGGGAATGGTATGAAGACGATTGAATTATCTTTTGGAACGCCATTTTAAATTGTTACTGTTGGGTAGAAAGAGTCTGGAGATATTTCGAAAGTGAAAAATTTTTTTCAACTTAACCTAAGAAAAAAATTTTGAAGTATTGATGCGGGCACGTATTTTCTATGGGTGATACACGACCCCATAATCTCAAGTCCGTAGTCAATAGCATAACTACCAATACACTTATTAGGACACGGTAAATCTAAGTTACTAGCACTATCTCGAGCGGTTCTTATTCTTCACAAAACATGGGTCTTCAAAAGAAGACAGAGACATTCAACAAGCTGTTTGAAAATCTTCAAAAAAAATGATTCCGCCCAGGATCGAACTGGGGACGTTCTGCGTGTTAAGCAGATGCCATAACCAACTAGACCACGGAACCGTTTCTTAAAGTTTGCTGGGTAACGAATGCATATAACCGTCGGTTCTAAAGTAACGTCTGTACATCTTACATAGGTACAGATAGGCCACACCACAGTATTATGCTTCAGATCAGGGTACCAACTAAAACCGTGAAACACCCCTTACAGACGATTCGTCAATAAATTTGAGGGACTATTCTCTACTCTGAACTTCGCAACAAATTGACTTTTCAATTAGTTATTACCAGTAAAGCAAGTAGTTGTAAATCAATAGAACATTCTTAGGCGTCACTACCTGTTGATTACATTTTATTCCATTTTAATTCAGTCGTATGAAATGTAATCAAAAACAAAATTTGCCTTACAAAGCTAAAGAATATCAAAGCAGCAATCATGGTATCTTACAAAACAATTGAACTCCAAGTGAAAAAAAACATTGTGACCATCAAACATACAAAAAGGATGTAATAAAGTGCATTTTGACTGGAAGGCCCAAGGGAATGAATGCGAAGTTGATCCACGTACTCGCAAACTACTGTTGCGAATAAATGATTTCTTGTGATCAAAAAATGATTCCGCCCAGGATCGAACTGGGGACGTTCTGCGTGTTAAGCAGATGCCATAACCAACTAGACCACGGAACCGTTTCTTATTGTTTTGTTGAAAAATCAATGCACATAACTACCACTCATAAGATAACGTGACCCATCACATCAATACCTTGGTGGTACTCTTACCTTCCATTTACGTGAAGCTAAGGAACACCTCCTACATATGATTTATCCATGAATTTGAGGCAGTTCAATGCGCTACTCTGACCTTACAAGGTAACGGAGCATGATATACTTGAGTTGCCTTGTAAAGTATCATATTCACAGACTGAATCCCTAACACTGGTAACGTTGCTAATTAATTCCGATCTTCAGAAATAAGTTCAACCCCTGCAAACTTCATCGCAGTTGAGAATTCAACCGATTATATTCAGATGAGGGTAAGATGTTGAGATAGTGCAAAGTGATTTCTACGTATATCAGATACTGCTAGTTGCCAACATTTTCACTTTTCAAATCGCTACAATTACTGTTAGGAGATACCTTAAACATCTCTAACTTCTGAACTTTTGATGAATAAAAAGCATGCTGTTCCCCACTTTTCTTTGATATTGCTAGAGGTATCGAACTTGATTTTTCATATAAATCAGTTTGAATAAAGATTAAATATTCTGACAAACTTTGGGGGAGAATTTCAAATACTATAAAGCACCACTGTCAAACAGGCATTATATAATAACAAGTAGGACCAGTACTTTATTTCGCTTCCTTCGTTTCCTAGTTGCGTAATTAGTTACACTCCACCAACTAATTTACAACCTAAATTCTCATTCAATTTTCTCGGTCCATAAATTTGTGATGATATTAGTCATTATTAAATTGGATACATGATCCGAGATTTCTCGGGTTTTAAAAACAAAACCTACTGATTCAAGTACGTTAGCCAAATGCCACAATTCACACCGGTCATCACATCCTTATTGGATACTGACTTGTACAAGCTCTCTATGCATGCTGCTGTTCATCAACATTTTTCCGATGTTCCTGTAACATACAAGTACATGAATCGGACTTCTTCAATGGTACTCAACCTGGACGCTATTGAGTGGCTCAAACTTCAAATTTTAAGCTTAGGGGATTTAAAGACTACTGAGGAAGAGCTAAAATATTTGAAGAGAACGTTGACCCAATTACCTGATTCGTACTTCGAGTACTTAAAAACATTTAGATTAAACCCCAAAGAACAGATAAGGTACTCCAATGAGCTGTCACCCAAATATTTTGGTTTGACAATTGAGGGGACTTGGCAGGACACCATCTTGTATGAGATACCAATTTTGGCGTTATTATCTGAAGCTTACTTTAAATTTGTGGACACTAATTGGAGCTACGAAGGGCAAGAAGATCTTGCAAAATCCAAATTTGAACAATTAGTAAAAAATCAATGTATTTTCTCTGAGTTCGGAACGAGAAGACGGAGATCATTCAAAACTCAAGAAATTGTCATTAGATCCTTAAAAGCACATGCGGATGCTTATCCGGAAGCAAAAAATTATTTACTTGGTACTTCAAATGTTTTATTGGCTAAGGATTATGACTTAGCCCCAATTGGTACCGTTGCACACGAATGGTTTATGGGCGTTGCTTCCGTTACTCAAGATTACAAGAATGCCAACAAAGCTGCTATGGACTACTGGTTAGAGACATATGGGGCAAAGAATGCAGGCTTGGCTTTAACCGATACATTTGGAACTGACTCATACTTAAGTGTATTCCATAAACCTTATTCCGATTACTACACTGGCGTAAGACAAGACTCAGGAGATCCAGAAAAGTACGCAGAAAAAATAAGTGCTCATTATGAGAAACTTGGATATCCAAAGTTTTCAAAAATCATATGTTTCAGTGACTCTTTGAACATTGAGAAATGTATAAAGTATAAGGCAAAGGCTGACTCTTTGGGGTTGAGGGCAACATTTGGTATTGGTACTTTTTTCACAAATGACTTCAAGTCTTTGAAAGAACCTCGTGTTAAATCTGAGCCTCTCAATATTGTCATAAAGTTGAACCTGGCTAACAACCGACCATCAATCAAAATTAGTGATAACGTTGGAAAGAATATGGGTGACCCTGATGTTGTATCCCAAGTTAAGAAAGTACTTGGTTATGAGGAACGTGAATGGAAGGAAGGGGATGAATCAAAGAGATGGTAGTAAAATAACTTGAAGCAGTGTTTGTATGAAAGTTGAGTTGCAAATTATTGAGTGGTAGTGTTAGACTCATAATTATATAGATAATATGTATTCAATTCAAATTAATGTATCGCTCAAATGCTAGAAGTCAACGATGGATCTAAGTTATGAAAACTTGATCAACACCCTTAGCATAGCCAATGGGTCTGAAAGGAACGTCACTCAACAACAGGCTGAGGCTCAGTTGAAAGCATGGGAAATTCAGCAAGGTTATCATTACCTTCTTCAAGATATATACTTGGCCGTAGATTTACCTTTGCAAGTTAGATGGCTAGCGATAATATGCTTCAAAAATGGCATAGAGAAGTACTGGAGGAGTTCTAAGAGCCACGCTATATCTAAGGAGGAGAAGATAAAAATCAGAGATAGGATATTTTACTTATTATCGGAACAAAATAACCAGTTGACCGTTCAAAATGCCTATGCTATTGCTAAAATGGCACGATTCGACTTTCCAGTTGACAGTCCATCTTTATTTGATGATTTAAGTAAAACATTAGAAGATCTTATTTTCAAAAAGAATGACCTTGTATCTGTCAATAACCTATTGATAATATTAAATCAGGTCATTAAAACATTATCGCTGATTCGCATAGGTAGGGCTAGATATGCAATGCAAAGCAAGTCTCCAGTGATTGTTTCTATTCTTATTCGTTCTTACTTGAAGTTTTTCAAGGAATGGACCAATAATATGGACTTTGTATTGATGGAGATCTGCTATTTATGCTTGAAGAACTTGCGTAGAATTATACCAGAGGGATATGAACAACCACATAGGAGTCATGATGTTTCGGAGTTCATCAGAATTAGTGTCGAGCATCTCAGGTTATTAGTATCAGAGCATGAAAAGTATTCATCAGATTTGTTGGAACGTTATGTGAAGTGCTACAGTAAGTTGTATTTCAATCTTGTGAGTATCAATCCCACCAGCTTTGTGCTATTACCGTGCTGCCAGGATATACTCTCTACATTTCTAGCTCTTCTAGAACAGAAGGCGGAAGTCGTCTATAACAATACAGAAGAAAATGACCTTTGGGAAACTTTAGCTTTGAAAGGATTTCTGATACTAAAAAAGGTGATTTCTTACATATATAGGAGGGGAGCGATAACATTAAAGGAGAGAAATAATAAAGAGGAAGTAAATGCCGCAATCTCTAGGCTAGGAGATGAGGTATTCACTTCTCAAGCAATCCAGCATCTTTGTGATTTAATCATCAATTGGTATCTAAGATTGAGACCCTCTGATTTAGAGAGCTGGTTATTGGAGCCAGAAGAGTGGACTAATGAGGAGGTTTCTTCGAGTTGGGAGTATGAAGTAAGACCGTGTGCGGAGAACTTTTTTCAGGATTTAGTCAACTATCTCAAAGATGATATTTCACCTTTTATTTTGAAGAAAATTTCAAATGGGTTAATACAAACAAACTCTTTAAATGATATTTTAATTAAAGACTCGATACTATGTACATTCCAGCTATCGGCAAATTCGATTTCAGCTAGTGTTGACTTTGATAAAATCCTAGAAGAAGTTTTGATTCCTGAAAGTCTAAATGATAATCTTCCTGAGAGTAAAATTTTGAAAAGAAGGGTTAGTCTTGTGATAGGTGAATGGGTTTCTGTGAAATGCTCTCGCGAGAGCCGCGTAAGCATTTACAAGATATTGTCTCTTTTTTTGGACAGTCGCAACACAAGTAATGATAAAGTTGTCAAATTAACTGCGATACAAACTTTGAGAAAAGTCACTGAAGACTGGGATTTTGATAAACAAGATTTCAGGCCATTCTTGGGAGGTTTCACAACCGAGATTGTCAAATTTCTTAGTGCTTTAAGTTTCACAGAATCGAAACTATATGTATTGAATACCTTGTCTGTTTTATTGGAAAAAACGAATCCTGTCATTGGCCATGAAATATTGCTAAGCATTTTGGAGATTATTCCTAATTTGTGGGATTTGAGTTTTTCAGAGAGCGAGCCGATACTTCAAAACTCTCTATTACGTCTCCTCAGGTGCCTTGTGATCGCTTTGAATGAGGATTCTTACAGGACGTATCTGATCTCTTTACTCTTGATTAGGTCATGCTGCTCTGAATCCTCTGAGTCATATTCACTTTTTTCTGAGGATGGATATGATTTGTGGCTAGCTATACTACAGTACTATCCATATAGTCGACCCGCTATAGATGGTATCGTGCAACTATTTGATCTACTCCCATATGGATTCATGAATTCCACAGAAATCATCACAACATTACTTTCTATTTTGAGAAGCTATTCTTTGTTGGCGAGAGATCTTTTCAAGAATGAGACTGCCTTAATTTTGTTCCGGATTCTCTCGGGTTATTTGCCAAATATGAGGGATGATGCATATGGAATATTCATCTCTTTAATGAATATATTGTTTTTGGAAGGCTCCGGTGAAGAGATGTTCGTGAGTAATCTATTGAACAGTGGTCTATTGAACGCTCTATTGAATTTCGTATTGGATGAAAACATTCCAATTGTCTCCGCGAATAAGGTTTTGTTACTTTTGTCTCGTCTTGCAACAAGTTCTAGTGCGATGTTTATGGAATTTTTGGGACATCTATCAATTGATCACTCTCAATTGTTCAGTCTTTGGTTGAAGTATAATTCATATAATGGAAATGCTCAAAGCAAGAAGATTAACTTATTGGCTTTTTTATCGTTGGCATCTCATGGGATCCCAAAGCACGACCAATTTTGGATGATGAATTTTCCTGAGATTCTAAAAAAATCATTTCTTTTCTTGGAAGAAGTGCAAGAAGATAATGAAGGGAAGTGTCTGTCATATAGCCAAGACTTTCTCTACGAAGACATTGACGATTATTGTTATCTCGATCCTAATATCAAACCAAATGGGGAGAAAAAAAGATTCCTGTCTTTGCTTGATAGGCACGATCCAATTTACAATGTGAATTTCAAGACTCACTTGCATCAAGTTCTAGAGAGGTTGAAATCAGATATTTCAGGAGCTGATTTCAAACAGCTTATTGCAATGAATGACGAATACACTTTAGAAAAGTTGCAAGAGATAATTTGAATCATTTATATGCAGTATTATAGAGTGTATCTTTCAACCCTCGTTTGTAGGTGGCGACATTTCGATTGACCTTTAACTGGAATCATATTGGTAAGTCAAGTGATAACTTAAAAGATCTTAGACATACAATGTTTAGAAATAACTATGATAATGATGCTGTAACTTACTCCCCCACTGGACGGTTGTTTCAGGTGGAATATGCGTTGGAAGCAATTAAGCAAGGTAGCGCAGCTGTTGGATTAGTGTCGAAGAACCATGTTATATTAGCTGCTCTAAAGAGGAATGCAGAAGAATTGGGTTCTTATCAAAAAAAAATCACCAAGATTGATGAGCATATAGGTGTTGCTCTTGCCGGATTAGCTCCTGATGCAAGAGTGTTGTCTAATTATTTGAGGAAACAAGCCATGACATCGAAGATGATATACAATAGACCATTGCTGACGTCAAAAGCTGTTTTGTCAATTGCTGATAAAGCCCAAGAAAACACACAATCATATGGGGGGAGACCGTATGGTGTCGGTCTACTCATATCTGGTTATGATGAAACTGGTGCTCATTTATTTGAATTTCAATCATCGGGATCAGTCTTAGAATATTATGGAGCAGCTATTGGAGCTAGATCTCAAGCAGCAAGAACTTACTTGGAGAGGAACTTGGACACTATACGTAATACTGAATCTGTGGAAGAAGCGATTGTTCATGCCTTGAATGCTTTGAGAGACACATTATCCCAAGACGTGGAACTTACGTTCAAAAATACAACCGTCAGCGTGGTAGGAAAAGACTGCGAGTTCACTATATACGATGATGGAAATGTACAACAGTGGTTAGATAAGTTAGATTCTGTGTCCAATGCTAGAAACAGAGGCGATGATAACGATGATGATGAGGGTGGTGACGCTGAAATTGATTCAAAAGGGGACGCCGAGCAAGGTGACGTCACCGAAGACAAAATGGAGACTGATGAATAACTTCATAGATTGTTGTAGCATGTTTTTAGGTTTTTCGAAAGATATGTACATCCAAAATGGTTTAATCGAAAACTAACTATAGACATAAACTAAGAACCCGATTTATTTTGTAAGCGTTTTTGTTTAGTCGCTACTTTTTGTATTGCGCTAAGGGTTATTTTTTGGAGCTCATCGACTTCGTCATTTATTACCTTACTATCGTGCAATTTCCCGCGTTCTCTTATGTCGTTGATCCTAACCCTAAGTTGTTCGAGTATCTTATTGATTGAATCTTTTTCACTTTGTTCCATGAACTCTCCGAACTGGTAAAGAGCATTTTCAGTATCGGAACAGATCACGTCTGCTCGAGTTGCATTCTCAATATGCCTGCTCATTATTTCATCGTGTTTCCTATTCCGCTCACTTTCAGTAATGATTCTCTTGACTTCTTCCTCGGATAAGCTTGTTTCACCCGACATACGGATTGAAACAGTATTTCCTTTATTGTAATTTTCCAGATCTTCGGGATACGGAGTTTTATCCGTGGCTGAGACATTGATAATTCCATCTGCATTGATCTCGAAAGACACCGCAATTTGGGGGGTGCCTTTGGGACCGGGAGGAATATTTGACAACTTGAAGTTCCCTATCAATTTATTGTCCCGTACTAATGTTCTTTCCCCTTGGTATACTTTAACCTCGACGCCAGTTTGATTGTCGACAGCTGTTGAAAATATTTGTTCTTTTTTTACTGGAACGGGACTATTCCTAGGTATCAAAGGATTGAAAATTCCACCGTACGTTTCAATACCTAAAGACAATGGGGATACATCCAAAAGGACAACATTCTTGATTTGGCCGGAAAGCACTGCGCCTTGAATAGCTGCTCCTAAGGCTACAGCTTCATCTGGATTCACTGCAGCGCTAGGGGATTTATTGAAAAGACCTTCAACTACTTTACGGATTTTCGGCATCCTAGTCATACCACCTACCAAAAGAACTTCATCAATATCTTTAACCCTCAAGTCTGCATCCCGGATGCATCTTTTCACTGGATCTATTGTTTGATTAATCAAAGGTAAAGTCATAGCATCCAACTCATCTTCAGTTAGCTTCATCTTGATATGTCTATTTTCTGAAATGAAAGGAAGATTAATCTCGCTCTCCTTCACGTGTGAAAGTTCTATCTTTACTCTTTCGGCGGCCTCACGGATCCTCCCAACAGCAGTTCGATTATCAAATATGTCCGCGTTATCATTCTCTTCTTTAAATTTATTTATAATGTGACCCATTATTAGTCTATCAAAATCCTCTCCTCCTAAATGCGTGTCTCCATTTGTTGCACGCACTTCAAAAACGCCGTCTTCAATATCTAATATAGAGATATCAAATGTTCCTCCACCCAAATCGTAAACAGCTACAATACCATTTCTCTGCTTTTTATCCACGCCATAGGCTAATGCGGCTGCAGTTGGTTCGTTTACTACTCGTAATACATTGAGTCCAGCAATTTGTCCAGCTTCTTTGGTTGCTTGTCTTTGGGAGTCATTGAAGTATGCTGGAACTGTAATTACTGCGTGCTTTACGGGTTTCTTTTCGTCAGATATGTGAAGTTCAGCCACTTCACGCATCTTCCGCAACACGTAACTACCAATCTGCGAAGGAGACATCTCTTTATTACCAACGGTTTTCAACCATGCATCACCATTATCGTGTTTGATTATTTTAAAGGGCGTATTCTCAGCATCTCTTTGCACCTCTTCTTCCTCGAACTTACGTCCGATCAAACGCTTGGTGGCAAAAAACGTGTTCTGTGGGTTGACAGCACTCTGTCTCTTGGCAGGTAAGCCCACTAGTGTTTCCATCCGCTCTCCATTTTCTCTGAATGCGATTATCGAAGGAGTAGTTCTCTTGCCTTCTTCATTTTCCAAAATTCTAGGCTCATTCCCTTCTACAATAGCCACTGCAGAATTAGTGGTTCCTAAGTCAATTCCAATTACAGCATGCTGGAATCTCTTGGATATCGACAGTATTTGTGCGAACTTTATGTTTCTCGCCGTATTTAGAAAGGTCGTTCGGCCAAGCATAGCAATAAGTGGTTATAATCTGCTTTCATTAGTAAATTCTAGTCTTCTGTTCTCATTTCTATACAATTTCGAACCTCTTCCAATTATATACAGGTATGAATTCTATGTACATTACTGTCAGCAAAATACCACATCCGAACTACATTCAACAATCTCTCCAAAATAATGTGTTCCAAATACTTCAAGCCCACACTCAGCGATGAAATACTTCAATATTCTCCTTCGTTCAATTACAGTCAAAGAGCTCAAAGTAACTAGAGAATTAGTATTGTAAATTTCTAAAGCTCTGTCAGAAGTGTAGACGTAACAATAAAGACCTTCATCATGTGACTCATGGTCAACTATTTTGACAATCACTCCAATAGTATCGAATTTTATATTTCCAACAAGAATCCCATGAAAGTTTGGATACTCATTTTTCTTTGCTAGCTCAAATGAACTTTCCACTAGTTTTTTCAAATGCCTCTTATCGATCTTTTTGTTGAAGAAATTTTCTAAAAACAGACTTCTTTGACTTTTCACCACATCATTTTTGAAAAGCTCATTCTTGTCTATAATGTGAGCATATAATAATAATTTCCAAAGAACATTTGCATGAGTGATATCTCTTAGATTTTCGGAAAACTTCCGTAACCCACTATTTCTACCCGCTAACAAACTTTCACAAACCTGCAAAACTAAACTTTGCTCATCCCCACTCATAAATGGAACTCTTTTATCGAGCCATCTATCACTCAAATTTATATGATTTTTCTGAAAAAGGTTTTTATGACTGAATACTGCGGACATTGATTGCATACTGTGATAGACTTTAGAGGCCAAAAAGCATTCAATAGCGTCTTGCAATGTGATAGGTTTCAAGAAATGCGCCATTTCTTGTGCTGAACTCAAATTATACTCCGCTCTGAGAAATCCCAATATATCACGAAGCTCAAATTTACGAACCCGATATTCTAGGTTTGTACCGTCGGTATTTTTCCTGGCTCTCGCATCAATATGGTAGTAACATGTTCCAACGCGCAAGAAATACTTCGAAATTTTTACATCAAAGTTCGTTTCCTTATTATGTGAACTCGTATTGATCTTGAATTTCGATAAAAACTCATCAAGAGCCTTACCTATTATTGACATTACTAGTAAGGGGTGGCCCCTTGCCTCACCTGCGTATACTCTGGAAATAGAGAAATCTTCCATATAATAGGAAGAGAAATACTCATGATAATTCGAATGTTCGCTGAATCGCAGATTTAGCTGCAAACAAGAGCAAATATTCCTCAAGATTTTGAGAACAAAATTTGAGAAGCTATTGTTATTGTCGAATAAAATCTCCTCCTTCAAACTCTTCCTTGAGATGTCCATGTTTTTTCGTGCCTTGTTCATTAATGTCTGAATGTAAACCTTCTTGTAAAGAGTCTCTTCAATTTCGGCCAATTTCGAAGCTCTCTTCGTAACAAGCTTTTGGAAACCGGTATCGAAATAGCTCACTTTGAACCAAAACAATTCAATTACATCAATGCGGTCAGTTGAAGAGTTCTCACAAGAATGTCTGTACAAGAACTCCAATCCCAACCTAAAGTTCAAAGTTTGAAGTAAATTCTTCACTGTGGCACTTTTACTTAGGCACACAGAACCATTTCCAGAATCAATGCTATTGAAAATTTTCAACTCAGACTCTTCCTGTAGTTTTAAAAGTATAGATATATTCTTGTTGTCGTTGCAGTATTTATTCACAAGTTTGATCACCTTTCCTCTATCTTGCGGACCATCGTCCAAATCGTACTTTATCATTTTCTCACGCCTGTAAAACCTCATGGCAACATCATACAGGTTATTTACCTCCGAAACAGTTCCCAAACTTTCGTCTCCTTCTCGATACGCTTCTTCTATTTCAAGCCAATTTGCTTTCAAAATATGATCCCATATGTGGTTACTTCTTAGTTGATAATATAATGATCTGGAAGTTCTGACTAAATTCAAAACATCACTTGTTGATAACGATCCGATATGTAGTATTATGAACCATACATCCAACGGAAGATTTTCAATACTCATAGTACCTACTCATAACAGTAATTTTCTCGTTGACTGCTAGATTTCAAAATAAAGTAATTTTCTGCATCAACAGTTCGATCTCATCTCGAATATATTCAAGACTAATCTGGTGCATTGATCGATATCAAAAATGGGGAAGAGGAAAGCAAGCTCTAAAGACTACAATAAACATAAGAAACCCAAATCTGGAGGTTTCATTGATCCGGGTACAAGTGGCATATACGCGACTTGTAACAGAGGAAGGGAGCAGCAGTGCAAAAATGAACTTCTAAATTTATTCCACGAAAAAGCTGAAAATCTTTACAATCTTGAAGAGATTGAACTGGAAGATGAAGGTGAAGAAGGCGTTAAGTCCGAACTCTCTATTGAAGACCAGATTACTAAGGAAGTTAATCAGTTGCAAGAAAAGAAAATTTCCAAAAAAGAATTGCTCAAACCTATAGATTTGTATTGTGAATGCTTAGTATTTTTGAAGACAAGAAAGCCAATCGACCCTGAAAGTTTTGTTGAGAATATTTGTAAGGAAAGCTTGGAAAGCAAAACAAAGTCTACTCGTTATACACAAAAGCTCACTCCCATAACTTACTCTGTTTCTGCAAGCTTGGAAGAAATTAAAAAACTTGCTCATAGAGTTTTGAAACCACATTTCCATGCAGACGAAAGTCAGCAGCCTTACAAATTTGCCATTCAGGTATCGAAAAGAAATTTCAATGTACTACGGAAATCTGATATAATCAAAGTGATTGCTGAGAGTGTAGGAAGGGAGCATGGACATCTGGTTGATTTGAAAAACTATGATAAGCTTATACTTGTGGAGTGCTTCAAAACCAATGTTGGAATGAGCGTCGTAAATGACTACAATAGCTTTCAAAAGCTTAATCTCCAACAGATTTTTGAAATAAATTTTACTCAAAATGGTGACCATCACTCTAACCTGCTTTCTCGGGTCAAAAAACATACAGAAAATTTGATCGAGGAAAACTGATTATTACAGTAATGTTTTTAATTCCTATGCTAAAATTATAGACTCTCTATATTGCGTGATTTCCTGCCATGCTAACCAGTCGGTTTCTGTATTAGGTATAAGCCCCATCTTATAGAGTTTCCAAATTCCAAGAGCCATATTCAATAGCTGACAAATAATATAGACCAATTTTGTCAAAAGTATATCGGTTTGATTATCATCTGTGACTAAATCTTTGAATGATGAGTTTGTTTCTGTGAAAATAGCCTTTAATGGATTCCAAAATAGCATAACGGCCATGGTAATTGGAATCATCTGTAAGGAGTTTCCAGTCATATAACTCATAATAAGGTTCATGGGAAGAGACTTGGCTGGGGATGTAGCAATTTCCCATGCCTTCTTTACCTTGAGTTCACTCAATGCAGTATCGTTCTTTTTTTGGGAAACATCTACAGATTCTTTTCTTTTTTTCAAGTTCTTGATATCTATCTCTTCCAAGCCAGGTGGGAAACTTAGGTTCTCGCTATGTAAAGGAGGAGCATTTAGTTCTCTTGCATAGACTAATTCCTCAATGTTACGACTAGTCATTAATTTTGTAATCTCCTTTTTCCCATAAAAGTAAATTTGCCATTGTTGATATTTGAGCGGTTAATTGATCCTCTATATAATGATTCGGGTCTAAATGCGATTCCTTTTAAAATGACGATTTCTCATTGAAAGCTTTACAATTCACCAATAACGCAAGAAAAACTCTATCAAACTTGGCCCCAGAGCTGCATTATTACAAGTTAAAGAGCTAAATGAATTCCACCAGTTCATTCAAAGGAAACCCATTGAATAAAATAATAGGACTTTCAGTGGTCTTGTCAATGGGATTCCTTTTAGTAGTTCTAGCAGGGATATATGGTAATTGGTTTCCCATAATAATTGGCATCATTTTTGCAGTTGCACATCTTCCCATAGTTATCACTAAGGCATTGACTGGTTCTAGTGACTACGATTTCAACTTTGATCCAAGTGCTTCAACCACAAGCAATTTTTTGAAAGAAGGGGGGCAGTTTCTATCGTCCTTTTTGATAACGAGTGGCTTCTCCTTACCCATACTATTACAACATTCACGCATTTTAACAAAAACTGCCATGGTATTGACCATTATCGGTGGCACTCTTATATACGGTACCATATACACATTTAGCCTGTACTTTGACGAACTGGCTGAACAAGATGAAACTGACACCTTTGATGGTGGCGTCATCTGAGCATATTTATGAAGTTGATTGAAGGTAGGTTCTCTTTGTGCAGTTTAATTGTGGCTATTCCAGTCAATCTAGTAATTAAATGAATATACGTAGTGCATGTTCATAAAATTCAAAAATGAGAAGCATTTTTGAATTGACGGACTTTAATTTATCGAAGAAGTTTCATGAATTGCAGTCTGATGACCGTGTCAAATAGGGATTTAGAGCTCGCGGAAAGTGAGATAGCTGAGGAACAGCAACTTGAGGAAAAGATCAATAATGAAGAGTTTAAGATTTGGAAGAAAACGGTTCCTTTGCTTTATGACGTAATTCACACTCAAGCTTTAGACTTCCCATCACTATCGATAAAATGGTTACCAGATTATACTGTATCCGATAACAAAAACACCATTACAGTCAAGTTTTTGTTTGGGACAAATACCTCGGGCTACTCTCAAGATTATTTGAAGTTAGGATCTTTAGAGTTACCAAGTACATTAGCTCCTAACTTTTCTGGATTCTCCCCAAATACTCAAAGTATCCCTATTCCAATTTCGAGCGGTGATAGCTCCAGTGGAGGATTCCAATTATTGTCGACTTGGAAGCATGATGGTGAAATCAATTGTATAAGACTTTCTCCTAATAATAGTAATGTAATCACCTTCGACAATCAAGGAGTGGTTCATCTTTTTGACTTAGAGAGTAAGAATGCCACGGAATTCGCTTATCACAAGCTCGAAGGATACAGTTTGGAGTGGGTTGGGGATCACCGATTTTTGTCTGGCGCAAATGACTCACAAATTGCGTTTTGGGAGATTTCAAAACCTTCCACCCCAATGCAGCTTTTCAAAAGTCACAATGCAGTTGTTAATGATTTATCGTACGGTTCGGTTTCTGGTAAAATATTTGGATCCGTGTCTGATGATCACACCACCCAATTTCATGACCTCAGGGTTATCGCTTCTAGTGTTAATCCTGCAATCAAAATTGAAAATAGTCACATACAAAATGCTATCTCATTTCACCCCGATATCGAAACTTTATTTGCTACGGCTGGGAAGGATAATGTTGTGTCCCTTTTTGATATAAGAAATCCTTCAGTTCCTTTTCGTAAACTCTTCGGTCACAATGATAGCGTGAGTGGCCTTAAGTGGAATGAGTTGGATCCAACTACATTATGTTCCTGGGCTTTAGACAAAAGAGTTATTATTTGGGATATCAATAACCTTGAGGAAGATTTCACATACCCCAATTCTAGTGAAGGCTCTAAGAAGTCATCAAATAGACAAGATCCTTGTTTACGCTTCATACATGGTGGACATACTCATCGGATTAATGATTTTGATATACATCCTCGTATAAGCCTGCTTTATGCAACTGTTGGTGACGACCACTTGTTCGAAATTTGGAAACCGAAGACTGTTCTTCCGGAAGATGAAGAAATGGAAGACGCTGAAGAAGAAACTCAAAAAGTTAGTAGTCAAGAAGTGGATTCGAACGCTATTAAAACGGATAGGGGGGATGGTGAAAATAAATCAGATAATTAATATCAGATATATTTGATGGTTCTTGTTGGCTGGGTTTATAGTCTTAAATAAAACATGTTAATATTTACTTTGTGTAATTTACATTTTTCTCGATAAAGTGATTATCTAGAAAAACACGGTGCAAATGCAAATGATTTTGTTGCCATTGTTTTGAAGGAAAATGACAAACCTTCCATCAGAAATAGAGTATAAAGGTCCCCTTCTTAAGCACGAGAATGATCAGGAAGTCAAAAAACGAAAACTAAAATCTCCATCAGTTCAATCAAAAAAAGTCAAGAGATCCAACCCGTTAGAGGGTATATGGAATTCAAACGATGAAGAGTCTCCCGAGGAGATTTCCAAACAATACAAAAAGTTCAAAAGTGCACCCAAGTTCAATTTCAATAGTGAAGAGGTTTTTTGTATTTGTAGAAGACCCGATCATGGTGGTGAGTTGATGATCTCTTGTGATGGGTGTGATGAGTGGTTTCATTTTACTTGCATGAAGCTAAACGAAGACTATTCGAATCTCATTGCTAAGTTCTATTGTAAGTTCTGTCACGCCCAAGGTATTGGATCCACTCTTTGGAAACGCAAATGCAGATTAGAATATTGCTTGGAACCTATAAAGAAGGATCGAAAATCTAAGTATTGCAGTGACGAGCATGGCTTACTATATATGAAGCAAAGTTTAATTCACAGAACAACAAAAACGAGACACGACTTACAAGAGAGTGAAATAAAAGAAGTTTTAATCTACTCAGGCGGTATCTATGACAAATTTGCCAACCTTGGGCTGACATTTCCGGAGTTACCAGAAGTAATAACCTACCTAAAAGAACCTAGGCAAATAGATAAGTTTCCCGATGATATTAAGAAAAGCTTGTTATCAATCAATTCAAATCTTGAACTTTTGAAGTCCACTTCAAATGAAATAGAGGCAAAGCTTGCGTATATGAGCAAACTAAGAGAATTTACAAAGATTGTGAACGAAAACGTTTTCAATACATTAAACCAGGGGACTCAGGTGTCAGATTCAAAGCAAAAAGAAAGCAACCAAAAAGGTAAATCGAAAACGAAATCATTCGATAGTTGTTGTTATGACAAATCAATACACGAGCTAAATATTGGTAATCCTAAAATAAAAAAGTTCATCAAAGTCCGAGATATTAAAAGTGAACTAATGGAGGAAGTTCAAGATTTAGTTGATTACATTGTTGCTTACAATACTTCAGATGACCTTACAAGTCTTTTCAAAGGTACCATTTGTGTGTTAGATAGAAAAAAATGTTCTAGGCATAATGGTTGGTGGAATTTAATGAGTGATGAATTTTCAAAAAAACTTTTGGATTTGACGGAAACGATGAAACGACTAGAGGAAGAAAAGATATCTATTCTTAGAAAGTATACGATAAGGATCTACGAATCTACATAGCTATATATCGCAAATTTTCTTTTATTGCTAACTATTTTTCAAACCATTGATCGTAGCGACAACTTTACGAGAATGCCTGAGAGCTCTGAACTCTAGCAAATAGATTCCTTGCCAGGTTCCAAGATTCAATCTGCCATTGGTTATTGGGATTGACAAATTGACACCTACTGTTGAACTCTTGACATGACTTGGCATGTCATCCGGACCCTCAGCATCATGCAAATAAAGGTCTCCCTCTGGAACCATACGATCAAAAGAAGATGTCATATCTTCCCTGACATCAGGGTCACAGTTTTCATTAAGACTTAAACCGGCACTTGTATGGGTCATGAACAAATGTAATATTCCAATTTCGTAACTTTTTATTTGAGGAATTGCTGATAAAACTTCGTTGGTAATAAGATAAGCGCCCTTAGACCTAGGACTTAAGGTAAATTTTATTTGCTCCCATGAAGACATATTTTAGATATTATGGCCAATAGTTTTACGGGTAAGACTTGTTTTCGATACTTCTAAATATCATTTTTGAAGAAGCAATCAGCTACATATTTCATATCTGATCACGTGCTACTTGTTATATAGAGGAACTCTTCTTACTAAAAGGATTTTTTTTTCTTCAAAGATGCAAGAGCTCTACTCGAAACTTGTTTAGGTGTGTCTCCATCCAAAAGGTTCAACTGGAATGACATGCCGACTTAACTTAGCTCCGTTAAACTTTTGAAATTTTTTTTCTTCGGGAAAAGATGAAAAAAGATGAACTTATTTGCAATATTCTTACAAAATTAATTAGAATACAATCACGTGTATAAAAACGTAGTTGCTAAAAAAAAGAACAAAACAAAACATATCAGTTATGATCTAAGAAGAAAACACCCGATGGAAAGAAATAAAAAAATTGATTCGTTCGAGCTACACAAGCTTCAGACGAGAAAAAATGTTGAGCGGATGATAACAGAACGAAGATTAAATACAACAAAACACTTAAAGCACTTTCATAAGAAAAATAATGATCTCTATGTCCTTAGTCATTTTCGACCATACCCAAATCCATTTAAGACCCTTGATAGTTTTCATCAATCAATGACAAATGATATGAGGTTGGGGTCGAGCGAAAGAGAAGTCGTCCCTCGTGTGAGTAAACAGTGTGAATCGAAAGACCGACCAATGCTAAAAAATACAATAATGTACAATGGCAGATTCATAGAAATTTTCAAGGAGATTATACAGAATAACATACAGAAAGTAATTAATGAAAAAGGAGTACTTGCTCAATCGAAATACTTCATCAAAAAATTTTTGGAGTGGTATAAATTAAATGATTTTGACTATACCGTTTCAAGCAGTAAGACCGAAAGATTGAGTATAAATACAAAACAACACGCAAATGTCAATGAAAACAAAACTTTAGAAAAAAAACTAAAAACTTTACTCGAACACTCAAGCGATAAATCAAACTCTTTAGGTTTGTCAAGCATCGTATATTATCATGAAAAATACCCCAATTATCCAATTCATAGGATAGAGAAACTCAACCAAATCGGGAAGTACGTGACATCAACAATCATAATGAACCTTCAAACTGAAAATAAAGAAACTGTATTGCTCATCAAAACTGACCTAAGAATGAAATTGAACAAAAACGATTTATTAATCTTGCAGCAAAAATTAACACAAAATATTTGCGGAAAAAACGTACCTGTATACACAAAATGGAAAATAATCAAATCGAAATATGAATAAGAATGTATACATGTCTAAATTAAACCCAAACACCACACCCAAAATCCAAACACCAAAACAACCATCCACACACCAAAACATACATCCAAACACCTTATATATAATCCATACACTATCAAATTCAAATTTACCCAAGAAACTAAAATCAGAAACATTAATGAACATAACGGTAGGCACTCATTTTAAGAGATGATAGGGGGTAAGAGAGGATTTTGTGAAAGAATGATGAGAGAAAATGATGAGATTAAAGATTCAGGATAGTAAAAGTGACATTAAAAAAAGACAAAAAGAAAGATTGCAGCACGAGAGTTTCGCGTATGGTCTCCCACTACACTACTCGGTCTCGCTCTTAGCAGCTTAACTACAGTTGATCGGACGGGAAACGGTGCTTTCTGCTAGATATGGCCGCAACCAAAATATTGTATCTTTGACCTTGATATATAGAAGCGGGGGACATGTTTAGGAAATTTAGAATAAATAAGGTATGGATATTGCACTTTCTCATCGAGGTGTTTTGAATTATAATGTCTACAATTTCTACAAGCATGTACCCTCCTTGAAAA